>OX421378.1:11225000-11715000 GCA_949126905.1 Amorpha juglandis
CCCACATAATGCCGATGAGTAACAAAGTTTATCTTGTTGGTCGCAAATATATTTGAACTGGACTGTACTTAATACCAAGCCACTTTACTGTGTCAAGATAAAAAAACTTCAATATCACCATTTTGCTTTGCTTTAATTGTATTATTGCGAACAAATCTGGCGTAATTAATTGTAAGTGTGTCTTATGTTACAAATTGTGATATAACAAATTAAACATATTTGCTTTAAAATAAGGCCTCAGTTCAATTTAATATTCCTAAAGTAATATCAGCATACACAATTTTTTTATCAAAATTGTCCAAAGGTGGTCCTTATATCATTGCGAACGAATTTTATTTTCCGTTTTATATCAGATACAGGAATACCGACTAGACCGAAAAAAATATGCTTTTAGACTTATATCACTTTGCACAGAGTGTACAGCTTTGTAATACGAGTCGATTCGCCTGACGACAAACGAGCGCGGCTCGTCGCCCGAGCGCGTGCTATGCCTTCGCAGCTACCCGCGAGCGGCTGCAAGCTCCGCCCACCAAACTACGGATTATTTTCGCTGTAGCCTCTTAACAGTCGAGGTCAGGACTGTGTGTGTGACTGTTGGTTGTATTTATTATAGCTCACAACGGGTAAAAAAAAGAATATTCAATAAAACGGCACGCTTGTATTTCCGAATGAGTAGTAGGTCCGATATTCAACAAATATTTCCAATGCAACAGTCCCTTTTGCACTTTTTCTTCGACCTGTCCTTACCCCACTCGCAGTGGGGTTGGCGCCTCATGCCTTTTAACACATGTTACATAAAGATGTGTCTTGTGGATTTTACGAACGACCACCTACCTGACGTCAACTCCTCTGAGGAACCAAACACACCCGTTCGCTAAAAAAATATTTTGTGGATCACACAAACATTGGTGCGGGAATCAAAGCCACAGATTCTCCCTTCACAAACGGCCAATCGCCCACTGCGCCACGGACGCTGTCATGTTTCAATATAAACCTACATAAGCTCACGTCTTTACCTCCGAGAAGGCAGGCAGGCAGAAGGCAGAAGTGTAACTGGTGTTGCAGGTACGTTTTGTCGTACTCATTTCGGCTCCATAGTGTAATGGGCAGCTAGGATATCGCCTTACCGCGCACAAATTCCAATTTTGGGCAGTATATGTGTGATTCTCTAATCGAAAATTATGATTGCCTGATCTGGGTATTAAACCCAGGACCTCATTCTCAGCCTTAATACTTTGCCACTAGACCAATGAGGCGATATTCGCTATCAGTTTCGTGAATTACATAATCGAAGTCTGCTGGGCAGTTTAATTAATATGATTTCACAAAACTGGTTTCATTCCGTGGGCTCGGATAGCGGCGGCTGGTATTGCAATTGTCGCGAAACGCTGCCGATGTTTCGAAATGAAAATTTTAATTAGCATAGAATCAAACGGACATCGTTCTGCTTAATTCAATGTAGGTAGTATTCCCGTGGGTTTTGTGAAATACCTAAGCAAATTTTTATGTGCGAGTATTGAAGTTTTAAGAATGTGTTAGAATGTCCCAAGAGTCATTGATCGAAGATTTATAGAATTAATCAGCAGCCTTACGTTCTAAATAAAATGGTCATAAAATTATAATATTTATATATGTATTCATATGTTTTTTTATTAGCAGGTCCATTATATTAAAATATAAAAATGTTGAAACACACAGTTATAGGATATATTAGGTTTTGCTCGCGGCTCCACCTGTGTGAATGTCTTTATCCTTCCGACTTTGTTCTCAAAGCCTCCAGTTTTCCCCCTTAAAAGTAATTTTCCAAAAAACTTTTCTTAGTAGGCCCCTACATAAAACGATCCATAATAAAATCAAGATCCTAGCTTTAGTGGTAATTGATTTATAAAAAATGTGGCCATGATTTTCATGTTTCAGTAAAATATTTTAATGTTTCAGGAAAAACCAATTAACTGTTTCAAATATTTTTTCTATACGTTTTTAAAGCTCGATAATAACCACCCTCCAATCATTGACGCTCTTTACATTCATTTGACAATATTAATATTGAAATAAAACTAATTTAAACGGATTTTATCGCGGTTTTTTATTGTGTGTGTGGTCACGGGGTGGCCACGAAGGCTGAAAAGCTTTCGAAACGTCGGGACCATAATTAGAATAAAAAACCGCGATAAAATCCGTTTAAATTAGTTTTATTTCAATGAGTAACATTCGCGTAAACGTAAGAAATCATTAATATTATTCATTTTCAAAGCATTTAATAATGTCATGAAGTTAATGACTTCTGCCATCCGAGTAAAGTTGAGGTGCGCGACGGTGTATACCGTGCCGGGCCGTGTTCGCGTGTCGCGAGCCATACGATAGCGATACACCGGCTTTGTATGAAACTGTGTGGAAACGATCATGCTCTCCTATCCCCGTCGCATACCTCAAACTTATCTATACAATTGTATATTCAGCGGATGTGTCGCTGTCGTCGCGCGTCGCGGCGTGTTAACTCAGTTGCGGACCTGAAGATAGGCCAAGCAATCGTACGTCAATATTTACAGTAAATGAATCGAACAAAATGCCAACCTGAATTGGCCATAACTAATTTTGTGTACCGCTACCCGCGCCATGCCCGTCACTACATGTGTTCTTACTTTTATGAATCTTCAATGAGTAAACTATTACAATAATTAAGTGGAGAAACGTGCCTAGATTTTATATCTTTACTATTTTACGAGTTTGCGTGGGCGCGCAATACCATGTTTGTAGATGTCAAAAGGCCAACTGGCTTTTATTGTGCATTGCCGTCGAATTGTTTGAATGCGTAATAAAATATTTCATATAACTATTATTTTTATTTCATCCGTACATCAACACTTATAATATAAAATCGTTAAGGACTGGTGTAACCATGACCCCTTTTTCCAAAAGATCTCGCCAGGTTGCGTTTACACCGTAAACACTAGAAATGCCGTTGACATTCTTAAAATACACTCTTTTTGTGACTTCTCATTTTGACTTTAGCTAGGAACGTGGGTAAATGGAACTTCTATAGTGCTCAAAATCCACGTTACTTGTGCCTTGCGAAAGAGTAAAGAAAGGGGATTATGCAATCAATTAAGACAATATCTTCATCCACTAGACAGTACAGTTCGAATGATATAGCTTCCGCTAACTAGTTAATCTATAGCTTGCAACCGCTCGTCTAAATAACCTATCGGCTCATAAATTCAATTTCAATAGATTCATTAAAAGATTCCAGTCGTGAATATGCATCGAACCTATCTATCATTCTATTGTTAAGATACAAAGTAAATATCTCTATGCGAGAAGGCCCGATGCGCTGCATAGATTGCGTTAGAATCTGCGATCCGGACCCTAAATTCCGATCATGGCGATTCTCGATAAGCGATACGTAAACGATCTCGATTGTCCGGTACCGTTGTTAGTACTATCGTGAAATTATCGCTCACGTTTCGCTACTGCGCCGGCGCCCTTGTATTACGGTATCGTAAGGAATAGCGACATGTCCCGACCAGGGGTTGTGACTTGAGGCATTGGTGCGAATTGCGAACTTTATGATTTACAGTTTATCAGAGGTTGAAATGTGAATAGGTCATATATAAGTGCTTATAATATTGAGCTATAACAGATCTTCAACCTCTATCACACATATGAGCTCTTGTTTGTATAATAATATTGTATATCGGGTATAAAAAATTATAAATATGTCTTTATTACTCATAAAATAATAATGTTTTAAAACGGACACGTAACCCAGATTTATCATGCAAAATTATGCGGTAAACTTCGCATGACTTCAAGTTTGTCTTCAATACACTCGCTGTGCTATCAATTTAACAGTGTCCCAATATTTAGAACGGATGCCTTTTAATGTGTCCTGTCTAGATCCACTTCGCTAAAAGGACAGGCTTTCAAGCATGCACGCAGTTAATCTCGCCGATGCTAATCTGTGCTTAATAATAATAATAATAATCGTTTATTGAAAGGCAATAAAAAACCCAATAAAAATTAAAACTAATACAAATATAAAAATACTAAATAATCTAAAAATTCTAAATAATCTAAAAATTTAAAAATAATCTAAAAATTCTTTTGGTATGGCAGCCTCATTTTTTGTTCGCATTATTGTGAACAGATAGCCAATACCCAAACACAGGACTTGAGAGATCCTCACAGACAGCCTTGAGAATGCCATTACCAGAAGTGCGCATTGCCTTCCAGAAGGAAGCAATACGGAACCTGATAACGGCGAAGAAATCGGGCACACGGTGTTCAGCGAACATGCTCGACGCACTGCAGTAACGTTTGTATCCCATAAGGATGCGAAATGCATCATTATATTGCACCCTCATGGTGCTGTACGATTTTTTCGTGAAGTCAGTCCACAGTTGACAGGTGTAGAAACACAGACAATAAGCCTTGAACAAGGTGATCTTAACATCGTCGCTACACCTGCCAAACCTGCGTGCGAGCATGTTACACCTAACCGATAGTGCCCTTCTTTCCCTCTCAATGTCTGCATCGTCTTTGAGGTTCTCAGTCAAAATATGCCCCAGATACTTGAACTTATGCACAACCCGTACCGCTGATCCATTCAAATACGCACTTAGCACTCTCTTTGGACCCCTTCCTGCGCGGAAAACCATCATTTCGGATTTTGCTACATTGTAAATCAACCCGTGAGTGTCAGCATAACGTTCACAGATTGATAGCAATTCCCTAAGCCCGCTAATCGATGGACTGAGAAGCACCATATCGTCAGCATAACTTAGGCTATTGGCACATACACCACCTATGTGACAGCCTATTTTGGTACTCCTCAGTTCCTCTATTAGGCCATTGATGTACACGTTAAAGAGGTCCGGAGAGGTGAGTCCCCCCTGACGAACGCCGCATTCTAACATATAAGCGTTAGATGTCGCGTCGCCCCATTTCACTACGTTTGTTTGGTTTCCGTACCAGTATTGCAACAGATTCACAATGTCGTTCGGTACCTGTGAGTCGCGCAATTTTCTCCAGAGAATGTCATAATCCACGAGATCAAATGCGCGACTCAGGTCCAGGAAACAAGCATAAACCGAAGTTTCACGGTTAACGTAATAGTTAACAGTGTGTTTCATTGCTAAAATTGCTGAATCCGTTGAAAGACTGGGTCGGAAGCCAAACTGAGCATCATCAATCTCAATATGGTTCAGCAATACAGGCTGCAGCAAACGCTCAAACACCTTCCCCAGCACGGTACCCAAAGAAATTGGGCGATAATTGGTTGCGACTCCCAAGTTGCCCGTTCTGTTTTTCACAATGGGCCTTACCACGGTTCGCATCATATCTTTCGGAAGGTATGTATATGTAATGCACAGATTAAATAATACACAAAGTTTATCATAGAGGACGCCACCCGCGTACAATAGATGTTCTATACTAAGTTGATCATGACCTGGGGATTTCCCTCTTTTCATTCTCGTAACTGCAGAGGTTACGTCCTCTACAGTAAACCTAACAGGAATCGAGTTACCGTCGATCGATGTTTCTTTTGACTTAGGAGCCGCAACCACACACTTGGGTGGCATTTTAAATCTTTCGGCAAACATATTGGCTATCTGCTCATGATCAACAATGTTGTCAACACTAATTGGAAGGCTTTGTCTGTAGTCAAACTTTTTGGTCGCTTTCCAAAATTTACCGAAATGTTTATCTTTTCTAGCTGCAGCCAGTATGTCCAACTGTATTTGTTGTTCCTTAGACTGGCACCACTTTAATTTATTTTTAAATATTTTTCTACTGGCGCAGAACTGTTCATAAATTTAAATAATGCGTTTCCTATGTTACAAGTCGGTGTAAAAGAGGTCATTTTACAACTAGATTTACAATCTTCGATTCACAGTGGGCGTTATCGTTGAAATTGCTCGAAGTAAACGATCTATTACTGTAATGATGTTCGGCACGGTGTGTTATGAGACTTCATTATGTTTATGCCGTTACCTGCTGTTACGTTAATTTGATTACGCAATTTGTGTAAAGAATATATATATATTTGGAAATGTTGATAGGAGAAGAAAAATTAATTTGTTTTAACAAATTTCCGGGTTTTAATAGCCATTTCGTGTCTATAAATGACTAAATTATGGTAACAGGGAAAATGAAATGGAATTACCACAACGAAATGTTGTCGCTTTTATTAAATACAAGTTGGAGCAAGCTTTAATTAAATAATTGAAATGTTACATATCAATAAAAAAAGAAATGTAGCAATCAATCATGGTAACATGACTAATGAAATCTTATCCCTATCGACAAATACAAATACAGTATTCAGTAGCAAAAACAGACAATCAACAGTAACTATGTAACACTGTCTAGCAATATTTAGACAGCATGCAAACAATACAGTGCAGTAATTATATTATTAGCTACTAGACTCATGCGGTTTCGAAACCTAACACAACGGATTGATACAAATAAAAACTTACGTTAGATAATTATCTTGAGTTGAAGAGTTGATTAAAGTGTCTATGTATTGTGTACACATTTATTGGGTCTGGTCTAATTTGTATGATTGCGATACGGTCTTTGTAGAGTATATCGTCGGGCTTATTATTTTTATTCTTTAAACATTAAACTACAACATATAAAAATTACACATTGCGTATAACATATTTTTGGCAAAAAAGAATATTTTTAAACTTCAGGGGTTGATTTAGCCCCGTTATTCAGTAGCTAGATCTGCAGCTCCGAGTTGGGGTATAATAGGAGAGGTATGGGACGAGTTTTCAAATTGCCTCAAATACCTACCCAAAAATTTATGCTAGCTCTCCTACTATAAGTACGATTTAAGGATCGTTGTGTAAGTCGACCTGATAAATTATTTTTGAACTAAATCCAGATAGACATATCTGGATATATCACCGATTTCCTTACTAATCAATAAGTACGTGAATTACAGGCAAAATACAGATACAGTTACGTATACAGACTAAAGATTTAAATAGATGTTATGTCTCACTACTTCGCGTACCGCTTGCGTCATCTTAGTAACTTTTTATGCAATACGCACTAAACCCCGTTGAAATAAATTTCATGTGTTTATATTTTATAGTTACGCTGCTGCTGTAGAACTGTTATCACCCCGTTCTCAGATGTCCAGTGACATCTTGCTGTTGTGTTTCGTACGGTGAATGAGATTTTCGGAGGCCTAAATCCCTCTCGATATACGCGATAGCAACAATAGTTTGGGCATAAGTACCTACTAAGTTGTTACTGCTGCTCCACGTATCGTCGCTGACAATGTAAGTCCAATGTGTTATGAAAGCGGAAATGAATTTTTAATCACAGTTAAATTTATTTGAGGCAGGGGACAATTATATGATGCAGGTATATACGGCTGTTACAACGTCATGTACGTATTAAAAATTGGCAAAATTGATTTTCATACATATTGAAGTACTTACGGTGTCTATTTAGATCTTTGGTTCGTGATTCTGCAGCGTTCAGTCAAGTCGGGTTAGTTAATGCGCTTTTATCTAATAACAGATACTGTGCACAATTTTGCATATCGCAAAGGAATATCTACGTTCAGAGCTAATCAAAGATTATCTAATGGATGAATTTGTGGCGTTCTTCCCTTTAGTTTCACGTCTGTTAATTGTTGATTTGAATTAGTGTTTCATGTGGTTTGGTTTTGCACGATTGTCATTAAGGACTGTCAATACAATTTTTGTGCTCGGGATGTATTGATGATGATTAATTCAAATTCTTATTAAGGTAAGTACTTGTTAGAAAGAAAATTTACCTACTTGAATCAGGGATAATTTTGTATAATAAAACAACAGTCTCAATTACGTCAAAACGGCTGAACGGATTTCGACGCAGGATCCACTGTTGTGTTGAGAGGTACTCCAGTAAACCTATTATCTATCTTCTATCTATAAAAATAAAAATGAATGTTTATTTTGGCCTCTATTCTAAACCATTCATCCGATTGTGATGAATCTTGTCAAACACTTTTTTCTTTACATTGCTTTGCAATGCATGCCGGGTATAGCTAATAGCCAATAAAAATAATAAATTGGGTAAGTCAGTCGTTTTTATCTTAGAAAAAGAGTTCACGTAAGAAGTCGCGCGCAAATGCTTAGTAAACAATATCTACTACGATGAAAGTGATGCGCTTCACTAATCTTCGTCTAAAGTTAAGAAAAGTCTTCCAGTATGACGTGATCAAGATCAAGAGCTGTTAGTTTTGTAGTGTTGCCGTATCCAAAGGGTTTGTGCGAAATTGTAAGGCACGGGAGCACCAGTGACGCCATCCGCCCGACCGTCGGAAGTCTCCCTTTCGCTCAACAGAAATTAAAACCTTCTAATAAACTGAATAGACTAAAGTATATAACATGCTTCTAACTTTGTTCCAAGCTATTTTATTCGATATTAATTCATATGCATGATGTCAGATCACTGATAACACTAACGAACACGTTTTTCCCGTTCATTCCACGGATGTAGAGCAAAACAAATAAACCAATAGACAAAATTAATGATTCAAAATTATTCACAAACTGTTCTCAAACCGACTGGTTTTCGGTTTCCTATCTTTTTCCATTAAATATACAAACTTAAACGCCTACGTTTTGTAAATGTTGTGCCATAAATTGCAGTTCGTTACGCCAAGCTTGTGGAAGACAGGTGGTCGCTGGTCCTATGTCCGAGACGGATCAACTTCCTACGCTGTTAATGGCCGTTTGAGACGTCGCGTCGTCGGAAACCTACACATTATTATGCAAACTGTCTGTTGATGTGTAATTCTATATTCTGTACTAGTTATTAACGTAACAGTTGCATTGGATTGCATGTAAATATGCGCAAATATTGTGATGTGTTCAGTAAGTACATGGTATGTTTCAGTAAGGTGTCCTAAACTTTTAATCTAAGGAGAAGTAGCGGTTGTGAGTTTTGCAACAGTAAATTGTTTCCTCATAATATTACTATTGACCACAAGACACTTCATCTTTAAGTTAATATGCTTTGTTAAACATTTAATAATAACAAAGCAATTATGTAACGGAACATTATTCCTAGAATGCTTATGCATAGCATTACAAGTGAATTTTCGTAATTCAATTACAGCAACATTTGTTACCAATCTTTTGTTATAGTTTTTTCGTGTTCCGTAGATTGCAATCGTTTTCAACGAAGCTTGACACGACATCTCATTGTGTTATTGAAAATATTCAAAAGGAAACTGTTTTCAAAACTTTCCACAGAAATGTAGGAATATTTGAAATGCAAATGAATAAAGGGGGTTAAATAAAGTTTGTGATAAAGGTATATAAGAAGGCTATGTTTAAATAAAACGATGATAAAAGCACCGAGTTACTTAAATGTAATAGATTATGTAACTTGTTTCTTATATTCGTTCTAGTTCTAGTAAAAACGAAAATCATTCATTTCGTATCTACATAAAATATGTGGAGTGCTTAACATATAAAACATTTTGTAATACATTTCAAGTCAATAAAAACTTGTCTAATACAGGCAAAAGCCAGACTGAAATCATAAAATAAACTAGTTAAATACCACTATATTTCACAACTACGACCATTCCTACAGAATACACAATACTGATCCCAGATCTGCGGTAATTTTATTCAAACTTAGGTAACAGCTTTCAACAAGCAAAAACAGCTAATGCATACTGCTGTCATAAACAAGCGGCTAGCAGTAAGGTCTATTAGCGTTGACAACAACCCTCTTTTTCACTTATACTATTTATCGATGTTTCTCAAGCGGCACGTTTTACGATGCTGTTTATCTCAGTAGTAACGGGCCCGCATATTCAGGAAACGCACAATAGTCTGCAGCTATATGATATCAATTATTTATTGTTTATTTATTCGATTATTTGTGAGCAGCCGTAGGCGGTGCTAATTCCCACAAGGCACATGTGAATTATGTAACCAAAGATGCTCTATTCCATATTGGATGAGTAATGGCTTATTCAACTAACATTTCTATTGTTGGATTATGCTAAAGAGGGACTTTAGAGATTTCCGTAAGTTAAAGGTGTTACTGACTTCTGGGTTTCACTATTGTCTCTATTAAGAAGAAAACGACTAGGTCAAATGCCATACAATTCCAGCAGTATAAGAAATGTGAAAGTAGGGACGTTGGTTTATTTGGGTGCTTTTTAATTAGTCGTGCCACGGCTGAATGGGTTTGGATCAAATTTGGTACTTTTCTCTCGGAAAATGACACTCATGCGGAAACACGAACAAAAGCTAGTCATACGTACAAATAATAAAAATAGTTTAATTCGATTTTACCTCCTTGGTCGAATGTAGTTAATAAAGTCATGCTTATTATTCATAAGGACGTTTATAAGAAAAAGTCTCTATTCTATTCGCTCCTGTTCAATCACACTTCCGTTTCTTCACGCAATATTGTGATTAGTTTTTATATTTTTGCCAGCAATTTGTTTCAGTTATTACTTTAAATACTAATTTAGCAAGAGCCTTATTCTCGCTAATCCGATCATTTGACACCATTTTCGATAAAATGTATAAATTAACTGTGAGTGTTACCGGCATTAATATATTTCTATCGTTATAAATCATCAGTCCCTTGAATATAAAAGACAATGATATCGCGATCAAGTGAATGTAGTATTCATAACATTATAAATACAATTTCATATTGCCAGCAAAAGCCTTTTGAGATCTACCATGTATTTCATCGCCTTCGTGAATATATGTTTTCCTATTAACTCTAAAAAGGGTATTTATTTTAATATTTTCTTTAGTAAGTACTTCATTGACTATGCATTACGCTTCTGCATCGTAATAATTTATAATACTCGAGTTACCGTGTTTGGACTTCGTTCTCGTTTCTAAACGCTCACTGATTTAGTGCCATTGTAAGCCAGTTACATTATTACCATAGGTTCTTCTTGAATAATACTCTTGGAAGCTGTGATATAAGCTATCCTAACGTGAATTATTATACGAATTATTGCTTTCACTATACCAGTGTTAGCTTTCTGATTATTGCGTATTTCTTTTTAATTTTGTACCTATATATTATCTGTGAAGTACAGTTATAAGAATTTATTTCAAAATGGTTTTAATTCTCGAGGAACATATAATAACTGAGTCATGTTAGAAAGGAAGTTAGAAAATATAATAGCGTAATAACACGTTGAGGATCCTTTCATTATGCAACGGAAGATGAAACATCAAATAAATATTTCTAAAGAATTAAATGCCCCGGTGGCGCAGTTGTATTGCGTACAAGATACGATTGCTGTGCTGAGTTCTCGGGTTCGATCTCTTGGTAAAGTGATATTGGGTTTTCCTATCACGTAATGCTTAGTAGCAGCTCAGAGTTCATTAAGATTTCTTTTTTTATGTTATTAATAAAAAAATTATCTGTACTAAATAGTTTCGGTGCAATTCCATTTGATCGGCAGCGGCATAAGCACTGACTCCTAAGAAAACTGTAGTTATTTTATGTTTTTTTAGTTTGCAGTGTTATACCTATTTTGAATTTGATTTTTAAGTTTTGTTAAAATTTATTTGAATTTAATATTTTTATGGTAGATACAGCTATAAATTAAAATATCATGACATAATTGCTATGAGTGTGCTGTTTTCCGTTGAATTTCATTTTTTTACTCCGACTGACTGATGACATACTATTAAACAACTTTATATGGCATTGCATCGCAACTAAACCTTATCGAATGATTTAATTGGAAGAAATGGATGTACGAACATAAAAATCATAAAAAATCGCAGAATTAGAATCTCCTCCTTTTTGAAATCAGATAGAAACCCAACCCTCGTAAATTTTAAAGAATAACCTTTTTCAAATGAATCTTTATGAAAAATACAGTGTTTTTATTAACAACATAAATTCCATCTGCTTTGAGGTGTATCGATTCATTTTCTATTGAAAACACTAAACCGTTAGTAGTCTAACGCTATTCTGTTTTGCAACAATACGGTTCAAAAGAAATACTCAGAAAAGATTAGTTTTTACACTTCATTGTGCTTGAATTAGTACACAATTCAATGAGTTTATTTGGACTTGTTCTGAATGGTAAAATTATTTATGTGTTGCTGCGATTTGTAATTGAGTGCTATGCTAAACAATTGAACGGACTTGTTTCTGTGAAATACGTCCTTTATAGATTTTTTTCAGTGCAAAAGAAGTAAATTTTTGCAATATCCAACTGAAGGTTAAATATAACGTAGTGCTTGGAAACTAATTAAAATTTCTCGTACTAAATCGATCGGCTGTGCAAGCTAGACCATAAATTAAGTACTAATTTTCAATTTATACCCAAGGTTAGATTATAGGAAGAGTAGACAGTAGGCCTGTAATGAAACAAAGTTGAAGCTAGCCGACGTTTCTTAAAGATTAATAGGATAATGAAAGATACATCCTTACAAATAATAATTTAGGTAACAAGGAAGTCTAAGTGGATGATATTATACGAAAATTTCGAATAAAATATGCTTATTCTTTATTACTCAATACGTTTTGAATGTAGTGAACGGTAGTTTCAGAAAAAATGTTGAAAATATTTCATCCACTTTTTTGGGAAAGATTTGCACAGCTTTGGGATATGGTTTGTTGTCAGAGAACATTGTGTGCGAGTTCCAAGAATGTACTGATTTAATTCAAGCAAGTAAAAATAAAAAAAATAAGTATCATTAGCTTTTGTAGACCTGTTAAATGTATATTCGATCTATTTACATTGACAATCGAAGAGACAGAATCAATAATTAATTGTCAAAGATTACTTCCATCATTTGGAATAATCATCATCATCTTCAGCCACAAGACGTCCACTGCTGAACATAGGCCTCTCCCAAAGATTTCCAGACCGACCTGTTGGAAGCGGCCTCCATCCAGCGACTTCCTGCGATCTTTATCAGGTCGTCTGTCCACCTTGTAGGTGGACGTCCAACGCAGACGAATAATAAATAATAGAATAATAATAGTGGAATAATAGCTTGTTATAATTAATTACTGATGTAAGACCGTCAATTTGGTCACGTATTTCTTCCGTAGGAATATCGATACAATTAGTGAGAGAAAGGGCGATTTCTGAACGGCATCAATGTCAACATATCTGCGTTACATCAATCCAATCACTATTATGAATGACAGTTGCTTGTTTTTCTACATCATATTTTATCTCCGCATCGTGGATGTAGTAAACTGTAAAGCTACATTACTGTGGATAAGAGCTTTTTGTGCCAATTCAATGAGAACTCATATAATGTTATCGTTTCCTTATTTAATTCAGTTATGATGAATGGTACTTCCTTGTAAGGCATCCTTTATATTTATTTATATTTCGAGAGATGAGATACTACGCTTTCAGTTTTTATTAACGTTTTAAACTAAACTATCTAGAGTTTCGTAGTAAAATGTAGAACAAACAACTGTGTCTTTCATGCAGGATGTATTTTAAATTGCTATTTGGACCAGTGTACTAATCGCCATACAATCAAATAAATCAAGTAGTGTGTGTTAATAAAGTGCTGAACATTAATTATCCCACTTTACAAAATTATTTTGATTAGTCGACCTCGTTGCGCATAAATTAACCATTGAAAGAACCATAGTACTTCGCCTTGATCTCACAGATGTTTCAATTACATGTATTTACAATGGGTTATTTGAATTACATTTTACAACCTTGCTTTTTGATTGTTGATCTAAGAGGTTGTTACTTGATTAGTTATTATATTTTGTACTTCTAAGTGGTGCGGGCGATCCCATTAGCAATTTCTATTGTGGTTTTTTGAAATAATTATGATTCTTTTGTACATATAAAGCGTTTAATATAACCCTCAGTACAGGGCAAATTCAATTGGGTAGATTTTCGCCATAGTTACCTATTATCAAATTAGATCTACTTAAAATTGATTATACGGCCCACCTTGTACTTTTACGCTTTGTGCTTTTTGTCATGAACAACTGCCATATATTTATCCCTACCCTATAATATTAAAGGTGGTGTGTGCCTTGTATGCGATAGACCGTCTTGGTTGATTTTGTCTATTTCTGCCTCCAAGTAGATTGTGTAAACAGTATTGTTTTAGTTTTGAAAGAAGTCAATAAAATTACTGGATATTATGAGACTTAATAGCTTATGTTTCGGGATGATAAGCGCGGTGTAATGGCGTGGAGTACTTCATAATTTTGTGTGATGTTGTTTCTGTTTATGACCAGGCTTTGCGCTTACCATCACCAGAGGTGATTTTATATTTTCGTTATTCATAAAATAATACAATACCTGTTTTAATTCTCACTTTTTCCTTGCCTTGGCTAATATTTCTTAAATTCCACTTTCTTCGGTATCATTTAGGGTTTTTGTCAACCATCTTGTTATACGTTCATTGTATTTTTGCGGTTAACAAACCAAAACACACATAGTATGTCGTAAACAATCAAGAAAGCGGAAACTCGAAAGTCATTCAAGCAGTTAATTAGTTCCAGTAGCCTAACTTTCTTCATTTATGATAAATGTGGCCAATTAAATGGGCTCTTAGAAACCATGGGAATTGTTCCGCTTGTGCATATTTTAAGAATAGTAGGAAAATAAATATTTATTACTCTTTATTATGTGGTACATAATACAATGGATTTAATTATTTTAAATAAACATTTTCCAGTCTCAAACTTAAGACAATCATATGCTATGTTTTTTTATTTTATTCTTTTTTTTTATTATATTCTTATCTACTTTTCCATCCACATAGATTTTATAAAGAATCTGGTATAGTTGATCCATGTACTTTAAAGATTACTTAGAAATGAGAAACAGTTATTACTTTAAATTGACAAGTGCAAGCTCTTGTCCATTGGGGCAAAATGTAGGCATTACATGTAAATTATTGATTTTCAACGCAGCCTCGAAACAATCACATACGCTTTGTTTCAATAGCAATTGTCATGCAAACTGATTGGCCATACAATAATTCACTCAGCAATTACTTAATGTACACCCTTTTGTCATACTTTACCTTTTGACATCGGTCGATTTCGGCCCACAAAAACCATTAGCCCAGCAATTTCCTGGCACGAGGTCAGCCGTTTAAGTTTTGGCCAGACACGATACGATAATGTCATTGTTGCGAAAACCACGCGGCCTGGTCCAAATCACACTTGCGAGCAAAAACGAAATTTTGCCAGATAATTCGACTAGCCACAATTACGATGGTGAAATTGTGTTAGGGTTATTTTTTGTCTTGCTTCGTTTTTGTAATGCTTAGGCGCGAAACAAAAAAATATATTAAGTAATATCGAGTAATAGAGTCGTTATGGTTGTATTTATTTTATTTTACTTAATGATCTTTGAACAATAGGAATTGGAAATACTTAGAGAGAAATTTCTCTTTAAGTATTATCTATGTCTAGTTGAATAATGAAAGTTGAAATTTTTGTCGTGATACAGATTCATGTCGTGGATTGAAAGCATTTTTGATGCTTTGAAGAATGCCGAGTTAAAAACGTATTTTTCTTTCCAAGATTATCTTCGTTACGAATCGCTATAGATGCGTACATGTCGAATATGCATTAAACAATCTTAGTATTTATTTCTTGTATCTACCGGGCGGCCAAACTTCTTCTGCCTGGCATTATCCCAGTTTTTGCTAGCCTCTGCCTTCCTCCATGACGCTTCCACTTTGCCCGATCCTGAATATCCTCCGCAGAGACCGGGTGGTCAAACTATTGAATTAATAAAGAGAAAGAAATGTGGTTATTGATTTAATCTTTACATATTATAAAATGAAGTTGTTTCCGCTGTCTGTTCCCTTAAATCTTTTAAACTCTTCAACGGATTTTAATGCAGTTTTCAGCAATAGATAGAATGATTCATGAGGAAGATTTCTATTTATATCACGCTATGACCCATGAGAGCAGGGCAGTAACATGCAGGTGAAATCGCGAGGGACAGCTAGTTACTAACAAATGTGATCTCAGTACTCATATATAATTTCCGTAACGCTACATAGTAACAAGCTTATCATAACAACTCGGCTCGTGGCACTAACGGACGAACTATCGCTAAGATATATTTGAAATGGCCACAGCCAGTCGTGGCCACTACTTACGATTTCATTCCGAATGATAATAATCTAGAGCCATTATCTTACATTCAAACTTATAAGGCTATCTCGTCGATGTACGCTTTATTTGGTTAGTAAAATCGAAATCTATTGTGGATATTGCCTTAGCTGAAAGTAGTTCGAAAAGTAACATCGTTATACGTTTTCACTGATTCTATTTTCGACAGGCTGTAACTTGAGTCATGTTCAGGTATTCGTAACGAATTCTATTACTGTTGTGTTTCGGTTTGAAGGACATTGATGCCAGCGAAGTTACTGGGCATTATGAGACTTAACATCTTATGTCTCGGGGTGATGGTTCGTTAACGAGCAATGTATTGGTGACAAATACTAATGGAGTAGGTATTCACCGGAGATTTTATATTTTAGAACACAACAGCAAAGCACTTCATCATCACTTCCCTTATAGCGTGTAATACCATTAAAGCCAAGTTCCGTATACAAGCAACGGCGTGTCGTAGATAAAATGTGAATATCCCACGTCAGCCCTGACCTGCCGCAATGACATTTGAAAATCTATGGAGCGACGTGCCGGCATTCAACGGCTCGGCATAAACTATGATATTTAATTTATGCATCGGTATCCTGATGCATTACTGTTTGAGATGTTACATTGTCCTACGGTTGGTGCTGTGAATGTGGTATGGTTATGTGCTGCGAAGCGTGAGGTCATGGGTTCGATTCCCGTACTGAGACAAATATTGTATGATATATTCGATGTTTTTATTATTGTGTATATGATTGTTATTAGCTGAAGATTGTTTGTTGCTTTTACTTTTGCAGTTAGATAAGTTTCTTATTAGTTTGAATTTGTTTTGAATAGGTTATAATGAAGTAAATCATTATCCTCTCTGGTTCTCTGTCACCATCCGATTTTTTTTAATTTATCATAAACGTTCACATCAATAATCTTTGAGCAAATAGATAGGTTTATCTTCCAATTCTATATAAATGTTTGCTTAAAAAATCTTTATTATATTACGAAACTCAAAAAGGCATAAAATCCCACACTCAATAGCGAGGAAGATAACCACATTATTTTAATAATAATCCAATACTATGTAGACAGATAATACATTTTACTCTTATCAGGACTGCATAGACTTAGGCGCATGAATCAAGGGTCTTAAGTTCACGACGTCAAGGTCCCGATGAGCCGTTATAGGAGCACTAGCGTCACGCGCCGCGGTGCCGATGCGCCGCTGCCATCGGTTGCACGGCTTGGCCTGTTTCCATTACAAGCCGACTTGAAACTTGAAAGTTTATTGGTTGTTTCAGCACTGCAATGTTGTGGTGACGTAACAATATGGTGAGAATATCTGGATAGAAGAAGATATGTTTGGATTATTGTGATAGATGGTTGAAAGTCCGAACAACATCTTTTGGAGTGTGGTCAATTTCTCGTGCTAACCCGCAGAATAGCGCATTGTGATACGAACAAACCACATTGTATTGGTATTGTGGGATTATTATTCCAATCCTCCATGCAAATGGGGAAATCTTTTGTCCAGTACAGGGATAGCCATCCATATGATGATTCAAATAACGTGTAGATTCAAGATTGTTTTTTGTATTCTGTAAAATATACATAGGCAATCCTAATATTTAAATTCTAAGATTTAAAGAAATCTACTGTTTGCGCTTATTATTTAGCTTTAAAGTAAAGAAAGGTGTAAGTATTATAGGGACCGAGCGAATTAAACAAGCTTTTCGAAATTTGAAATGTTGATACAGAGTGAAACAAAAAGCCCAATGTGAATCTCTATACCGAATCAAAGAGAAATAAAGTTCGCATCGTAAGATAATGGAAACAGTGCCTTGCAAATATCACGAAAGTCGTTTTATTTTACAGAACTGCAGTTTGTTATTTATCTAATGACTGGAGTAGCTGTATCGGTGTTATTATGTATCGGGAATTCTAAGACATTGTAACTACTACTTAGCAAGTAATATTAAAGAAGTAAGACAATCGTGATAAACTTTACCTGAGCTTTCGCCAATTAAATGTTGCTGTATATTTTCCAAGTTTCCTGTGATAATTGTTGACTGTCTTTAAACTGGGTAAGTTAATATTATGAAAACCAATAAAAAAATCAACCTAAGAATAAGAAATAAAACCCTGTAGATATGTACTGTCATTGTTAGTAATCATTTTATTGTGCCAGCAGTAAATGTTTTCTTTCTTTTTTGTAAATAATTGAGATACACCCGACATATTCGTCTGAATTAATAATCTGAACTTCAGCACCATGCTGTTTATAATAATTAAGCCAGAATGTATGTGTAAGGCCTCATGGGTCTAGTGGCAGCGTACTAAGACCATGAAGCGTGAGGTCCATCTGTGTTTAAGTTTTCAATTCGATCACACATGAATTGCCTGGGCTTGGAATTTATGTCCGGTATGATGATAGGCTCGTCCCCTATCTCATCATGGGATTAAAATAAGCTCAGCGAAACGTGGCTGGCAGCACTAGATACACCTCTACCCTGGGATAAAGATGCGACCTTATGTATGTATGTGAAGAAAAATTAAAAACCGATTGCTGGTATTCTTTATATTAATTCAGATCTGGCTGTGAAGTCTAGCCTAAAAGACTACAATATTTTTATAAAACCGTATTTTTTTGTAGTTTTTCTGGCCGAACCGTATCTTGGGAATGTTTTATTGAAAATAATTCATAAGAAACTTAATATGATTTGGAACCGATTTAACAACTAAGTTATTCGGAATGTGCATTTATGGATTCATTCCAAAGCGAATCCAAATTACGCTTTCTCCAAGGCGAAGATATCTCCTTACCTTGTTCCAATATTACACACGCAACGATATTATTATGTGATAGGATTACGATGTCAGGTTATGTATGAACATGTAATTATTTTAAGTGGTTATTGTTAACATGATTTAGATTTCTTTTTTAGTCTGAACATTTCCATATGACAAATGTATCTTCATCAAATATTGAGTATACTATAATATGTCCAAATTGATCTACATCTACTAATGTTTAAAAAAAAATATCTATGTATAAAGCATATGGAATTAAAATCCATCTTCAAATGTTTGAGGTATTCATTATTGAAGTAATTTTGTAACTAGCTTCTGTTTTGGATTACTCAAATGTTAATACTCTGTTATAGCATAAGCTATTATAAATTATTTAGTAACAAATAATAATGTTCGCAATACCCAAGCCCTTTCTAAGAAGACCTATTAAATTAGTTGCTTCTAATTTTCTTCTAGCCCGTTCGTAAGTGCTCGCTCGTTCAATGTTGTGAAACCTTATTTCGTCAATCGTTTATATAAGTTCTTTAAATTAAATATCATATTTATATTATTGTATAATCTATGTATAAGAATATTTTTAAACATTATTAAAGTAACTTATATACCGATTTATTTTTAGAGTTCAAACTCTTGCAGCATCATACACACTCTACTGATATTGCAAGCAAAATCGGCTTCTAGTCATTTTCCTTGTGTATTTCGAAATATGATATGAATAAACACTGCTTCAAGCAGGACTATCAGAGCTTTCTTTATAAAAAAAATTTGCAGTATTCGTGTCAATTATTCAACAATAAATAAACAGGTTCTGCGAATAAATGGCATGGCACACGTGTTTCACAAAAAAGTGAGCGGGATCAGGTCAATCAAGTTTAATTCCATAATGTATTGACTTTTTTACAACGTTGAACTGTTGTTGGCGACTGACCAAGCACCTGTATGTTAGATTGATTACATGATTGGATACACCATTCTAGAAAATATGCTTTACAGGAAATAAAGATCTAAATTTAGGATCATCTGTTTTTGAAAAAATTAAGCAATGTCTGTAGAATAAAAAAAATAACATTAAATAAAACCTAGGTTATATAAAAAAAGGATGATCAAAATTGGATCACTCTCGTAAAAGTTATGCATACATACAAAAAGCGAGTAAATAGTTGATGTTCACTATACAACCATTTACTTTGATAAATCAATGAATGTCCTTTAAATTGTACATCTTATAAAAAAGTCCCATATGTTTGACACATTGTTAAGTTAAATCCTTCAGTCCATATTTCAAAATAGGCACAGCCGACTTGACACTTTCGTAATTGAACGGTGACAAAATGCTGTTCAAACAATACAGTGTGTGCACACTACTCGTAATTTGTTAAAAACGTCGGCGCGAAGACTTTTAAGACCGAGTAAAGGACAAGAGAATGGAACGATAAAATACCTTTGATAGAAATGCCAGTTGCTAGTTGCGATACCGAAGTTAAAGTTTTTACTCATATCTTTCGTGTTGTTGAATTGAGATTATTTGTGGCAGACACTAAAATTCAATGGGCAGGTTACTGAAATTTATTCCGTTAGAGGGCGCTGTGTGTTTGTTACCTGTCACAATTATTCTTATATAAAAACTTGTTCATTACGGTTCGTTTTTTGTACACAAATTCGCTAAACATTAATAAAAGTTAAGTATTTCCATCCAGTCTTATCTTAGAAATGATCAGATTCAGTTGCTTGGAAATGATTTATGTATGACTCGAAAAATTACTTCATTTATTAATCTTCTTAACGCTATTTTGCATTGCTTTGATATTTATGATTTTTTGAGTGGTAGAGTCACGCTGTAGACAGCATGAATGGGCTGGCTCGACCGGGTCGTTACCACTGTCTCACAGAAAACCGACGTAAAGTAGCAGCTTGCTGCTGCGTTTCGTACGGTAAGTGAGATATCCGGAAGCCCAAATCCCCTCCCCTTCCCAATCCCTAATTATCCCTTTCCTTTAAGGTCGGCAACGCGCCCATGATTCATCGGGTGGTGGGCGTACATGGGCGGTGGAGATCACTTACCATCAGGTGACCCACTTGCTCGTTTGCCGGCCTACGCCATAAAAAAAAAATGTAAATCTATTATTTTCTTACATCCAATAGCTACATAACGAGTAACGACCCATAAAAATGTTTACTAGTCTGTAAGCTAAAATGAACAACGTGGCACTTCTTTATAAATTAACATTTAGCGCAACTTGAAATCAATTAATGTGACAGTGGTCTTCCTCATTGAGTGGTACTGATTTACTGTTGGACGACTTCACCGTTGAGCCTTCTTTGGATTAGACTGACGGCACCGTTACCTATGAAGTCATGGGATTTAATTAATGGCTTTGATGATGCCATTGTTGTTCAATATTGTGATAATATTTATATGTTGCTAGACAATACAGTCTAAAGTGACGCATTTAATGTTCTTAATGGCAACATCTAAGAAGATTCAGTTATTAAGCATCTACCAAACGAAATTCGTGTTTCTAGGCTCTTAGAGAACAGTTTCATTTGTGGTTAATGTAGACTATAGCATGTTTTAGAGTTCATGTTTTGGTGATTTACTTGTTGCTAAATTTCGTAATCTACAACCATTCATTGCTTTTATACCTATACCATAAATGTCATGGATTCCAAATCAATAAGTTGTAAACTTTTAAAGCATTCTATTTATTTAAAGCTATCAAATCTTTTACGACTTAGTAAAGTGATTTTCACGCTTGATCAAGTTTGCTATGGATTTTATCGTCATTCTATTCGCAATAATAAGAACATATAGTGTTGAATATATGAAATCTCATAAAGGGTGTGCTATGGAATATTCAAACTGCTATAAACTTGCGTATACCTTTCGGTATTAAGAGGTTTAAAAGTTTCTTACACTATTACCGTGTAGCTTAATATTATTAAACTTAACATGACTTTGTTACTGTTACATGTATTATTCGAATGATAGTCCCCAATAAAGATTTTGTTTAAATCCTAGCACGGCAAAGTGACTGCACTACACCTGATGTTAATGGTTAAGATAATTATGTTAAGATGATTTTCGACATAATGAATTAAACGAGTATTTGGTTTAGTGTCTTCAATTTATTTCTTTTTAATCTTATAGTAGAAAAATGTCCTCTTCGTACTTCGAGGAGTTCAAAATAGCAGCATTTATTACCAGTGTAGGAAACCCTTACTAAATCAATAAATCATTCAGGTATTAACCCATGGAATAGTAATTAAAAACGAACAGGTGTTCAAGCAAAGGTTGTCGTGCAAGTAATAATTACCATGTACCTACTCGTAAATTATTTTTTCAATCACATGTTCACACCGCGATGTTTTATTGCCTCGAAACATAATTCTACAATTAACACTAGGTAGCAACATGCGAAGATAAGTGTACAATATTTAACGTATAGCTTGAGGCATAAAGTTTTATCATCAAGCGTTTAAATAGAATCGTGTTCGAGTAATAGCAGAGCTAAACGTTAATCGTGAATTCTATCGATTTGTCGAGTTTACTGCAAAACTGGTTGTTTTGACTTCCTCCTTTTCAGTGGTTTATCCATTGCTGTATGTATGATCGAGTGATTAGCTGGAATTTTTGGACAAGTTATTCCTAATTATTATTTTGATTATTTCTAGGTCTAATTAGTTTTAGACCAAACAAGTAGTGACCTAAAACAGGAAATCCACGTGAAAATTGTTGAATCATTGGATGGAAATCAACAAGTATATATGTATAGTATGTATATTGTATATAGTTGTATTATGTTATATTATGATTAAGTTATTTTGTGTTAGTTCCACCAGTTGAATTGGGTATTTCCTGTTATGACTGTGTGTGTTTGAAGAATAAATAAATAAATAAATAGAGTCCTGAAACACGGTTACAGTCCCATTGTACTACTGCATCGCATTAATAAAATTTTACACCTTGTTGGTCTGTGTTTTTGTGCATTCTGGTAGCGATGTTGACGCAATAATTTTTTTACGGGGGTATTTTTATTAGGTTTGTTGCGGCGTAAAATCGTTGAAAATCATTTGCCGAAAGTAAAACATTATTATGTTGTGGTTTTTATACGTCCGATTTCTACTGGGTACTATTTGCATGGTAATTTATACCAATTACTGGTATTGCGAACATCGTTTAGTATTGAATATTTCTTTAAGTTGGTCAATTATTTAAGAAGCAGATTGCTTAATATTTATTTTTTATAAACCTGGTATTTCCTACTGTAGGGCAAAGACTTCCCTACCATTCTTCCATTCATCTTTATCGATTGCTTTATAAATAAAATGATAAAAGTGGATACTTTGTTAGATATTTGTTTATTTTATTAATTATTATTCAGGCGCAACCATTAAATACTGTATAAACTAAGTTTTAGTAATTGACAATTTTCGAAAAATAATTCTGAAATATTCGTTGCTTTAGTGTGTTTATATAGCAAACCGCACTTTACACTGAATACTCGTATGTCATCAGTTCATACTAATTAGTTGACATTTAACGAATAATAGTATGAACAAGGTTTTTGTGAAGAAACAGTTGCGTGCTTAATGTTTGTGTTTTTTCTACCAAAGATTCAACGACCTCGGTGGTAGGTTTCATTGCTATTTCATAATACGGTCTTTTTTAAGTCGATGTGAAATATAGTTTGTTATTTATTTCTGATAGAATTTCTAGTATTTGCCAGCCTAAATAAAACGTATATCAAATTATATTTAAACAGCAATTTTTAAAACATTAAGATTAATCTCTTTAAACTACAGGTAATATCGACGTGACCGGTGGACTCTATGCTTTGGAAAAAATATATGATGATTTGATCATGTTGATCTCGAATAAGTAATTGAGGAAGGATTAGAAAATAATTTATATTTCATAAATTATAACCCTCCACGCAGTCACAATAATAATTCAAACAAAATTACGTATGACATATTTTTCGTTTATTCTCAACAAAATATTTATATCTGCTATCTTGTATCTATTGCGATATCATCAAAGCTAAACTGAAGGTCCAGTACATTAATGTTTCGAAAGAAATCTTGTACCAAGCACGTTATAGATTATTCAACCTGTAGTTTGCCGATTCCGAGACACTCCCATCATCCTACACAGTACTAGCGAAAGTCTTTGGCAGGAAGTGCTTTATCATATTTTTTGCGGCGATGATTCGTCTATTTCATGCTTTGTATTGACTGCCACTGTTAGAATGCTCAGTTAAATGAATTAGAAATGATGTAGGTATGATTGTGATGCAAAATTTCGTATGTTCCAAATGATTAAGTACTCTTCTAAAAAAAATCCTATTTATTAAGCTATTGTATAGATTTTATCGCGGGCCTTGAGCGGCGAGACCGAATCCAGAAATTTCGTAACGAAAAACCTAACACCCCCCTCCGACCAGCCAGCGTTAGCTGACCTCCCTGGAACATCGATAATTTCGAAGTCCCAGGTGGCGTCACACAGTGACCGACTGGTCACTTGGACCGGACTTTGACACGACTCTGACACGACTCTGACGCGACTCTGACGCGACCTTGACCCGTCCTTGACCCGACCTTGACCCGACTTTGACCCGAAAAAAAAAGTTGATAAAAAATGCTATGCAATAGCTTTACCGCGGCAGTCTCCGAGTGCCACACGTCTTTTTTTAATTGGTATCTTGTTATAGTAGTATTTGAAAGCTAGCATTTTTTAGATATAACTTTAGTATACTTGATCGCAACATAGGTAACAATTAACATTTTCTGAGTGTCTTCTGAATTCGAATTACTTTTGTAAATAAATATTTTATAATAAAGTACATGTATACTATAAAACATAACGATCCATAAGTAGACAAATCGGTTCACATTTCTACTGAACATACTACTATACTATTATTTCTCTAAATAATTCAAAATATGGTGATAATAATTACAGTCTACTTACACGTATTTTCAATTTCAACACTTCCTTTACACGTAGTTATGTGAACTAAATAATTGAAACATGTTGATAATTATTTGATTACTCACATGACTACATAAGGTTAAAGTTTCTTGGATAAACTGAGTAAATTCCGTAAATAAGACGTTATAAATTTATAACAGAATATTTCAAAGATTAATCTGGGATCCGAGTCGTAAAATGCGGATCTCTGCTTAAATTCCGTGGGAAAGCAGTGTGAGTATTAAGTGGCATAAGCTAGCCAATCTGATTTAGAAAATCTTGACTTCTGAAGTTGCAACTCTAATATCTGTCTCTTGAATTTATATTTTATTTGAACATGCAGTACAGTGTGCCGGAATTTGTTTCAAGGTTTAATACGCGTTGTAGTTTTTATAATTCCATATGCTTCTTTATTACCTTACATATTATTTGTTTTTATATAGATTTCCACTAAATTATTGCCATTTTTTATGAATTGATGACGTAGAATAACAAGTGAATATTTAAGTGACTTTAATAATTTGAGCGTTTTTACATATGCGGCAGTTTTTACAGTAATCATCAAAAATCAATATTCAACTAGCATGGTCTTAAGCGGCTGTTAAAGATTAACTGTTTTTGGTATGTCGTTAACCAAAACATATGCGTAACTTAACTTCAGTTTAGCTTGATACTTTTATAGATATTCTTACCATTACAAACAATTTAGTGCTCAAGACTCGCGAAGCTGTACAAGTGAACATAGTATCGCCACCTGTCATTCCAATACAACCTCGAAGCATACGGATTGCGTTACGTACACAACCCTTCTGTTGTTGAGGTAAGTTGATTATGCAGCTGTCCTGCTATCAAAATTATGACCACTGTGAGTCATGAACCGGTTTCACTCCCACCTTGTGCCCACGCTTACCGGCTCCCTGCCAAGTTGACACTTATGCAAGGGATGTTATTCGTATTGGTTTTATATGCAAGTTTTACGTCTTCTAGCCAGCAGTATTGACTCAATATTATTTATTGAGACAAACCTTAATATTGGCAATCAAATACAGAAACCTTATGAAAACATTATGTCCTATTATAATAATATTAACTATTTAAAAAAAGTAATACACCTTTTGTTTAAGCATCTGTTTGTAATTAGATACGCAACTAAGATTTTACCAACAGCTCTATTAGGCTCCAAGTTATAGTCGTAGTTTAATTTATTAGGAGCTTTCAGCCATAACACAGATTACTTAATTGCACCACGTAGTCATAATGTAAACTGATTGGATTGAAAGAAATTAAAGGACACTAAAGTAATTTAAACATTTTTATCTATGAAGTTGTGCTTTAAACTAAAGATTGTAACAACATAACAAGTGCTGTTTTTTTAAGAACACCTTCTTGGTTTTCGTGTGACAATATTCTTATCCTTTAATATTCATATTATTTCATAATTTGTGCTCCCAATACGCCATTTAAACATTTGAATTATTTAAGACTACAAATAGAGATGCCGATTTTGGTTGCCACATCAGACATTTTATTCCTCATCTTTAATCGAAACAATTAAATGTTTACATCGCACCAGTTTTGTTTAGCTAATCGAACAAACAATGCAGTATCTGCAAATAAATATTTAATTGTAATTATTGCTAATTGCCGACTCGGACGCATTGTTCCCTTGGTGATTCTTTCGCACAATTGCCATTGTGGTTAGACAATGTTGGGAGCTGACCTCAAGGATCATGATGCAACATCTTTTTGTCTGATAGTAGGTACTCGTATTGAGGAAGCGATCGCATCGTTCTTAGAACGTTGACTCCGGCAGCGAGGGTGTAAATTGCAATTCGCTCTCAGCAAACTTTTTGATTGTAAATGGATTATGGATTTTATAGTGTTATTTTATGGTTTTGTGGATTGTTGATTAATGCTGAGAGTTGAGTGTGTATTTTAATGGCATTTGTTGATTAAAGCTTGTTTCTGGTAACGTTTTAATGGTAGTTATTATTAAAATATAATCGGATAAAATAATTTGATCTATATTGGAAATTGTTCAACATCATCGGAAACTATCATTAGTGAAATCCTTCCGGAGATACAGGTATAGAGATAACAACATAAGACCGTTAGCAAGTACCTAATACTATACCTAGGGCCTTCTGACAGGTAAACGTACTATAATTTACCTTATTTAAAATTGATTTACTGTGTTATGATGTGCATTATGAACAGAAGAAGTTCGCAGTCAATAACCGCCCTTCCGACCAGCAGTGAAATGAAAACCAATGAAGTGCAATTTATGTGTCCATTCAAGAAATTAAACTGCTTGGTACGCACTAATTAAGATGTATAAAGTGATATTCATTCGATCGCATCTGCGCTAGTTAAGATTTTTATGGGCGTAAATTGGTTTTTAATGTAAGCTTATCGTTTCCTCGCAGATATTTTATCTGATTCTTAATCGAGCTGAATATATCGAGAATATTTTTAGCACTGAAACAATTCTCGTTGAAACATTATAACTTCGCATATCGGCTGATAAGTCTCTTCACGTAGGTGTATGCCTATCAGACTTAGTTAACTAACAATAACTGTCTATATAATTTGTTGTTAACAGAATTAATGCGTTTTGGGTTTTAATCTCATCTATGTATGTGTAGTATTTTAAGGTAACCTACAACTGTATGACAATACTTAAACCACCCTAGTATCAGTTCGATGTTAACACAAATCTTGATAGCTGTATCTTCGCATAGCAAATCAATTAACAAACATTTTTCTGTTCCAGATGACTACGACTCGATGATTCGAGGAATGCGAACACATAAGCCCTATAATTATCGCGTGAGTATATTTTAGCATATTACTAGTTTGAACATCGTCACTAAAGATCTTAACCATTCGACACGCGAGTAATGTTGCATTAATTATCGTCGTTATTACCTGATTCATGTCGCTATTAGCAGTACAAGATGTACAAGATTTATGGTCGCCGTCGCTTCGAATACGAAATAGGGTTTTTGGAACGTAGTTCCTTATCGCGCGTTGCGAAAGGGGGCTAGACGGAAAAAATTGGTACGAAAAGTTGGCACGAAAAATTTGTCACGACATAATTTTTTTTAACTTAATTTGATATCTAGCACACAAAGCTAAAGTCGAAATTCCGTTAATAAAACAGATGGTTGTGAAACTTATGACATTTGGAAATGTAGACGCGGTTTGAAATTTGAATTTTTGATTATAGAACACGGCCGTCCGTTATTTTTAAGTTGATAAAAAATGCTATACAATAGCTTTACCGCGGCAGTCTCCGAGTGCCACACGTCTTTTTTTTATTTCTATTTTTCTATTCTATTTCTATGTAATTTTATGTTGTCAAACAAAAATAAAGAGACCTATTTTGTTATTTCAGTTGATAATTTGAATTTTTTGCAATTTGTGTCGATTCTACATTAGCCGAAGGAACTTCGTTCCTACCTGGTGTCCCACGACACACACCAATTTTTTATCTAAGCTTGTGTCCGTACTACAGACCATAAGTCAATTTTATTTCTATATTTTGTCGTGTTAGTAGTCGGATTGTGAAAATTGACATGATGATGGTTTAATTTATGTTTATGAAGATTAAGTTCCTGTTTCATCATTTCTGTAAATGCACCTTACTAAATACAATATAAAACGTTACTGGAAGAAAGATGCCTACTAAGTACTTTCAAAAATATTTATCTGATATCTAGGGCGTATTTAATATTGAGAAATACGCTCTAAGTATTAGTTCTTCGTTTACAAAAGAAATGCTTTGTAAAAATTTTATACCATTTATTATTACTTACAATTATTTTTTACTTGCCTCCATGTCAGTATGACACAGTTTTGGAACTTTCCTTACCTCTCTGTTCTAATTCAAGTTCACAGAGATTTTAGGCCCAACATCTATCCTAAGGATATTTAAGCCACCCATAAAATTTTAACCATACCATCTAACTTCTGCAGTTTTAGCCTCTTTTACCACACGGCTTACAGTTGCCGTAACGTAGGAAACTTTATCGAACTTTCACTTGTGAGTATGTAAGTGATTACAACCTATATTAAACGAGTTATTCTTGCATATTAACATATTTTTCTTATAAACAACAACTGTAATAAGTTGAAACGATTTTAATGTTTAACTCATTGCATGTGTAAAAAAAATTATAAGTACCGGTTTGTGTTCCAAACTTACATAAAACTGCGATTGGGTAATCGAACTAATGACTTCTAATTTCTCTACCACAATATCATCTGCTGTACCATTGACGTCACCATAGTTAAAATCTATCGACATTCTCCATGGCCCAGTGGGCGTCTAGCTGGCTGCGCCACGAAAGAACACGAGTATGATCCCTAAACCGAGACAAATATTTATGTGATCTAAATATTTGTTCCGGGTTTAAGTCCCTCATAGTTCCCGACGCCCACGATACAGGATAACCTAGAACTATAGTTGTGGCGGTTGCGTGTACTTGTTTATTTAATATGCTGAGTTTAGTTCAATCTATTAAGCTAGTTTAAAACTACAGTACTCAATAGTTTACGGTAACAGAAGGTGAACTTTGTACTCCTTTTACTTGGCTGGCAAGAAATAGGTTGCAGTTACGCGAAGTTGCTTCTGAGTATCGTTAACCGCTGCGATCGCATTCCTTCGAGTCGGCAACCAATTTACGAAGCTTCTTATTTTATGGTATTTCGAGGATTTTCCCGTGGATGTACGTGATGTTTTGGCCCTTTGAATTCCAACTATTAGTTATCTGAGTACATGATCTCATATTTCAAGTTTAATAAAGATTACTTATTTACTAGTGAAATTAACACTTACCTTTAGTTTTTAAACTAAAGGTTAAAAATATTTAAGCACTCATGTGACTCAGCTTATTGCGGTTTCAGTAAAATCGGTCTTGGCGACAAAGAAAAAAATGTGATGCTAAGTTGTAGGCAATTCATTCAATAAAAAGGCTTCTCATTTAAATAGGTTCTATTTGAGATCCAATATGTGTCTAATATTTTTTCTTTATCCATTATCGAGATCCCATATAAAAAATGTTACTCTATTTCTGAATTAAATTATACTAAAATGTACGGTGTATACGTATAGTGAGTAAAAAGGTTTATGTTAGTGATCTCTTCTGTTAATAAAGTCATGCTTCTCGGACAGTAGCTTTAAATAACAGTATGCCTCGGGTGGCTTCGAGTATCTGGCATAAATATTATGACGCAGAATAGATTGAATATCAAAGTAGCTTGGTTGCTAGAATATTAAGTATATAAAACGTATTTTCAACACACACGGGACTTTTCAAAAGAATTTTAAATGTTATGCGAAGGTTTTTATTTCCCGTTTTACTTGATTTAAGCTTTTGCGCCAAACTGATATGCGCCATTGATATAGTATAATATAAATCGTATGCTGCCAGCTTTAAATTCTAGAATAATAAATATTTTGTAAACTAATATAGTTATACATTTAGATAGATAGACATATAACTCATTTTAACGCCATTTTAAGGAACAATAGAAAAGAACCTTATAACTATATCATGTCAACAGGCGGTTTTATCGTTAAAGCGATCCTGACTAGAAAGCCTTATTGTAAGTTGAGTTGTTTATAAAGGACCAGCAGAAAAGTGGGGGTGTACAAAAAGTTGTTAATGTACATGTTACTTAATTAATTAAAATATAATTACATAAATTGCTGCATAGAAACAATATTATAATTAAACTTCTATGTCTATTGCGTGTATAAATATACATATAAGATATCAATGTATTACAAGAATATTATATAATACTTATAAAACATTCATTATAAATCAAAATCAATACAACCTTATGATATCAATGATATAAGCAAGGATAGTAATAAGTATATTCAATGATGGAGCTTGTCGTACAAATACCGGTAAAGAAATCCACACGCGTACAGCTTGAACAGTAAACTGCAGTGCACTGGAGACTTAAGAGTCAAATTTTCTAACGAGTGTGGGAATGGTAGTTATGGAGAAAGTTGAAATGTACTTTGAAATAGTGCGGATATGACGGATTAAACAAGATCCTACATAGAGGGAAGAGAATGTAAGTATTTCGATGAAGACGAATAGGGAGCCGGTTAAGCTTATAGCGGAATTCTGAGATTTGGTCTTATTTGCGCAAACCAAATTTATAGCGTTTTAAATCGATCAAGTTTATCAAGTTGAACTTAGGTTAGGTCTAGATAGCAGATTTCCGCATATTCCTGGACGGGGAGAAGTGTTATGCAACGGCAATTTTAATGGCGGTTTGTAGTAAATTTCGAAATTTCTATAAAGACGCAGCTAGCACATTCAACTTACGAATTGGGCTGAAGCTGCGGTCTCCAAGATAATCTCCGAATAGTAAAGTATAGAACGAAAAGGAATTATAGAAAGAATAATCGAAAAGTAAAGAACAATAAATTATAAAGTGTAGAAATCGTTTTAAGTTAAAATGTAATTATATTTAAATAATAATGTAAGCTGGTTTAACTCTTAAGTACGTAAATTGTTGTAATAAAATAGTCGAACAAACAAATAAAATTAGACGAAAACAGTATTGACCTAGATTCTGTTGTGGCGCAAATGAACATAATAAAAAAATGACAAATTGCTATCCAATATTACTCCCAGGTTTTTACCGAATCGCAAAAAGGGATCGAGATACTTTTCAAAAAAGTAATATTTAAAGTAGTTGACTAAACTAAAACCGTTATAAGTCAGTATCATTCCCTGTTTTAGTTACATTAATTAAAAGTAATACAAACGTATGTCAATAGTACTGCCGTGACCAAATAATATATCGAATTATAGCCCAAGTTTAGATAAACCTTGGCGTCATAAAACTACTGTTTCATTGGTAAGTTGCTCCACATAAGCGAAATCATTACAGTTCCTTTTAATAACCTGTCTTGCACCACTATTGCGAGTTTATGAGTTGACATTCTTTTAGTTTGAGATAGCGGTATTACGCAAAGTGTAGCCCGAATGATAAGAAGTTAGTTTGTAAACTGAATTTATTTTGTCTGATAATTAATTATGAGATTAGCCATTTGAAATAGGTGCAACTTTAATGAGTAAGCGGCTGTAGCTGATAAAAGCACTGTTTATAATAAATTGTGCCTAAAAGAAATTTGTATCTTATAATACTGAATAAGGCATTACGAAACATCTACGCTATATTGCTACAATAATTATAGCCAATACAATAATTTTATCCATAAACCATTTCATTTCTCGTTGTCAATGATGAAGAAAACATCGTGAGGAAATCTGCACATCTAAGAAGTTCTCCACAAGAATATCGACGATCGTATATACTTTTTTTATAGCATAGGACGGCAAACGAGTAAGTGGACCTGATGGTAAGTGATCTCCACCGCCCATGTACGCCCACAATACCAGGAGAAACAAGGGCGCGTTGCCGACCTTAAAGGAAAGGGATAATTAAGGGATTGGGTAGGGGAGGGGATTTTGGCCTCCGGGTATCTCACTCACTGTACGAAACCAAGCAGCTAGTCGCTAGTTTACGTCGGTCGACTGTGAGAAAGTGGTAACGACCCGATCGAGTCGGCCCATTCATGTTGTAGACAAACTGTCTACAGTGTGACTACCACTCAGAAATATAGATCCGATATTACATTATCATTCTCATTTCCGCATGGATTGTAGTTATTTTTTTATTAAAGTAGCGTTTTCTATTGCTATACTTTTGTTGATTACTCTACACTTTCACTTAACGAATGAGATTACAATTATCGATTTTAGTATCATTATGGCATTAGGTATTATTCAATTCGTATGACTTTCGTTTGTCGTTTATATTCGTATTTGAAGCGAGTACTGTACAGTCTCGTAGTTTCATTATGCTTATCGAACTGCTTTTAAATTTGATTCTATTATTTGATTAAAGTACAGCTGCATTTTATTAGAAAATAATGGATGCCAACGTCAATTCACAGAGCTTCTTATTTCTTATTTCGTAATTAAATTTACTGAGAATAATAAATTGTCATTCTCAAGAATATGGACGGAAGACCACCTGTATTGTGCAAAGGCACAATACAGGTGGCACACAATAAAAAAATATAGCAGTAAGAAAAAAATATTGTAATTGCTGAATATTCTTCAAATGAAGTTGTTAGAATTGCCAAATTAAGCATAATCACGTAATGGAAAGTAATGCGTAAGTTGAGGGTAAAAGGATTGATGATATTAAATACAACAGTTAAACTGCGGTTTCATAAAAATGTACAACCAACTGTATGTACTATATAATATTTATTCAGTATGATCTTAAATATGGAGTACCTACTCAGTGTAGGTGCGTACAAATAAAGAGGTGCACTTATATGTAGGTGGGCCTCAGCTGTGCACACGGCGCGGCGGGAGGTGTAACTGGGAACGGATGCAAAAAATGTTTAGTAGATATAGAGCCTCATGTCTGACTCTATATTGTACGACATGGGCAAAGACAAAGCATTTTTATAACAAAATATATCGTTGTAAATATACTTCATGAGGATTTCATTGAGCAGTGAAGATTTTTTATTCAATGGTTAATAAAAAAAATCAAACTTAATGGTAATACAGTCTTAAGTCCCACAAAAGAGGGATGCTATTATGAGTTTGATAGTGGCCTGTTTATTCTCCTGTGGGTGGGTATACCTGTCCGTGGCATGTGACCGATTTGTATACGGTTTTTTTTAATTTAAAAGGAGGTTTAATTGAAATGGTTTTTAGCTACGTTAGAAGCAAATCAGTTCAAAATGCATTGACATAGTAAAATCTGAAAGTTATTATATCTCATAGTTATAATAATATCAAGTTCAACATTTTGATACATGAAAGTAAGAAACGGATGAAATATCATCGCTCCCGTAACAAGGGGCAGAATTTACATTTCGTTATACATAGCCGTGGCCACATTCCTCTGTTCCTCCGTTTGTTTAGAGATTATCGTAGGGATGGTGAACTATCGTGAATGTGGAATTGGAAAAAATATAGTCAGATCCAGACAATTCGAAGACATATAAAAATGCATAGAAGCTAAATACGTGACTGCTTATGTATATATGTAAAAAGGCACGAATGAGTACAAACTCCAAACTTTTCGGAATTCATAAAATATGGAAGGTCTTCCTTATTCATCTTCTATGATAGTCAACAGTCTGATATTATTGAAAAATACACCAATATTTTATCCAAGATCTTATTGGCATTCATTATTTTTAATAACTCTGTTTTCTAGCCCTGATCTAACGTAGTTCGTACACGATCATCAGTCGTCTTGTCGTCAGTTGTGTTGTCAGATCAGTTGTCTCCATCGACAATAACACTTGATTTGTATAGCACGTTGTTTGGGATACTTTGGAATTATTACATTTTATTGGAATTATTACATTAACATGATTTGGTCCATAACTTAATAATGTGTTCAAGTGATTGATGATCTTTATTATCATAGTAAGAAACAGTGATATCGAAAATCGGTTCATTCGTGGCATTTAATTCAATGTCTCCTATTGAGTGTAAAATATATTACTGATTTAATTTTCTGGTAAATCATCGTTGACATGTATTTTGATTGTCTTAAAGTTACTAAATACCTTGTTCGATCGAAATCTATCGGTGATATAGAATTGCGGACGGCTATGTCGGCTTCTTTGGTAGTATCTAATATTACTACAGCATTTTTTATGATCCCAGCTCGTGGTCCGCTCTATTTAATAATGATTTCATTCGGAGACGAGATGAAAGTGAGTTTTGACGTGAGGTGATTCACCTTACGTAGTGGAGGTCAACTGAAATCGTTTGTTGAGTGCGATCTGGTTTTTTATTCTCTTTCTTTCATTTCGGTCATAGTGGAAGTGTTGTGATTTGTCAGTCATAATGTTAAAAAGTAAAGGCTTTTCAATTTTGCTTGTGATTTATAATCCTTGACCAACTGCGAACTCAAGTAAAAAGTACTAAATTTACTTTTCCGGTTTAAAAGCATAGTGGAACTCACTTACTTTGAATTACGGTAATCGGTAAGATAAAATCAGAGATGTAGACTTATTTCTCTGCTATAAGCTTCATCATATATTATGAATATCAATTTATAATTGCTATTTCTTGAAACCGGACTTATCACTTCCACCACACATAATTTTATTCAACGCTCATTTCATTTAATTTATATATAAAATCTATTTCATATGGGTGGGAAAATGTATATGAGAATTAACTTGCACATGTGAGTTTTCATTACCAGACGATGCAAGTTAAGATTGTCTAAGTATTCAGTTTATAATAGTGTTCTTCCGCTCTACCGTTGAATGTTAATAAGCGGCTATCTTGTGTGAAAAGCTATCTTAAAGAGCATCGTGTGATATTGGCTTGCTACAATTTAATGCTTATAATTTTGTATTGAGAATATTTTTTCTATGCAGTAGTTTTATGCTATGGATATGTAATAATGAAGATTATTATTGATGTGTTAAGTTAAATAAATTTCTGATCTAATGAGTATGGATAATTAAACTAATAAGTAGATGAGCAAAGAGATGAATTAATAAATATATTATGACTGTAGAAAGTGAATATCTATATCTACTGGTTACTCGTGCTGGTTGAAAACATTTTCTTTAATTACATAATATTTTAGATCACCTACAAAATACTTTGTAGCATTATTATTTATCTTTAGTAACCGAAACCTTTAATGATACGTTATTGTTTTGAATCTGCACACCAAACATTTTACTTTATCCTGGGCGCCAATGTAACAAAATTTATATCCTAAAGGTAAATGTTTATAAAGACTTTATATGATTAACTAGCTTTTGCTCGCGGCTCCGCCCGCGTGATTTTCATTCAAAATTTCATTCCCTATTTTATCCCTTTGTGGGTAGAATTTATCAAAATCCTTTCTTAGCGGATGCCTACGTCATAACATCTACCTGCATGCCAAATTTCAGCCCGATACCTCAGTGGTTTGGGCTGTGCGTTGATAGATCACTATGTCAGTCAGTCAGTCAGTCACCTTTGAGTTTTATATATTTAGATTATATTTTTATAATTAAACCTTGCTATTACTCAAGGGTTAAAAAGCCAATACTATATACAGTGGGCATCGATTGTTAAGATGTCTTGCTACCCAACAATCTTGGAACTGTTTACTTGTATTTGTTTCTCCAAAAATGGTCTAAACGGAGGTCCAAGCCTTCTAAAGATATAGAGAAAAATTTGCTTCCACTTTTATTCTTAAAGTACTTTAGACGCATGCCCATAAAACTGTTATCGTTGGTAACATTTATGGGCAGGCAAAAAAGAGGAAGTCAGAGTTGTTAAAGAATGTGTTTGTCTGCTTTTAGATATTGCATGACGAATTTGGAGATGCGTAATAGGCATTTCGATTTTAGTAACTACAGGCGTTGAGTTTGCAGAAATAGTGTATACCTGCAATAATTATATTCAAATTTTAACTACGGTTGATTGGACATAAAGATCTTATTATCGTAGGCATGATTTGTCAGTTTAGTTTTGAAGTTGGTCATCCGAATAGTGATTCTGTTTAAATGCCTGACTCCTATAGCCTTGAATGTCTTAGTCGTGATTTAAAGTATCCGCCACATCTTCATTTATAACATTTGAATGGTTCAAATAGTGGAAACGAGGCCGTTGGTGCTTCTCATTTAAATTTATCTTTGTTTAAATAAAAACATTTAAATACTAAGATTTGTGTGCAATATTTACTGTAATGTGCTTTACTTATCAAAAATATTCATAAAATTGTATAATAGTATCACAAAGTAATTAACACTGGTCGCACGTAAGTACGAATATGATTTCAACTTTAGTAGCATATTAAATATGGCCAACATCAGAAGATACATATAAATGCTTGTGTAGGTTTAATGATTATTGAGAAAGGCAATAATTTTATAATAGTTTATATGGCACACAATTTAATAAAATGACGCAGCTTATTGTGATTTACCATTTTGACACCTACTGGAGATCTTGTATTTGATTACTCATAAATTGACTCATAACTTGTTGTAAATGCAATTGTTTGATTCAATAATAAAAAGAAGAATAATATTAGTACTATAGTTCTCCAAACCGTGATGTTTAATGTAATTGTCAAAAGATACTGGATTGAGCTTTGATATAAATCTTAGCAATGGTCAAAACTATGAAAAATCCTTAATTCCTTAAACATGTTACTATAAAGTCTTTCTGCTTGATGTTAAAGGGTCAGGCTTCCCATCACGATTTGATGGTGGACTGGGTATTACTAATATTATGGTAATATATATAATTGGTTATTATACATAATGAGGCGTCTCGCCCACTGATCCTCACAACCGTATCGGGAACTAAGTTTCGCCACTGCTTCGTCCGTTAATAAGTAGAGTGTTTCACGTGCAGCAGAGGTTAGCTATGGTCCTAAAAGGTTGGCGAGCTACTTACACTCTAATTATTACATTCCAATCATCAAATTACTAGACACTACTAACACATCCAATTGCTAGAGTATAATTTCAAATATACCTCCGACGAAAAATTCGGATCATAAGAGTGAAACGGCATCCAATCCATTCAGCGATTATACAACCAACCAACCAGACAGATAGCAGATAACAATACAGTCAGAAGCACAAGCCGAAATAAGTTAAAATTAACCATATAAATGACCATTTATAAAAGTAGTGATAATGCTTACCATAATCATTAAGCTGCAAATGCTTTTCGTAGAAATCGCAAATGACAAAAAGTATGGGAACATTAAAATAGCATTATTGTTTTCAAACGTGGTGATTGTGACAAACGGTCAATAGTTAGCGTATTGCGTGCTACGAGGTCGCATCTCGAAACTTTCTCACGCGGCCGAAGGCGAAAACGAACTGCACGTGATTAATTTTGTTGGCAAAAGTGTTTGTGTGCATTGGAAGGTTATCTCGGCTGACGAAGTTCCAGAAGGCATGAGTACTACAGAGTGTGATGAACTTATTTAAGTGGCAAAGGTGGTTTTGGATTTTGTTTCTCGTGCTTGAAAGACTAGACTGAGTAAGTAAAGCTAAAGTGTGGTGGTGTGCTTTGATTTTATGTACCTACACCGTGGATATGTTGCACTTTCTTAGCAAGAGCCGTATTTTATCAAGAAATTTCAGACGTATTGAAATCATAATTCCAGTTATCACGCTGAGGGTTCCTAAAAATACGATCAAATTTATTATTTAAACTTTATAATATGTATACAAAATAATAGTTAAAAAAAACTAAAAAACACGCTTTTATAGAAAGTTTAACTAAAAAATAGAAAATAAATTTGAAGAAAACAATGTATTTTATTATAAAAAAAAGCGTGTTTATTATTCAAACTTCGATTCATCAAATCGGTCTAATTCTTTCATTTATCAATTATCCATATTTATGTTTGCAATAATTTATTATTTAGCATCAGACGCAACTCAATCTATACTATCTCTTTGCTCCATTTCAAAACTCATTACATTTAAACGTAACGTAATCTAAAGATGAATGATAAAGTACTGTTTTATGCCGATGGCTCCATTAGCGAATAGACTGTTTGCATTCGGTATTTGTTCATAACTTTCTCGAGGAAGTTAGGTGTGGGAGACGATAATAGAAACTAATATATTTGGCCTCGATATTAGTAGGAATTCGGTTTGGTCACTTTTTACGTAGAAACTGTTTGTTTTAATTATGCATAAATAATATTTCCATATGAGTCAGTTACTTATTTATCTAAAACAAAGTCGTGCTTGGCGACAGTATCCGTGGCGCAATGGGCGAGTAGCCAGCTGTATAGTGAGAGGTCGCGGGTTCGGTCCCGCACCGAGACAAATGTTTGTATGATCCACAAATACGTGTTTCGACACTGGGTGTAGCGGATCCGCAACTCCCTCGTAGTTTCTGATGTGGGTATCAGAAACTACAGGTTAAACCTAATGTATGGTATATCAGTCTTGGTCTACGGTTTCGAACTTCGCTAGCTTAGTATCGTTTTATAGAATAGGAGCCCTGGTGACTCCATGTACAATTCAACATTATCCTTTTTTGCTTTTGTCTTTTTATTCGCCAATTACGTGTTTGTGAGACCCGTTACCTTATAAATTAGTCGTTAAAAGATCATTAGATGATTTAAATTTATAACGAAGTGTAACCCAACTATATTTATGATTAATAATGTCCATTTAATCAAGACACGACCGGATTTTACGATACATGTCGTAAATATAATATTAGGTCTGGCTGATCAATCATAATCATTCAGCGTCTTTGGCAACAATAAGGGCAATGTATTGACAATTTTCTAACACAAACCACCTCCTTTACCTACATTAAATTCTAATTTTATACTGTATGCCAAAATAATAACGGCGGTGTTATTTTTTATATTTGGGCAAAAATAATATATGACTTAATTTCTTGTACTTAAACTCACGTTTGTATCTCCAGACCACCCATGGTTCACGGGGCTTATTTCCATTCCATGATGTGATGGGTGAGGCTATTGCCCTCCCGAGCACAAGTTTCAATTCCAGGCAAGTCATGTGAGTTATCAAATCGAAAGTACAAACACACGTTCCGATTGTTTGACCTGGGATTTGAACTCTGAACCTCACTTTCTCGTCATAAGTATGTTGTCACTAGAACAGTGAGGCGATTTGATAATCATCTCACGGAAAACTCGCTTTAGCTAAGAATTCATTTGAATAGTCAATCCCATAGACATCCATATGTAGACGCCGCGAGCAAATAATAATCATTACGCAAAATATATCAATCGTTACATTAAGCAAATGAGATACATAATTACTTAATAATATAATTACTAATGCTGCAATAGTTGTTAAGAAAGCTAATTAGGAGTTAAATAATTTGTGTTTAATGAACCGTGAAATGCTATACCTAATTTGTGAAACACTAAGTTCTTCTGCCTTCGATTCGTCCTACACTAATTCGCGTTTAGGTTTGTGTAAATTCAGTTACGTTACATTGTTAAAGGTACGAGAAAGAGCTTGCTATCACTTTGAATTCGCTTCGTACTTTAAGTACATTGAAGTTACTATAATTTCACGTGAAAGTATTCTGTGATGTTACGATAAATATTTTTTAAATTTCATTGTTAATTCATGATACGTTTTTGAGATTATCACTCTTCTTGCTGCTAACATAATTCTAGCTATTCTAGTGTTAATAAAATGCAGCCGAGTCAGTCAGTCTTTCTACCTGGTGTTACCCCGGCTTAATGGCAGGGTTCACCATCCCATCATGCTGTGACGGTGAATTTGATCTTATGCGAGGCGAACCGTCATCTCACTTCCACAATCTGTTCTGAACAAAATTCTGTGTGGTGTTGCTTCTGTTTATGGGCAGGCGTGGCGCTTACAATCAGGCGAGCGCCTTGCTCACCTCATCATTCAATCAAATAAAAAAAAACCCGCAGTGGGAAGCAAATTTCGCCATTGCCTGTCCGTTAATCAACAGAGTCTAACTATTACGTTCATGCGAGATTAGCTTTGTGGCCTAAGATGTTGGTGGCCCACTTACCTACACTCCTGCGTTTAGGCAACCCTAATTATCATAATTTTCATTTATCTTTAAAGTCGAGATTTAGATATCGTCCATGAAATATTTGCTCCTTTAATTGATTCATTGCTTTTTAAAAAGCTTTAAATTTTTTAAAAAGCCTTTAATCGTGACAGTGAGCAAGTGACCTATAGTACAAAACTAATGCCTTTCTTACAAAAATTTATAATCAGCCTGCATGTATATACACATTACATAGTACTCTCTCTGGGATAATCATGATTGCGGGAACCTATTAAACGTCTTTATTCGTCTTCGGACTTGCCACCGGGTTTGATTGAATAATTTTATATACTTGTGGTCGCGTAGTGGTCGAAACCCGAATTTGAATTTTGTTCTATTACGTCAGCTGCAATATTTGTCATTCAAACATAGGCGGTATAAACGTAAAAGTTTTGTTTTATTTAATACATTTGTTATGTACATACATTCTAAATATATTTGCACTCCTCCATATACATTTTAACACACCCGTGCTCGCAATATGAAAAAAAATGGATACAAAGTTTTCTCTTCATGTATTAATATATCGATTTTAATAGACATTGCCATATATAGTCACCTCATTAAATATAACATCTATAGCATCTCGCGTCGTAAACGTATCAAATTATTCATTAATGAAGTTGTTATAAAACCTTTCTATTTATTTTACTGTAATAACATGTCTGTTTTATCTGATGTGAATGTTCATTATGGTTTTAGTGTTTGCTTTAATTTTATAGCTAACAAAGTTTTCGAACCTCTGTTCATGAATAAAGGAGTTGTTTCATGAAGTTTTTTAGTATGTTTATATGATGATTATGATGCTCTGGATTGAACATATTTAATCACAACAAATGCAAATATATTGCAAATATGTAGCAGATAGTGCATTATCTGTGGATTGGAATCGGCACCAGCATCGACTCCAAAAAAATCTAGAAACTGTTATTTTTCCTTTCTGTGCTTTTTTTTAAATATATTTTACGTATGCATTTTTAAATTCCGTTTTGAAGTTTTGTCTAAATATTTGCAATCTTTTAAATGATGTTTTAGTTGTATTCGATTCGAAATATCAGGCGGTAGTTAGGCTGGAACTGGATTTTGTATCTGATATAGCGACGGACCAGCCACCTATTACACCATTGGACGGAAAGAAACTCATCGAACCTTCGGGGGATAAGAACAACAAAACTCCAAATTTGGCTGCTTACAAAGCCAATCTTGAATAAGGTCCACCAATCGACGACCATTGTAACTGAAATATTCATTACACTCCTAATAGATGTGTAAGTCGAGACCGTAGCTTTATTTAAATAGCCTCTCTAGCCAAATAAAAGGAATGCTGTGAAATGATTTCTCGGGCGAGTCGTTGCGAGTATGTTGAATCGATAACATCGGTTGGAGTTATTTAAAACGTTTGCGGTGCGTAGGTGAACGCCGCGCCGCGGCCGCTCTGTACCACAACAATAAATTGCACTTGAAGATTATCGATATTTTTGACGTGCAACACTAGTCTTGTTGGATTTTGTTTATCATTTTTTATTGGATTCAAATTATCGTGGCCATTTTTTTATAAGTAAGCTTGGAAGTACCTTTCTATGGTGATTAACGCAGACCAAACACTAGCGACCAATGGTAAATGACACTCCCAGTATAACCTAACAAACTAAAATAAAACAACTAACAAAGAAAAAATAGTTCATCTCAAATCGCCTCTCTGATTCAAATCACCAAACATGCATGCCCATTTGAGAATAGGCGCGCATTATTTATTATTTTATTCTAATAAGTCTTGTCTCATAAATATTAATGCTCACGCGAAACATCTGGCATCGAACCTTAAAAATGAATGCTCATAAATAAAGTTATGTGATATTTTATAACGGTGTAACTACTGAACCGTTCGCCTTAGAACTGGTTCGAAATCATACTTGTCTTTTAACATCCGGCGCGTCTTCGCAATAACTTACTACGAAAGCCTACAGTTAACGTTTCGTTCGAGCTTTTCGATTCATGTAATGTTGAATAATCCATTTAAGTGGCTTTCAGCTTCAAGATGCAAGGGAATTTATTTCTGAATGACATATGTCAATAAGCTCAGCGGGGAGTGATACGAACTGTCGAGATGAAAGTCGCGGGTTCGAAACCAGCGCTAAGAGTACAAGGTATTATTATTATATGTCAATAGTAACAGTAACAGTTTTCTGTAACTTGAAGAAAAAATTGAGTTTAATTTGCCAGGGAAAATCTATGGCTGCACTACGGTTGCCTTCAGATTATATAAAAAAAAATGTATTTATGAATAGTATTTCAAGAATTTGTATCCAGCATTTGTGAAGGGACAGTATTTAATAATAGAAATTAGTTTCAAATCTTACTTCCAGAATGTTGTAAAATATAAAAAAAATATAAACTAATATTATAAAGAGGTAATATTTGATGGTTTGTTTGCATCTGAAACTATTGGACCGATTTGAAAAATTCTTTCACCATTAGACTCCTACATGATCCCTGATGAACATAGGCGATATCGATAATATAACGGTGTAAAATTTCACGCGGGCGGAGCCGCGAGCGAATGCTAGTAGAAAATAAAATAGGTACACGAATAAGTTACCTGATACATGGATATCAGACATGGTTTTTTAAATTTAACTTTATGATAATAAGTGGAACGCTATCTGAATTTTAAATGAATAAATATAAAGCGCTATAATTTTTTATGAACTTGTTGTGTTACTCGGTAGCCATTTTATTTGTGACACTTTCATCGATTGTTCATAACAAAACCGGATATATTATTATTATGGATATGTAAATGGGTATTTACGCAATAAAATATTGCCTACTTCTTTTTATCGGCTATCTTTTCGTAGTTAAATTTTAATATTTATCTGATTAGCTGTTCCATAAATTGTTTTGCTAGGTACTTCTATACAAGTCGGATTGCGTAAGCGTAAATGTTAAAACATATAAATAATCTAAGGATTTTTTTACAGTAGCAATAATGCCAGTAACATCAGTAATTACTTACTACGTTAAAAAATATATTTTATACGTATATACATATAGGGTAGGCAGAGGGGTAATCAGTACCTGATTATTATTACTAATTGGTTACCCTACACCCACATTTCGCGGACCTTTTTTCCGTACCATGATGTGATAGGGGACGAGTCTATCGCCATGCCGGGCACAAATTCCAGACTCAGGGCTGATACGGAGCATTTGGCGCTAGAAAAACCCAAAATCACGTTTACCCGACCCGGAATCGAACTTGAGACCTCAGGACCATACAGTCCTCACCATTAGACTAGAAGGTGACCACACCGATTCCTATTATGAATGTAAAAAAAGGGCTTTGTAATTCAAAGTTTTGTGTGGCTTCCCATAAGACGAGTGACCTGTTCGTCTCGTCATTAAATAAAGAACTACCCCAGTCTTTTTATGTTTCCGCGTTCACCTTATAATTGGCCCGCCAATCTTAACATTTCTAAAGCCGCATTTCGGTTCAGAATACATTACATAACAGTTTTAATGTTTCATCACCATACAAGTCGTTCGGACTTTATATAGCAAACTATGTTTTGTATGGGAGAGATCGGTTATGTAACGTAAAATTAATATGCGCGTGTTAATTGATTCGATAATTATAATTTCCTCCCACTAGGACTGTGATAGACTTTTACTGTGAGATTAATGGAAAAAATAATTATTTTCTATTCTTGGTTACGTTGGAATGAATCTAGTACTACAAACAATTATATACGTTTTTTGTCTAAATGACCACTGGTTTTATTTGTGGTTGAGGAATACAGTCAATGGTATGTTATAATACTAGCCCTGTATTATAGACATCCCACCGCTCGGCAAGGGCCTCTTCTGTTGTACGAGAGGGATTAAGCGTTGGTCTACCACACTGGTCTAATGCGGGTGGGTAGAATTCACATACCTTCGAAATTCTTGTGGAGAACTTCTCAGATATGCAGGTTTTCTCACAATGTTGAATAACTATTACTTGAACAGCTCAGAAAAATAAATAAATAACACCCAACAGTCACACGCATAGTCAGATACGAGTCTAGTGTCGTGGATATCAGGAACTACGCGAGACTTTCGGTCTCACATCACCCAGACCCCGAAACAAATATTTGTGGATCAGACAAATATTTACTCGGTGCGGGAATCGAACCCACAGCCTCACGTTTCACAGTAGGCTACTCGCCCACTGCGCCACGGAGGCTGTCAAACACATCAATCATCAAAACATTAATTAACAATCTGATGTGAACTAACAATGATACTTTACCTTATATGTTCTATTGTATCTAAGGATCTATGACCTGCCATCAAACTGTCTAGACGAATTTGTGGGATATATGTGTAAAAATACAAATGGGAGGTATTTAATAAAGAAAAAAACTGTAGTAAAATTACAGAGTGTTCTTACGCTCAGCATAATTCATACGTGATATACGTACTTAATTGTAGATATTAAAAGCCAGCTGGTAATCATTGCTTCCACGCACGTAATTTGCGCAATTCAGTAGAGGAAAACATACCTTTCTTTCGATAGTATTAGATATATTTTGTATGTTTATTATTTTTGTTTTAGTACATAATATTATATGCTAGATCAGTAGCGCCAAATATAGCACAATATTTTAAAGCATATATAGGCGATATAAACTGAACTATATTTTATGTTATTTACTGAGAAATCGGTAGGAATGTTGAAAACAATTGCCTTTACCCATAGGCCACTGGAATGCGGTCATTCAGAATAATCTATTAGCATCAATCCATTTGCCAATGGTATTTTAATTTGACAAGATATGCATAACCTTTTTTATTGTAGTTAATAAAGAATATAAGGCTAGGCTTAATTAAAATACGTGGAAATGTATGGAAATAAGGAATGCTATAAAAACAAAATAAAAAAAAATATGAAATCCTTAAAATGTCAAATATCATTTCGATTCAGTCAAACTTAAATCTACCGCCATAAACAGTGGTTTGTATGTATTCGATTTAAATTGTTATGCTGTAATGATTATTATTGATGAAACGTACAATTTCCTACAACACAAGCAATAAAATATTCTAAGCACTTTCACATAACAAATGCTTAATATAACCGACTACGGAAACATCGAATATAAATTGCACTCATATAAACCGTTGATAGACAATTAAGTTTTATTCAAAACACTAATACAGATTAAACGGTTGATTTTAATTAAAGTTTCCGCTGTATAACGTGCTAACTGGCCATAGTCATTCGTGCATTTTCTTTGCTCCAACAACATTACAAGACAGTATGCCAATAATAGCGTATCGGCATGGCGCAGGGTTGCTGTGAACATGTTAATGGCTTTTCTTTTATCCTTATTTTCATTAGAATTTGAGACTGTCATGGAACAATTTATGTAACCTGCTGATATAATCTTTTTAACTGGGTTTCTAGCAGCTTTATTCACTAACATATAATATGAAGTAGTAAAACGATGGATACAGAAATATGAGGAACAAACTCTGCATGTATCATTCGTGGTTTCTTACGGAGTATGTCACATAACTGCAACATGAAGAACAACTGCTAAGGACTTTAATAGATGCAGTAGTTCTAACAATTACGCTATTTAACGAGCAGTCATTATAAAATAACTGTTAGATATATTCTGAAACTTGCACAAAATTAACACCTCTGCAAAACCCGGTAAAACGGTCCACCATAATTTTATCCTAACACATTGGAATTGCCTCATTATACTAGTTTTTGCAAGAACTATAAATATTACGATATACCTAGAACTTAGCGCTTAGTCCTAATCGATACAACCCTAAGGTAACAAAGCTACCTGTTTCTGGGATAATGAGTGCTCTAACTAGAGTTTTCTGCGGAATGTTCTACGTACAGTACTAACTACTAAGCTATGTGCCGACACTCGCTGAAACCATTTAGCCGATGCATCGAGTTTTACGGTATGTTTCTAGATTTAACATTTTTATTGATGCTTACTGTTTTATAACAGTTTTGATTTATAACATTAAGGTACTGTCTACATCGAAATAGCGTCTAATTACTTTATTGAAAAATAGTGCAATCAATTTTATATGTTCGTATTTATACATATATTTGTTATTTTTAAAGTACTTTTTAGATTTAGCAATATGTATTTGAAAAATTGTGAACCAGTATTTAGAGGAGTGCACCTAATATCCTTGATGTTTTACTTTGAAGTTTATACAAATGCATTAAACCCATATGGGCAAATATCCAATGCTTCGGTAAACGATCAAGCTCGCAACGGTGAATTCCATAGCCAACTACCTACTGAATAAAATAGTGCCTTTAAAGGCGAAAGGTTTTAGAAAATCTCCGATCGAACATGCCACGTTGTCATTACGTTTTTCTTAATATTCATGGAAACTGTCAATTATACGCGAAGTAGGTCTCATATTGATTGTGGAGTAAAAACTCGGCGGGCAATTGTAAAGGATTATACGTGAGTTGTTTTGATGAGCTGATATTTATCTTTTGTTGCCATGTTATAGCGAAGAGTCCAATAAATGCTTCAGTTATTGTAATTGACCTTCGACAGTTCTAGTAAAAGAAATAGAAGTTTATTAAAAGATACTAGATGGTTGAAGTATCAAAGTGAGAAGATTTATTACATCCCAACTTAAGTAAGGATTAAGGCCTAACCCTTCTCATTAAGTAGATGAAGCTCGAGTAGTGGGACATTTATAATACACGGTAAGTATTATTATTTTTGTTATAAATTATTAAACTAATGTAAACTTTTAATATAATTAGTAATATATCAAATTGATTTCAATTTATTAATTTAGAAGATAACATACGAACTTGTTTAATTTTTATTAGAAACTAGATGACCCGGTGAACTTCGTATCACCTACATATATTTGTGTAAAATGTGGTTAAGACTTAATACAAATGTTTCATTTACATTAAATGCAATTAAGTGAGGTACTGCACCATTGCACGTGAGGTAGCCCGTCGCACATTTAATTGACTTCGACGACCTAAGTCAGGTCGTCTTCCACCTCCCCCCGTTGGGACAGTCCTGTTCCTGACCCTGTCCTGTCCTGTCCTGTCCCTGTCCCTGTCCTGTCCCTGTCCTGTCCTGTTCCTGACCAGTCCCTGTCCTGTCCCTGTCCTGTCCCTGTCCTGTCCCTGTCTTGTCCTGTCCCTGCCCTGGCCCTGCCCTGGCCCTGTCCTTCCCGTCCTGTCCTGTCCTGTCCCTGTTCTGTCCTGTCCTTTCCTATCCTGTTCTGTCCCTGTCCCCGTCCCTGTCCCCGTCCCCGTCCCCGTCCCCGTCCCCGTCCCCGTCCCCGTCCCCGTCCCCGTCCCCGTCCCCGTCCCCGTCCCCGTCCCCGTCCCCGTCCCCGTCCCCGTCCCCGTCCCTGTCCCTGTCCCTGTCTCTGTCCTGTCCCTGTCTTGTCCTGTCTCTGTCCTGTCTCTGTCCTGTCCCTGTCTTGTCCTGTCTCTGTCCTGTCTCTGTCCTGTCCCTGTCTTGTCCTGTCTCTGTCCTGTCCCTTTCCTGTCCTGTCCCTGTCCTATCCCTGTCCTGTCCCTGTCATGTCCCTGTGCTGTCCCTGTCCTGTCTAGTATAGCGTGGCGACCTGTCATCACGGCAAGCTTCGCAGCGCCAACAATCCGGTTTATACCTGCGCTTATAGATGTTTCACATCAAAAAGACATCAAGTGTTTCATACCCAGGAACAGTTTGTATTGGAAAATTAAGTTGTCGTTTTTAGTGTTTTCCTTTACTTATTATTTATGTTACTCATTTTTTCTCACCGGGTAAACCTTCCCTGAACTTCCACAAATATTTCAAGATCAGAATTAGGTACAGCCAGTCTCGAGTTTTGGCGAGACACACGCACAGCGATTCATTTTTATATATATAGATTAATGGACGATGGAGTATTTACTACAGTTCTATTCTTATTTAATATCAGATTGGATCCTCAGTAATAGCATTCCATTTATATCACATGGCATTATAGACATGAATAACAGAGTCCTATAAAATATAATATCAAAATGTAATTCATGAATTTGCATCCACAAGATTTATTGCATCTGGAAACGGTCCATCCTTTATTACAGACTAATTTAAATCAAACCTCTATATTGCAGTTGAAAGAACGAATGAACCTGCTTTAGAGAGGCCTATAAATTTGCACCATTTTATGTCAACCCGCTTCCCGTTTCATAAATCTCAGATTACCTATACGGCTCAGGATAGGCTATTACCTTTTTACGATAGCCAGTCATAATATCCTCTTTGACATTTGGCATCGTTTAGCATATAATAGAAACTTTAGTCTTACCGCCACTACCATCTTTGACAGTTAGAAAATAAACTCTACCATGGTAGTAATAAGGTCTTTTCATGTCAGAAACGATGAAATTTAACAACAAGTGCAGCTTGGCCGAATTTATCTCTGGACACGACTCCTGACGGATGATAATCCGATGTCCATAGTGGTAAATCACGCGCGAAGTTGAAAACAAGATGTGTTACATAGTCGTGTATGATTATGGAATGACGTCGGTACTTTGAACTTTACGACTTGATTACAGTGGTTTTTGTGTGTGCAGTAGTTGTGAGAGACTTGGTTTGATTGTTCTCAAATGATATATTACAAGATCTGTCCGGTTGAAAAGGTTAAAGTTGTACCAGACTCTTCCAGATAATAGTTTGATAAGTATAGGCCATTGGATAGTAAGCACCAGGTGTTTTTTTTCTGTTATGAACAGTATTTTAATGTGATAACGCTGTCAACTGAACAGTAATATCGTAATAGCTTCCGAAATCTTTCTCTAAATATTACGTATATTTTTTTATAAATTAATTTAGTCAATATTTTAGTACTATTTATCTATCAACAAAGCCCTTAATGAAGTTAGCTCTCCACAGGATGCCGCTAGATTTATTCTAAGGATGGCGTTGCTGAGATGCAATCGGGATTGCATCTTGTATGCCGATCATATCTCCGACCGGCTACTGTTTTATAATGAGACATTGGCTGATTCAACGCTCAGTGTCTCAGGACGCCTAGATTTACATGGGATCTTGCTTTCATTAAGGATATCAAGAATAGATGCGGATTTTGTTCGGATAATTGCTTTCAAAGGAGTAAATTGTTTTAATTTTATATCGACTGTTTGTTGTCCAACAGTTTTTGGTGCTTGCAATTTTCTACGAGTTTCATTATACTACTAAGCTTAATTATCATTTGGAAACAAATTTTTAGAACTAATCATCATTTAACCATTAGAACATATCAATATTTTTATAAAGGTTTTATTGTTACAAATCGAAACTTTATTTGTAAGTAATATTAGCCCTGCGTCTCACTACTGTTTACCGTTCTGTTCTACTAAAGAGGTTAGACCTTAGTACACGACGCTGATCTGAGCGGGTTGGTAGACTTATTTGAAATTCTCCTCCGAGTCAAGTATCATTGTTAAAGCAAGCGATTATTGATAATAAAAATACACTTAACTTCGCAAAGTCAAAGGTGCATGGCGTGAATACTCGGTTCCAATCAACGGTGTCCGCCTCGGTAGTCCACCCCACTCGTTGCTTCTCTATCTCCGTGTATCTTGTTAAATCTTTTTTAATCAGGTTTTTTTCTGATAGTTATAATTTATTATTAAATTTTGAATTATAGCTAAAATTTACATAAGCTTTATTAGTCGTGCGAAGTTACATATAACAACCAGCTCATTTAAATGATAAGTAAGTCAAACTTAGTGATTAATTTTATGCTCTTTCATGATGATTCATAGAGATAAAAGCTATATGATTTATTCAGAGAAAAGCCATATTATTATCATTAATAAGCACGCAAAACTTAGATGTCTTTGACTATTTTTTACATTAAATTCGATTCAAAACTGTGATTAGGTGCCGTTATTTTAAATGATACCCTCGCGATCAGATAAGATCACACATTTTGTTATATATCATATATTTTTTATCTTATATTAATTCAATATTGGTTGAGTTGCAAATATTCGGAAATGAATTTGCGGTCCCACAAGGTTCCAACTTCCAACCAACAGCGCTACGGATTAATCTGTAGCATAACGCTGAGTTGGTACCTTTTCTGCAACTCTGTACATAGCAGTGACCAACGTTCAGGATCTTATATTGTTTTAATAGTACTATAATATTATTGTTTGTTGTAGTGTACAGATTTCCACAAATAAAGTTTCTTTCTTTCTTTTCTTTCAATTATCATTTGCCATTAAATATTAACATTCGACTATATTATAGCAGCTCCTTGTTTAATAACAAAGAGCTTAGAATGTATTGGGAGAGTAATCTCTCCCAATACATTCTAAGCCTCCTTACCACTATTACACGGGTCTACAAAAAAAATTTCGTTCTTTGTCCTAAAGTTTATTTTATGATTTTTCGATTAATTATGCACAAAACCGAAAAGAAAATACCTTTTTTTGGAATAAAGTTTGCTTTTGTGATAGTTGTAGTAATAATACTCATTTTTGATTTTGTTATACATTTTAATACATTTAAAAGTACTGCGCGATCAGAGTGGGGTTTTTACGTTCAAAAAGTGCAGCTAGATGGCACTCGAGTGATAAACAACGATTAGGTGTTTTGTACAAGTCTAAAAATATCGTCGCGAAAGTGTAAATATGATGCTGATGCATTTTTTTATATATATATGGTCAATCTATTAAAGTTTGCGATGTAAAATACGAACTAAAGACATCTGACGTTCTCTGTGAAGCCTACAAAGCATATATTTTGACTGTCTTGTTCGGCATCAAGACAAGCCATGGGCTCCACATGTTGCTTGTAGTTATTGTAAAACATGTTTGGAAGGTAAGCAATTTTTAATTAAGCAGTGAATCAAATATGATAGATATATAAATTTTTATTCAAGTGAAACTTCTTTAGAGTCGTTGTGCTTTGAAACTTGATGAAACGAAAATGCGTCACGACAAAGACATACATATTCAAAAATAGGATTTAGCCTGCGAGAAAATGAGATAGATTACAAGTCAGAAGCAAAAGTTAAAGCTGGGGTTTTTGATGGTCCGCAAATTAGACATATTTTCGCCGATGAAAAATTTCCAACGTTGCTGAATCGTACTCAAAAAGCGATTTGTATTATTTCCAGCGTTGCTGAATCGTACTCAAAAGGCGATTTGTTTTATTTCTAACGTTGCTGAATCGTACTCAAAAAGCGAGTAGTTTTAAGGCAGTAGTTTCTGGATTTATAGGAAATAACAAAGCTAAAAACTACGTAGTTGACGATACGCTAAAAAATATTAAGGCCGTGTAGGATGTCATTAAAAGTACATATGCTGCATTATCATTTAGATAAATTTAAAAACAACATGAAAGCGTATTCAGAAGAGCAAGGAGAACGTTTTCATGAGGACATTATGAGCTTTGAACAACGTTATCAAGGCCAATACAATGAAAAGATGATGGGAGAATATATTTGGGGTTTAGTGAGAAAAAGTACTTATGAACATAAAAGAAAAAGTAAAAGCGTGCACTTTTAATTATTTTCCACTTATTGTAAGTTATTTTGATAATAAAACTGAATAGATAATAATAAAAATATTTATTTGAAACGTTTCGTCTTCAATAAAAAATTAAAGCCACAGATTTTGAAAGATATCTTTAAATCGGCCTCCTCAATACAAAAGCAAACTTTTTCATGTCATATATATTTTTTTCGTCTAATTAAGACCTAAAATATCGAAATAATATGCTTTAAAGTCAAGGTCAAATTTTGTGTTGACCCGTGTTATTTTACATATATACTGCGGAATAATAGTTAGGAACAGACACCTGTCCGTCAAGTCCGGCCACAGTCGAGACTCTACATTCTAAGACTTCAATCACTGCTTCCTTTTCACTTGGCAAAGCGTCCGGTGCTATCTGCGATGATCTTGTTATGCTAAGTGTATCTACACTATATTATGTAACCGATTTTAGAAGCCGTCTTGTGTGTTACTATTTTCGTATACTTGTTTTTGTATCGAATATTTTGTGTTATCAATGTGTCAAATTATTTTTCCACAGATGTCGTTCACATATTCATGTCTTGGCGCGGATGTCTTAAATCGATTATCGAATAAAGTGGCTGGATTCTCTGTAACATAATTGGAAAGAATGTCATATTTGATAGCTTCTATTGATTTAACAACGTTTAAATAAAATACGTCGGTTTCAACGTAGTGTTTATGAATATAGAGAGAAGAGGATTCTTTGCATCGAATAAAAATAATATTTAATTATTAAATACATTAAAGAGCATTCTCAAAACAAATTTTGTAGCTTGGTAATTATTATAGTGTAATGAAAACATATAGGTACGTTACTAGAAAAAATAACTTTTTTTTCCATATAAGATGTTAACAAGTTGTCTGTCTGCCCTTAGAGATATGACTAAATCAGTAAAGATAAATCCAATGAAGGTATCAGAAAAACAATGTATATCGGTTTTTCATAAATTCATACATTTAGTTAAATAACTAATTTGTTTTGAATTACGGTGTTGAGGTCTCGGGTTCACTATTCGGGTCGGATAAAAGTGATATTGGGGTTTTCCATCAAGAAATGCTCATATTCGCCCGGAGTGTGGAATTGTGCCCGATATGTGGATGTACGTGGTGTACTGGTACACGTTTGCATACCCTTTAGGGATTACAGGTGTGAGTGCGAATGTATGAACAAATGTCCAATTATGAAATATGCAAAAACATTGATACCATAATGTGTTGATATTATAAATAAGTGTTGGCATTGTGTACATTATAATTATAGCATTCAAACGCATAAATCGTCTAAAATTGCCATGAAAAACAATTTACATCAACCAACACATCGCACGAGCAGCCGACCTGTTGAACTATGAGATGAGTTTGTTACACAACGCAAATCAAGATGAGGATGCACCTCGAACACCGCTTTATGTAAACACTTTCACGTTTCTGTAAAATTAATAGATGTTTAAATGTACTTTTTATGGTGATGAAAGGGAAATTTTGTTAAGTTATTTAAATTGTGGTTAGTTCCAGTTGTATTAGAATTCTCAGCTATTTATTTCTTCTGTGCCTTTTTCTATAAATGACGTGTATGCTGCCAATCATACATTGCTATTACTTATTTGCTCTAAAGATATAATAACAAATTACTCCAATTCACTCAATTCAATTACACTAGTCAGTGTGGGTGTGTATGTGGCTTTCCTTTGAAAGGTAAGCTACCTTAAGGTGCTTCGTTAAAGGTTTATGGGTCGATAGAGTATCTTGCGCCATGTTAAAAGTGCAATCTTCATATTGCATTAGTTTCCGAAAACCAACTTCCCTCTTGTTCAAGATATTTTAAAATATTTCATACTCAAATTTTACTGCTATTTTACTCTTTAGAAAGAACATTGATTTGTAGAATAAAACAAAAATGCTGCTGAATTCCTCTGAAGAAGCTCTTACACCTCAAACGCAACGGGAGTTTACATTGTCGTATACGGATATAGCATCGCGTTACCGATGAGATTAGCCGATAAAGCCTGTGCGTGGTTGTTGTATTTAATGGTACCTTTTCGAATTGCGTCGCCTCCTCGTTTTTGCTACTTTTCCTTAAAGAGTTTATGTGTACTGCAGTGTTAATGTTAGAAGTTAAACCTGATACCCTGTAACAAACTCTTATAGATTTGTAGGCTTTAAAATAGTTAATACTCTCTTTTCTATAAATTTTGCGTAGCATTACTAGTAGAAACTCCTCATTTTTATTACAGTCATAGTTTGTTACTACTTCTTCACATTGATCTTCATAAAATGTTTATGTCACAAGAACGCAGTACGTAGGAACGTACGTAACGTACGTAGTACAACGTAGGAAGAATAACTGATTAAGGATAAGTGAACATATTCTTTATAGCCTTACACAGAAATAATCAATCTAGGTTACACAAACTGTTGTAACAAAATGCATCAAATATGTTTTTTTTTACTTATAATTAAAGAGTACGTGTAATCTTAACGTTACTCGTCAAGAATTCACTTTGATGTTTAGGATTGTTGCGAAACGTTATGTCTCGGTGTGAAGTGTTGTTGAAATCGCAGCGGAGTTTGCAAATACAAGGGAACTTAAATCATGTTTCATTATTGTTACAGAAAATTAAACCCTATATCCACGGATTAAATTATCTTTCCAAATGCTAACATGTTTTACACCTGTCTCTGATAGGATTAAGAAACATTAGTCTAACTCATAATTGTACCCTACAAAAAGGTCTGAACGGCTTGAGAGGTTTTATTGACTTAGGTCATTATATACAGAGATGCAATTAGATCGTTGAGATAAGATGAAAAGTCCAGTAACACGACTGTTCGACACTTTGAGCTCGAGTATCACGACTTTATTGCAACTTATTTTAGATTTTACACATAGCTGTTTTTATCTCATTAAATGGGACACCGAGTGCACGACGAACCTGTCGTTTCATTTGATTTACTTCCTGGTACTAACATAAAGGAAATACATCTAGTAAATTCAGAGGCCTAAATGGAACACAAAATGAAACCCTTTCGTCAACATTCCGAACAGATTCCAGTGCATGCACGAGTTATTGTAAATGTTAATGTGTAGTTGCGCGCGTGTGGGCTATTACAATAAAACATTGATCATAGTGGATTGTGCGTGCGAAACATACGGCGCGATTAGAGGCAAAGGCGGGGGATGTGGACACGGTTTAAATTGTTCTTGATAGATTTTATATTAGTACTTAGACGATATATAGTATGAAGTGCATTTTCTAGACTTTATGATATCGAATAAAGAATCGTATTACAACAGTGGATGATGGTAACTATATAGTATTAAGTGTCATTCAACATTGAAAAAGTTGATGAATAGTACCAAATTAACGTAGTCATAAATGATTTCATTTATTATGTTGAAATTAGATGGGAATGTATTAATAATTCTAAAAAAAGTCTTTGTGGGTGGTGTGTTTATTTATCGTAAATGTCACATAGCAATGCATGAAATGCGTACTATTTGTACATCCTATTATCAATAGCAACTTTATTTATTTTCTTTATTCCTACTTAGCGACATTCTTCTGTAACCCTTGCGATGCATGAAACGTAGTCTATTCGAATCGCGTGGATTCCATCGCTGTCGGAAAGTGTTAATTTGATGTTTACTGTTGGCTATAGCTATAAAGCGCCGATGCTAATTAGTTGAATGGACTGTTCGGACCGGTTGTATTTTTGTTTTGTATCAATCTCCACTTTTGATGCTAACACATGCTTTATGTATGTATTAGAAAGTTTTTGTGTTGCTTATTATATCACCTTTATCTTTTGCATATCGTAAAGCTGCGTTAACGTATACCGAATGTATAAAGTTTTTTACTTTGTTAACTTATTTGTAAGTGTATTACAAATTAAATTTGCTTGTCATTTTATAACTTGTTATTTATTTCTTTTTAATATCTTGGTCCATTTCAATAAACACCTTTATATCAATCATTAGCGTTCGAGGCGTGGCATTAGATTCGCGGCTACACCCCGCAAAAAAGCTCTGGTTTCATTAATCTTCGGTTTGGAAGATTTATTTGTCCATTGTTCCCTGTTTTATTAGTTCTAGTAGGTATCTCTTTGTTCTACACCAATTCATATGGCACCATGAATATTCATAGTACTTAGGCAATGTTGCGGGACGTGCCCTGAACAACCGCAGCCACATTGAACAATGGTGCTCAACCATTACAATACAAATTCCACACTGAAATTATAGTTTTCCGGTCGGTCTCTCATCTCGTCGTTTTTCGTTTGCGGTGTTTGCAAATTGCTTTAAGCTTTTATTTGTGTTAAGAGAAATGTGTTAAACATATCTATTTTACGTCCCCACTTTAATTCCTTTTCGTATCATTTAAATTATAATGGTTAATGTTATTTGAATATTTAAATTGGTGGATAATTCATTTCCTACTGTTTCTACTTTCAACACTTCTTCAAAAATAAAGAAAAATTTAAGTTAATTTAACACTAACGCATTAACATACAAAGTACACCCTATTATGAACCCTTTTTCCACATAATTACACATTCAACAAATTGAAACAAAATGCCCAGTCGTGTGCATCTCGAGTGACCAAAGAGAAGTGTTCGTTTATGTAGATAATTTATTTAACTGAGCGTTGTGGTCCGCATAAAGTAACTAAGTTCCAACATGTTGCATGTGCTTCGTTAAATATGTAAAAACGTGGCACGGTTTTGAAGTGAAATATTGTAGATGTAGATTTTACATTATCAGTAAATTGCATAGATAATTTAGATCAGCAAAATTTATCGCTCATAATGAATATTCAAGAAACGGTTTATAGTGATAAAATTCATTAAAATATTGTTCTAATTGCGTCAGTTGATTACGTAATGTTTTGAATAATAAACATTAAGTGCCTCATTGCCTTTAACTTTGTATTGAAATGAAAGTTCCATGAAGTTATTACGTACCGCATTTTAATTAATATGAAGTCCATGGTATATTGAGCATAACCATATTTCCTTTATAGGGGCATAAAATTTACTCATTCGAAAAATACAGGCGCGCAGTAACAGGTTTAAGTGTGTGAAGACTTCCCATAATACTTTGTAATACTGTTAATGGATTTCACGGCGTGTGATCAAAATTAAATCTAATTACATTACATTTTTTTCATTGGTTTTGTTTAATGTAACAACATCCAGAGTTCATTAAACTATGTAAGTACTTTCTCTTTGTGGACGACGTAGCCCTCACAAAACCTTCTTACCCTTGGCTTTGATAATGAAACACCGTCTTGACATTTAACTTTGTATTGAAATGAAAGTTCCATGAAGTTATTACGTACCGCATTTTAATTAATATGAAGTCCATGGTATATTGAGCATAACCATATTTCCTTTATAGGGGCATAAAATTTACTCATTCGAAAAATACAGGCGCGCAGTAACAGGTTTAAGTGTGTGAAGACTTCCCATAATACTTTGTAATACTGTTAATGGATTTCACGGCGTGTGATCAAAATTAAATCTAATTACATTACATTTTTTTCATTGGTTTTGTTTAATGTAACAACATCCAGAGTTCATTAAACTATGTAAGTACTTTCTCTTTGTGGACGACGTAGCCCTCACAAAACCTTCTTACCCTTGGCTTTGATAATGAAACACCGTCTTGACATAAAAACAATACTGTATTTCCAACTGTGACACACATATAAAAATATACAATGGTTCTTACTGCTATTTCTTACTTCTATTTCTTACTTCTATTTCTTATTTCTTCATATTACTTGCTGGCCGGACCGTGACGTTATGAAAATTCGGCCCGTCTTTTATTCGATTGATAGGCACGCAATCTTTTCTAGGTGCGCGACTTAACGCGTGCACTTTAACCTATTACACAATTTTCACACGATATCTTAAATAATAGTAATAATCGAGACACGTGTAAATTCAAGTACTTCGGAGCGGTGTCGTGTTCCAATTGGACGAATTCCAATTGGAATATGGCATTCTCTGCTCAGTTTGTCATTTCGTGACCTAGTTTCGCCGCGTTCGGCGATATACCTATTTTTACATAATTTAAACATAATAACAGACATTTTACGTAATTACTACAAACATAATAACAGACATATTTACATACATATTAACACTAGTTAATGCGAACCACTAATCCGGCTCGTCATCCGTAACAGCCTCCCCCCGGCGAAGATCCTCGCAGCCCCGTTTTATCGGGAGGATGATGAGCCTCCTGACTGGTCGTCTGAGAACTCCCCCTCGCGTTCGCACATCCGCACTTCGAACCACGTTATCTGGCCCCGTATAAATTCGTTCTATGCGGCCCCATGGCCATACATTTCGCGGTAGAAGGCCGTCCGCGATAACTACGATATCTCCCGTTTCTAGGTTTTTCGGCGCTTTACGTATGTCGCCGCGAGGCGTTAAAGTAGGTAAGTACTCGTTGACCCACCGCTCCCAGAACATATTCGCGAGCGCCTGTGCAGCTCGCCATGTCCGCTTATCTGCCGTCTCGCACTTTCCGATGTACGGTAAACCGACCGCGGTACCGAGAAGGAAATGGTTAGGCGTCAATGCCTCGGTGTCGTCCGGATTGACCGATACATGAGTGAGAGGGCGCGAATTTATTGTGTGTTCGGCCTCTGCCAATAATGTTGCCAAAACCTCTTCCCTCGGCGTTCTCTCGTTTAACGTTACCGCGAGAGTAGATTTTACACTCCTAATCAGACGTTCCCAAGCCCCTCCTTGGTTTGGTGCGCCTGGGTCTATGTATCGCCACTCGACGCGGTTCGTTTCTGCTACTTCCTTAATAGCGGGAAGCCATTCTTTGAACGCGCTTATCAATTCGGCTTCCGCTCCGCGGAAATTAGTCCCGTTATCGGACCAAAATTCCTTCGGCCATCCCCGTCGTGCGGCCATCCTCCTTATGGCCATGATGGCTGAATCCGTGCTAAGACTGGGAACAAGTTCTATGTGTACGGCCCTAGTTACGAGACACGTGAACAGCATACCCCAACGCTTTTCTCTCCGCCGGCCTATGGCTACCCACATGGGCCCGAAGCAGTCCACACCGCACTTTGAAAAAGGCCTTACGTGTGCGCTTAACCGAGCCTCGGGTAAATTGCCTTTCACCGGTATAGCGGGAGCAGCTCGTCGGAGTTTGCATGTGACACATTCGCGTAAAATGTTTTTCACTGTAGGGCGTAACCGAAGTACCCAATACCGCTGACGCAAATTATTCACGATTTGTTCCTGTCCTATATGACATCGCGCGTGTTCCCGCCGTATCAATAACTTAGATAAATAATGCGATCCGTCTAATATCGGAGGTTCCTTCATGTCGGAGGGAACCATCGCGGCGTTGATACGACCGTTGAGCCTAATAATTTGGTCTTTGTCGTACTTCGGGTCTAACCTATACAGGCGACTAGTGCGTTCCATCGCTTTGCCACTCTTTAGACGGCGGAGTTCGTCAGGAAAACTATCCTCCTGCGCCTGTCGCAATAAGAGGAGCTCAGCTTCTTTAATTAGTTCTAGTCGCGACTGGCCGTCTTGACGACGACATTTTCGCGTAAATTTCAATACGCAAGCTATGGTTCGCACTAATCGCTCATAAGAGGAAAACCGGGTGATGTCGACTAACGGTGTTTCCACCGTCACGGTTGTCGCCAACACTTCCTCCGTGTCCTCACACGATTCCGTAGTCTCGCTCGGCCAGTGTTCCTCCGTTTTGTATAGGAATGATGGCCCGATAAACCATCGATCGTCACTGACCATTTTTGTTTTGCCGATACGCGTCGCGTCATCGGCTACATTATGCGCCGTCGGAACCCATCGCCATTGGTCTACGCGTGTTAACTCGGCTATTTCACCCAACCGGTGAGCTACATATGGAGTGTATCGCGTCGAATCTTTACGTATCCATTGTAACACGGTTTTCGAGTCACTCCATAAAACGACCTCGGGTTTAACCCGATGTTCTTTCACTATACTCGCGGCAAGTCGTGCTCCGATCAAGCTCGCTTGGAGCTCCATGCGCGGTATAGTTTGTACCTTTATGGGTGCTACTTTAGCCTTACCCGCTACCAACGTTATCTCGACGCGGTCACCCTTTGTGAGCCTCCAATACGCGGCCGCCGCGTAAGCTTGCTCACTCGCGTCACAGAAAACGTGTAGCTGCACGTTGGTTATGTCGTCATCGATTACGTCATAACACCGAGGTAGGCGTAAATCGTCGATATATTTTAAGTCTCTTTTCCACTCATCAAATATCGACGCCTCGTCGCACGGTAGGGGTTCGTCCCAACCTAATTTTTGCTTCCATAGCCCCTGAAGCATTATCTTAGCCGTAATAGTATACGGACTAACTAGACCTAATGGGTCGAAAATTGACATAACCGCGCTTAGTGCCTCGCGTTTTGTCGGCGGTCGTTGACTTTGCTTTACCTCATCGGGCACTCGGTGCATAGCCGTATTAAAGGCCAACTGATCGGTGTTTGGCAACCACAACAACCCGAGTGTCTTACCGCAGGCGTTAGCGTTCGTGCCTAACTCCTTTGGAGATAGCGCCTTATTTTCATCGGGAATGTCGCGCAATAGCTCGGGCCGGTTGCAACTCCAACCTGCGAGTTCGAACCCGGCGTTGCTATGTACCTCTCGCACCTCAGCTATTGTCCGCGCGGCCGTTTCCTCAGAGTCGAAGCTATCGACCCAGTCGTCCATGTAATGATTGTTTACTATTGCCTCGTACGCTAATGAATGCGAGGCCTTGTGGTCTAATGCATTCTTATTCTTAACGCTGAGGGCTAAAAAGGGCGAACTTCGGGCCCCGAAAATCATTGACGTCATTACATATTTCTTTGGCGGACTCGTTCGATCGTTTCCGCGCCATAAGAAACGTTGGGCCACGCGATCGTCTTTGCGTATTTTGATTCGGAGAAACATTTCCCTTATGTCCGCGGTTACTGCGATTCGTTTTTCTCTGAATCTAAACAAGATTCCCGGTAACGCTTTTAAGAGATCGGGGCCGTCTAATAACTTGTCATTAAGACAAACATCGTTTGAGCAGGCTGCTGCGTCAAACACCATTCTTAATTTCCCCGGCTTATTCGGGTTGGTGACGGCAAAGTGAGGTAGGTACCACGTCCGCGGGTGGTCGTCCGCACCTCCTTCGTCGCACTCTGCGTACCCTTTAGCCAACAACGCTTCTACTTGTTTGGTATACGCTTCTTTGAACTCGAGCGATTTGTCCATCTTGCGTTCTACGCTGCGCAACCTGCGCATGGCCATGTCGTAGCTTGGTGGTAAGACGACGTCATCCGAGACCCACGGTAAACCAACTTCATACTTCCCCTCAACGCGCCTCATCGTGCGTTCCACGATGCTTTTGGCACGCTCCTCTTTGGGGTTTGGTTTAGTGGCGGCGACGATACCTAACGCGTCTATGTCAAAATGCGCCTTGACTAACTCGTGTAAGTCGTCTGCATTTTGTTGACGACACGCCTCTTGGCCAGTGCGTATATGTAACACGGCCTCACCGCTCCTACTTATTACACTTTTTGGTGTTGTGCCGTGTAATATCCAGCCTAGCTGAGTGAGCGATGCGGCCGGTTGACCCTTTTTCCCAGTGAGTAGCTTGCGAGTGACAATTAATTGCCAATTGTCGGCTCCGATGAGTATGCGAGGTGTCGCATTCGCGTAACATACTTCTTCCGAACGCAATCTTTTTAAATGGTTCGCTTTTAATAGCCCCGCTTCGATTGATTGGCTACCTAAAGCGAGACTTTTCATGGTGCGCGCTCTCACCGTGTGGTACTCATCTTGCTTGCGACCACGTATGCCGATCTCGATGACGCGACTCTCGAGCTCTCGCTGGCTTGAAGAGACGCCGTGGATGTTTAATGCACGTTTCGGGCCGTTCGCTCCGATCATCCCGGCAATCTCCTCGTCAACCAGTGTTACTGTCGAGCCCTCATCGAATAATGCGTACGTGTCGATGTACCCCGCGGGTCCTTTGAGCGTGACTGGACATATCTTTAGCTTCACTTGTTGATGTTGCGTCGGACTTTGCGCTATTACCGTGGCTGTGACACATTCATCCGAAACAGTTTCGGTAGTGTCCTCTTTTTTCTTGTTGTGTAATAGCGTATGATGCAATCGACCGCAGTCTTGCATCTCACATTTCCCGCTTGTACATTTGAAGCGTCTATGTTTGCTTTCTAGACATAGAAAACATACGCCCGCTTCTTTGGCCCATTTCCACCGATTTTCTATGGGCATGTCCTTTAATTTTTTGCAAGTCGTGGTTCTGTGTTTAGCGCCACAGCAAAAACACACGTCCTTATCGGACGATGTCTCAGCCGTGGCGTACACAGGCGCCCCACGACCCCGCTCAAACGCTCGACGTGGGCGAATATCCGGTTTCACTACCGGCGCGGTGCGCGTCGCCCCGGGCAGCGTCGTGTTCGAATACGCGTATCGGACTGCTCTGTCGGCTTCGCGCATTAAAAATTGCGACAACGTAACTATTTCGGGTTCTCTTCTCGACCCGAATTCTTCCGCGTAGTCACACCACTTTGATCTAACATGTGGGCTTAATTTGTCTGTGACTTGACGCGCTAACATGGGATTCCATAAATACCCGCGGTCATCGATGCAATTTATGACCGTAACTACATTTTGTAGTTTTATGGCGAAACTGTTTAATTCCGCGGCCGACGTACCTACTCGCGGTAATTTCCTTAAATCGTCCATCGCTTGGTCGATTATAGTTTCCGGCCGTCCATAACATTGTTCTAATGTTTGCATAATCTTGGACGGTTCGGTCGCGGTACACAATAATGCCGACACCGCTTGACGCGCTTCACCCTTTAGGCACACTCTGAGCCGTGCTAAGTTTTCTGCGGGAGAGAATCCGTGTAAACTCGTCGATTCTCTCATGGCTGCCTTAAACGGTAACCATTCTCCCGCAGCTCCGGTAAACACGGGCAGATCTTGTGTTTGCCTAGGTGGCGCTCGGCGTCGCATCATCCTTTCTAATGTATCCGCAAGACGCTCAATCCCTCGTTCCTTGGATTTGTGTGGCGTCTGTGTGACAGGTTGGCGTGATTCTTCCGCACGCTCCGGGGTGGGCAAACGACGTGGCTCGGCCGCCTTCGGCACTGCCCGAAGCGGTGAGCGTCCCCTGTCGTTCTGCTCCCCCCGTATTTGAGCGTGTTGAAGCCAATCACTAACCCTTCTGTCGGTATCCACGGCGTCGTCCCCGCCTAAACTTTCCCTATCAGTTTCTTCGCGTATCGTGGCGACGTCCGCGGCTAACCTCTTCTTAATGATTGACGCTTGCAACTGCAGTTCCTGACGACGAATCTCTGCTAGTTGCTCTTCCGCGTCCAATTCCGCTTGCCTAATCCGAGCTATCGCACTAGCGGTAGAGCGATGTGAATGTACCGACGGCGCTCGCGACCTACGTCCGGCGGCGGCGGTGGGTTCACCCGACGGTGTGATTTCTGACGTCATCGGGTCTATCGCGACAGTTCTGACGACCGGTCGCGACGTTCCCGGCGCGGACGCGGATGCTTGTACGGATGGCGACGCGGGGTAGTCCTCGTAGACCCGTAATGCCTTATCCTCGGCGGCTTGACTCCTCGTAGTCGGCATTTTCGGCACTTGACGCCCCTAACCACCTAGCACCCTAACACCCTAACACCCTAACAGCCCTAACACCCTAACAGTTCCTTAGGAGGGCCCGGGATTAACCGGGATATGCTCCCTTGGAGATGGGAATTCGGGAAGGGAAAGGTGGGTTCTACCCGGCAGAGGGGTACAAGTGTGTACGGGGCGCTCGGTAGTCGGCTGGAATGTCCGACCCCTTTGGCAGTGCCTGCAGTCTGGCCCCCGCAACACTTGCACTCTTACGGGCGTAGAAGTGCCGTGCAATTAAGCCTGAGCTTGGGATTGCTCTTTACAGGCTCGTGGCGTTGCACTAAACACCACTGGCGCCTTGAAAAAGGCGTCAATAAAGCGCCTCACCGTTTGACACCGTTAGGTGGTCAAGCGCCTTATTTACTTAATTGCTATGCTTCTTTCTTCAGGCAGAAGCACGACGCGTTTTTGAACGTTCTTCAAACTTGTCTCGACGCGTCTTGTCTTGATTCGTTGCACCTTTGGGTGATCTTCCCAATGAACCCGACGAATCCCGTCGCACCGTTCGGTGATTTTCCAATGATAACTCGACGAAACCCGTTGCACCGTTCGGTGATTTTCCAATGATAACTCGACGAAACCCGTTGCACCGTTCGGTGATCTTCCAATGATTTCGACGAACACGTTGTAAATGATAAGCCTGCACTTACCTCCCTTGAGTGTCACGCTGCACAGATTTATTCGCGATCTGTGGGCGGTCTTCACTCCGAAGTGCAGATTTGCTTCGTCACTTTATCAACGTGACCTTACGCTGATCTTCCGTGACGATTCTTGAGTCTTCTAGATCCGGCTGCCGAAGGACCAAACTGTGGACGACGTAGCCCTCACAAAACCTTCTTACCCTTGGCTTTGATAATGAAACACCGTCTTGACATAAAAACAATACTGTATTTCCAACTGTGACACACATATAAAAATATACAATGGTTCTTACTGCTATTTCTTACTTCTATTTCTTACTTCTATTTCTTATTTCTTCATATTACTTGCTGGCCGGACCGTGACGTTATGAAAATTCGGCCCGTCTTTTATTCGATTGATAGGCACGCAATCTTTTCTAGGTGCGCGACTTAACGCGTGCACTTTAACCTATTACACAATTTTCACACGATATCTTAAATAATAGTAATAATCGAGACACGTGTAAATTCAAGTACTTCGGAGCGGTGTCGTGTTCCAATTGGACGAATTCCAATTGGAATATGGCATTCTCTGCTCAGTTTGTCATTTCGTGACCTAGTTTCGCCGCGTTCGGCGATATACCTATTTTTACATAATTTAAACATAATAACAGACATTTTACGTAATTACTACAAACATAATAACAGACATATTTACATACATATTAACACTAGTTAATGCGAACCACTAATCCGGCTCGTCATCCGTAACACTCTTGATGTTGACGATTTCGATATTATAGAAGTCAAATTAATGTAAGACATAAATTGGTGTACCGCCTATTGGTATAGTTTGGTTATAGCGTGCATAGGCTGAGAAACCGTGAGGTCTTGGGTTCAAATGCTAGGTCGGGCAATTACATATTTTGTTTCGAGTTTTTCGGTATTGAGTTTGTTTTTATTGTAAAAACTAGTCATTAATTGCACAGGGTTGGGACTTGTGCCGATATGAAGATGGGTTCGCCCCCAATCTCGTTATGGGACGATCGTTAGCTCGGTAAATCAAGGATGTACTAGTTGCGTTTGCGCCTGCAGGTCATGTCATTCATGCTATTAGAATTTATTTGAAGAAATGTCTGCTACTTAATATTAGAGGGGTAGTAAAATAACATCTTCAAAGTGAAAATAAAAATAAAGTTTATGAATATACGTAGATTCTGGTCCGAGAGTGGAAATGTTTGATTTATAGTTGTTACTATTTAGTATTTCATCTAATTTGGTGCCTATCTAATACTTACTTGGTACCTGCGTAATCATATTATTCTAGGTGTTTTTTTAACTTGGTGCCTTTACTGATGGTGGTGACATATTTTACAGCTTTACTGGAACTATTATATAATTCTTGTAAACTCTCATTAACTCAACTTGTTGAACCCTACTTAGCTATGCCCATTGACGCTAATATCCCTGTATATAAAAAATACACCTGTCTATACTAGATTCTCTTTACCCTATAAATATTTTTTGTATCAAAATATACCACATTAATCCTTCAAGATCCCACTGCGGGCGCATCTTATAATAAAACACGTCCAGTTCAAAGTCGCCGGGAGAGCCACACGTACGCAATGCAAATGTAAGGCGTGACGTATTAATGTTGCGCCTGCCCTGTCATTAGTCAGCATGATTTCTTGGTGGAATGGTAACAGACCTTACTGAGAATGTGCGTTTGTTTGAATGGGATATATTTTTTTAATTTACGAGTTGTTAGTCATTGTTTGTTGAGGAATTTGCGATTTCATATACTTACGTAGTGGTTGCCTATCTGGAAAGTTGTTGAGAAACAAATGTATGAGTACAACGTGTGGATTGGATGGGAATAGAAATACCTCGATAAATGAAGACGAGAAACAACAACTTAAAGTAAATGTACGATATTTATTCAACAAAACACAAATATATTTGCAAGCCATAGAAAGGAATTTTCAGTGAATTAACATTAACGACATGCATAGATTAGATGAAAATAATTTATGGCCCTATAAAGCGCAGAAATCGCTGTTCGGATTAATTGCCAGCATAGGGATACATTCCGAAGAGCCACTGATATAAATTGTCAGTAAATTAATAGACACGAAAGAAGTCGTGCACAATAGCTAGTGTATTATAAAACGATCATGCAACCAGTTAGCGTTTACGGTATCGTCGTTTCATTTTATCTTATTTATTGGCAACCCCGCCCACTCAGTGTTAGACGTGGGGTATCTGCTGGTTACTTTTAACGTTTTCATGATTTACTTCGCCTTCTAGATAGAGGATAGTTAATTCGCCGCATCTACCTGTTGAATTACTTGATCGATTTCTAACCGGTTGCAAAACATTTATAAAATATCTTGCAAATGCTAAGATCTTTACGACTCTAAAATTTACTGTCTCAACAAATTAGCTGTATTTTGTAACATAAACATTAGCGTTAAAGTTCTTTGAAATAAACACTTTACTGTAAGTATACCGTTTCAAAGTACTGCTTTAGTTCGATACCGTTGACGCGTTTCAAATGTTTCGCGTTTCTATGTAGTAAATTGAATTCAGACAATAAGTAAAGATCTCAAATGCCAAACTTGTATAGAATCGTTAATCTATCTGAGCAAAATACTACGTGTTTTTAAGCGTACATGCTTGATACATGTAGCCTATAGAACCAACAAATATCAACTAGACAGTTTCGTAACGTAGGACATTTTGCACTGTTTACATAAGTCCATGAGGTTTTTCTATCTAACCTATCAGTATTTCGGCAGATATGCTTCAAAGGATTGGAATTTTATACTTATCCATATAAAGGTTTGCAACCTGGGATACATTGCGAAAAGCTTATTCCGTTTATTGAGGTCAGCTCACGTCCAATGATTTCTATTTTGTCGTTTTATTTAGTAAATGTCTTAATATAACTAAATAGACTATGCACATTGAGAGCCTTTGTGTCTGCGGCAATAATTTAGATTACCACGCACCAAATACGTAGTGACCTCGTAAATTCCTATTAAGTTCAGTGACAGTAGAATTGTTGGGAGATGTAAAACGGGTTTCACTTGCATTTACAGATATTTAGTTACGGTGATTGAGTAGTTCTGCATTAAGAATGATTTTTAGATCGTGATCTCGATTAAAGTGCATGTATAAGTTCGTTTCTTGGAAGGTGTAATTCGACCAAATGTACAGACATTTTATAAAGGAGATAAAAAATTACGGCTGTTGTAATACCATTATTGACTAATGGCGTTAACAACGCTTGTTTTATCAGAGATTGGAAAATGAGCAAGTGTCCCATCTAATAAATTAAACCTAATAAACCTTTTTTACTAAAATACATTTTTGGCAGGTCTAACAATGTAAGATATAACTACTTATATCAACACATTTACAACATTGATTAAAAACTGCACTTGTTCAGTATTAACCAGTTTAATTTGCATTTGCACATTAGCGGTAACATCCGTATTTATCTGTCATCGCTTGTGGGATTTCAACGATTGTGAACAGCGGTAACTGGATTTATATGGATTTGTACGACTTATAATACATTCCCGAGGTTATACCATCTACTTCATCCGAGGACTACTCGTTTACTAAGTTTTCGTAATAGGATTAAACTCAACAAAACCTAATTTATCATCAGCATCGATTTTGATTTCTATTGGTTGTGACGATATTTTAATTCATAAATATGCAAATAAAATACATACGTCATTAATATGGGAAAAGGTATATTTTTTCTACTTAATATAAATACAAACTTCAATGTACTCAATACATGACCCCGCTTTAGGAGTCCGGAATCCTCTCATGTTATTTAAGTTACTAAATACCTAAGGGAGCATAATAGTAAAAGGGGCATGTACTGAGAGTACTAAGGAGGCAGATATTTTTTAGTTTCTATCTAGTACGTTATTAGGTACTATTTCGAAAATTGCATCTAGGTAATTGTACTAAATTTTAAATTCTGAATTCTGTTATAGATCATAGAAAAAGTCTTATTCATAAAATGGGACAATAAATTGCGGTAAGATTCTAATAATATGTGTTTGTTTAACAGTGAGATGGCGCGGTGGAGTGCGCTGATCCAGCATGGAAGACTACCAGCGTGGTTTCTGCTTCTCAGCGTTTTACAGGTGGCGACCGCTACACCAGGTCAGTAATAATAATTTAAAGTACTAGCATTCTGTGATACTGTATGGCGGAATTAATACCAGTCCTTGCTGGTGGAGAGTGCTGGAGAGCCCGATTATACCACCATAATCATGGTAAAAAACACGCCAAACTAGATCGCTCAGGCGAGCCGCCTTTCTGGGTCAGCTGGTGTATAGATATCCAATTTTAGATTAGTCATGTATTGGTTATTGAAAATAAACAAAAAAAATATTACAACTTTTCTGAACAGGAACAAAGCAATCTTCGGAAATCCCCAGTTTTCTTGCAAAACAAAAATAGTTTTTGGCGAAACATACAGTTACTGAAAACATAAAGAATTCTACGTAATCATCCATTTTGTAACAGTACATTGCTAAAGTAACAATAATAACCAAATTTGGGATAAAATACATTAAAAGCTGACACCTCTTATTTTTTGGGATATTTCACCAATATACAAGGTTTGTTTGGTAGGGCCACATCCCACACAATCTCAGATACGACCTCCTTTCTGTTTAGCCAACAGAATTAACAATTTATTCAAATACCCACTAACTGGTACACAAATTAGCCTAAGTTATGTTATTACCATATTTACCCGATATAGTGATATCGTTGACTTATGTATGAGTTCAATTTTATAATATGCTTTTGCCATTTGCAAAATGTAACTACCAGCAAGGAATCACAATTTATGTTTTATTTTTCTATTCGAAAAATCATAGATGAATTACTCGGGATTGGATTTCGTGCCCGGTATGGCGATAGACTAGCCCCCTATCACATAATGGAATGGAAATATACTCGGCGTAATGTGGGTGTGAAATTAATGCACCTCTGCCTACCCCTTCGGGGATAAAGATGTAGATTATTACCGTTAAGAAAAGGATTGTCATAGTTAATAATAAAAAACTTTTTAAATAACGATCTATTATTATACTTCTTAAATTTTAAAATTTAAAATCACTATAAGTATTTTATTTGTTTATTTCTGCCGCCAAGCAACAGTGTGTAAGCAATGCTGTGTTTGGGTTTGTAGGACATTGAAGCCAGTGAAATTACTGGGCATTATTTATGAGCATCCGGCAATGTGTAATCTGGCAGCTTTTTCTCACAGATCTGCTCGCGTGAATTTTTCGGGATAAAAAGAAGATCCAAGTTATTGCCAATCTGAGTGCCAAATTTAGTCCAAATCCATATGATTGATTAACAAACAACCAAATTGACAAAATCACAAATGTTTAGACTCCCATACATCCAAACCTCCATGTTTATATTGTTAATAGGAAATAGGATAGTATAAATTATAATCTTTACATCAATATCCCTTATAAACTCTACGAAATCCCTGATTTCATCAACCCCGCAATATACAATAAGCAACTGGATATGACCTCGCTCTTGCACTCACAAATGACAGCGACAATGACACAATACTAAATAATTACACACATTCATTCCTCTTTAATCGACGTTTGCAAGCACGCCATTCAATAGTAAATGGATGATCAGACTATGTAAATAAACAAGACTACTCCTCTACGTTTATATGACTTCAGTATAGATATCTTTTCTCGCGGTACTAGTGAGACTAAACAACAAATGCTTAGTTTTTATTTTATTATGCGTCTACAAAGTTGAAGAGCTATTTTCATTGATTGGTTAAAGCTGTATATGGTAAAAATATTGATGTACATCGTAACAAGCATATGTGATTTTATTGATGACACATAGTCAGAGATATAGAATATTAATAAAAGGACGATAGGAAACTATTATTAACGTCTGAATGGGATCATATTAAGCAAATTAATTATTTATTCTGATCAATGAGGCAGAAATAAGATACCTGAACAGCAAGCGCCAAGCACACGTATACTCCCACAATACTATGTGTCGAGAAATTGCATTACTCGTAAATGGACTCAAATAGAATTAAGTTTCCCATTGAGAGCAATAATAACATGTCGACTGATTTTGAATTAAATCTAGTCAAATGGTTTTACCGCCTTATTACTAGTACGTACAGGTTTCTAAATTTATCTTTTCTTATAACATGTTTACCTACTTATCAACGAAGTTTTTTGTCGTCGTACATTTACTATAAATATAAAAATGTATAAAAATATGTAGGTATAAAAAATATTAGTTAAATTATGAGGCTTTAGCATTTTGGAGTTTGAACTTTTGAATGCTTTTAACATTCACGGTGTCAGGATTAAAATTATGCATATCGGAAATCTTAGTTTTTTAAATACAGTATGGATATAAAAATTTAATAATATTCGGCTTGCCGGACCTCAACAGTTATTCTATAGTTAGTCACAATCTAATGTTATAAACTGCTCTTTTACATCATCGTCGTTTGTGTTTTTGAAACGATAATTGTCAATGCGTATCACTGTAATCAAAATACTGCATGTATTTTAGTACGAGCATAATTGCGGCTTTTTGTAATAAATCAATTGTAGATCACGTTATTTAACAAGCAGGCCGAGAAACTAGTCACATCCGTTCGTCGTTCTTCTAACTTTTATAGTTTTTTGCAAACTAAGACTTGTCGACTGGCACATTCATTTCCTTCAATTCCGCTAGCTTTGACTTTATCAAGTTTTTATTTTGCGAATGCGTCTTTTACAGTTAGATTTATTTTTGCGTTAGTTGCGTACCTGTGCAGTCTTCTTTCTTTTCGATCATTTTTATACTATTTTCTGGATCTTTAAATCTTATTTATTGAAGTTCTAATCAACTATAAAGTAAATAAGTTTCCACTTCTTGAAATCTACGTAATCCTCTTATGGCCGTTCGCAATTTTGTCAACCGACAGAATTGCTTACTGGCTGTCTTTTTATCTGTAAAAACTTTTAAATGGCCTTCTCCTGACTCTTCTCTCTACCTACTAACATTTCTATAACATTGTATGTCCGAATATCCAAATAAAAATAAAAGTTTAACACATTTTGTACGGAAGATCGAAACTATATTGATAGTAAGCAAATCTATCTGTAAATAGAATATAGTGAACGGGCACTAGTCATCAAAATTGTTACAATAAGCAAGTCAATAAACTGTTTCATTGCCGTCCCGTACCACTACATTCGATTTATTATTATTGCAAATACCATTAATATATTAATTGCTCGATGCAAAGCTAATGATCTGAACCACGCAAGCGATTTTATAGAATTCAGTTCAGCTACCGAAGTAAAATTGTGCTTTCTAATTCGAACGTTACATATAAGGTTGGACCAAGTAGCCATTGCCGTAAACGTTTAACTCTATGAAAATACAAGCAGATGTATTTTCATTAAGTACGCCGTGTACTAATTAATACTGTCATTTAAAGCTTAAACTCTCTATACATATTGTGACTATTTTAACTATTTTGCTTATTGTTGTGTTTGTGTTTTCTTGTGTTACTATTTTTGAAAATCTTGCTGGTCTCTGTATCATGGATAATTTTGATGTAAGAGCGTTGTAATTGATGAGTGGTTCATATTTGTGGTAACTGTAATATAGTGCAGTGCAAAATTTGTAATATTTTAGCCTCGTATGAATTCTTAGATATTCAAAATCATATCTTACGTAGCATGATAATAAGTTTCCCAGGCACACCTATTTATATGGAATTTACTTGCTTTGTACACTAGCTGTAATCGCAGTATTGTTTAATGACAATGAGGCCTGTAGAAGCTTAATCGACGGTCATTACTCCACTTATCTGCTGTTCGATCTAGCCAGATTGGGCTGGTCACAATTCTGACATTTCATAAACGTGAGTTTTCATGTAAGATTCGTTGGTAATAAAATGTTAATGGATATTTGCGGAATAATAATTGCATTAGTATTTCGTAAGCTGCTAAGGGCTTTGTTGTCGATGTTATGGCTCTATAGTGGTATCAGTACCATCATGGTAATAATTGTATTAATGGATATGCAAATTGAATGAAGTATTGAAAATAGGCCAACGTTTGAGCACAATCTTATATAAGAACAGATAGAGATAACTTCAGGCCAGTACAATTCTGTCGGCTTTCGAGGGACGCAACGTCTCTCAACGGTCGACATTATAAAAATACTTGGACTGTACTGTACTTAACATCAGGTCTATTGTAGCCACTTTGCCGCGCAAGGATAAAAAATAAAGAAACCTTTTTCACTTGCGCTTTGATTTCTTCGATCTGTAATTATCAGGATACGCAGTCATGCCAAGCTTTTTCACAATCCATATGTTAGTTCGCATGAGGGTATAATGACAGTGAACTTAGGTTATGTATGTATTTTTGGGATATCGAATTAACAGGCTCAGGAATTTACAATGCATTAAGATTCTTTCTTAAGATTTAGTAATCCATATCAGCCTTATACGTGTATCACACAATTACAGCCGTAGGCGATGCTTCTCTATAGTATAACCGAAAGTGTTCTACACATTTTATGGCATGTTTAAAACACTTTGCTTTTAGCATACCGTTATAATCGTTGAAGATATAATGGATTTTACAGCTATCAATGGTATGAATAATTAAATAAATTGTCAGTTATAAACTATTTAATTTGGGAACTCGTCGACGTGGAGGGCCTTTTGACCACCAATTAAGGCTTGTTAAAGAAAACCTATTGGAAAACTATAAAAACTAAAGTTATGTCGATCTTCTTTTATATACCGCCCAAGTTGATTTATTACTGGAGTTTGAGTGACTATTGAAATGATTCCTGCATCAATTTATTTATATTAATCATAAACTAGCTGTTATGTTACTCGCAACCGTAACCTCGATTAATGATTGGACTCTGGAACTAAAATGTTTGTAATTCAATTGAAAACAGCGATAGCTTACGGTAGCTGGCTATTAATTACAAACATATAATAGGACCCTCTAGAATCATGATTTCCTTCATTTAACTACAAGGTGGTAGGTTCCCCATTATGCGACAGGTCGTCTAGGTTGGTACCACCACTTTGACTATTTCTGTCGTCAAGCAGCACTGTGTGAACACGGTTGCGTTTTTTCCTCTCGAAATACTGGGCATTATGAGACTTAACATATGTTTTGGGGTGCCGAGCTCCGTCCAGTGCCATGGAGTGCTTTGAAATACAAAGTTCTGTGTGGTGTTCTGTCTGGTTATGGGCAAGCGTAGTGTATACCACCAGGCGAACGATATGCTAATTTCATCATTTAGCCATTTTGTAACTAAACGGGACGGACTTGATTGAAAACTGAAACCTATTATTTAAATAACTAGATTTTAAATACTAATAAACACCTATTGAACAGAAAATACTTATAAGGTCTGCTATCAGGTGTATCGCGAAGACAACCAATTCTGATTTAAACGGTAATGAGATATTGAACATCATCACTTGTGTAACAGCAATTATATAAATTCTACAAGTAAAAGCTAGATACGTCGCGAACTAATTAGTTGTCCAAAGTAACGAAGCAATGTTGTCGCACTTGTCGATTCTGTTATTTATGAACGTTTGTTAGTTTTACACTATAGTTCATTATCTAAAACCCTCTGTTTTGAGAAAATATTTCTTCCTAGTATCGGATTGTTTATTAGTTACCTCGAGGCTTTGTTTACGCAATTGTGAAAAGTCAATGCATGGACTGCTTTTTCCTACGCTATTTTATAATAGCCGTTGCGTAACTTCGCTTGTTTATTTTGTTCAAGCTGCTGATGAAGTCTTCGTTAATAAAATTCTGATAATTGGAAACAAGAAACAAGAAGTACCCAGTCCAACCCGTTAATCAGTTCGTTCAACTTCGATTTGTAAATAAAACTAGTCTCGATAAGTCTCGATATAGCAAACAAGAAAGGAGCATTTAATATATCATAATTATATTGATTACACTTTTTATTACTTGTTACAGGTCCATGTGAAGTGGAAACAGGACAGTCGAGTATTATAGTTGACATTGAAGAGAGTAGAGGAGACCGTAAGTTTTAATTAGTAATTAATTTCGACGAATAATATACTAGATATAACAAATCGCTATGTTGTAGCTAGTTTTATTATATCCATAAATGGGCCAGCTCGACCGGGTTATTACCATTTTCCTACAGAAATCTGACGTGAAGTAGCAGATTGTTGTTGTTGTTTGCGTTTCGTACGTGAGTGAGATAGCCAGGGGCCCAAATGCCCTTTCCCTTCCTTATCCCGTATCTTTAAGGTCGTCAACGCGTCCATAACTCTTCAAGTATTGTGGATGTTCATAGGCGGTAAATATTACTTACCATCAGATTAACCACTTACTTGTTTGCAGATATCTGCTATTAAAAATAATAACAAGTTTTATCTTGGCAATTGGAATACAATTACGTGGGTTATTAATTTTAGCCCAATATGGTCAACATCCTATTGATGTATTCCTGTTAAAATATTATTGTTTTCTTACAGAGGTTAACCAAAGCACAACACCAGCAGACCTGCCCATAGTAGGAGAGCCAGATGTAGATGTGATATTATCCACGGTGTTCCCCAAGGGCCCGACGTTGTTTCAGCTGGATGGAAAACGATTGCAACTGTTGCAGCCGCTTGATAGGGACGCGGACAATTTGTCGCATATGGTGTTTCAGGTATCACATTTTTAATATCGAAGCTTCAAAGTGGAGTAGTAGTTACATTGGGACAATCAATGTCACATCATTTTTCAAAAACGAACAATTTGTTGGCATCTAATTTTTGCTAAATAGATTGTCAAAATTGGCCGCTTGAGAATGGCTACAGGAAAACAGCAAAGTTCTTACGAAACCTTATAAAAAATAGAAATATGACAACGTCGTTTATTAAGATTAATAGCTGTTGCAGAATTTCGAATAGATTTCCTAAATTAATATTCTAAATTGCTGTCATCTAGCTGTATCCAGTAGCGGAGAACGATCTTTATCACAATACTATTTTCACAATACTTTTTTCGATAATAAACTTTATGCTTATAGAATAAGTTATATTATCGCCATGGCTTCTCATATCCCGTGTTGCAAAGCCTATATCAGAAATCTGCATGCTATTAATCGCGATTACATTTAATAAGACGATTAATTAATTGTTCGTTCGCAGCTGGTTTGTCAGGTGAAAGCCACGAAGAAGCGTCGGACGATACCTGTGATTGTCAGAGTGTCTGATATCAATGACAATGCGCCGATGTTTCAAGGGACGCCGTATGAAGCCAGCGTCTCTGAGGTGGGTTTTGAGCTTTAAAGACATACACGCAAATGTGTTTTTAGAATAGTGCGTTTATCATTAAATACTTTTTGTAATGGTTGTATGAAATTGATATGAATAATTTGTTTTATTCCACCTAAGGGCTCTTTCGAAACGATTCGAAAAGGTCTAAAGTTTTAAGAATATTTATAATTTGCCATGGAAAATATACAACTGCTTATTTATTAAACTACTATCACTCACTCATATATCACTCATATGTTTGCCATTTTCAATCACGTTAGTATAAACATATAACAGATTTTAATACAATTACTCCAACAACTTCAGTTTTGATGAAATTTAGTAGGAGAGTTGGTCTTTCAAGAACCGTTTAAACCTATAAAGGGACTTGGAAAGCAACCGTCGTACCAAGAATTTACTATCAAGACTGCTTTGGTCAGACTAGTGTTAGTTACTTTGACATGCAAATCGACGGTACAATTCATAGAAATACAGTAAACCCTCCAATTATCTACCGCTATTTGTTTTAAATATCGAGAGTGGCCATAAACGTTATGTGGGATTATGTATAAATCTGTAACATGTTTAGGTTTATCTTAAAAAATTATGTTATAAAGGCACGATAAGTTAGTTGTGGTAGATTGACAATGAGTGTGCTAAAGACATGATCCGTGGAGATATAAGTGGAAGGTTTAGAATGATTTTTTCCAGCAGCGCGATGAGATGGGCTAGTTAAACAAATAGATAGATAGATAGATAGAATATTCTTTATTGCACACCAAATAAAGTAAGTTAAAAGTAAGGATAATACAGTAAGGAGGTTACAATGGGTCTTATCGCAACCGGTGATTTCTTCCAGACAACCTCATTCCCAAAAATATAATTAAGTACTATCTAAAACTTTGATTTGTCTTTTGCAGTTAGCGCCAATCGGTACAACAATATTCGAAGGCGTAAGAGCCGTGGACATAGACGCTGGCGTCAACGGTCTGTCTGAATACTTCATCATACCTGGCGACAATTCCACATTGGAGAAGAACAACGCAGCCGATGGATATGGCGTCTTTGCAATTCCCCTGCCTCATGTAGGACATGTGACTGTCAATAGAAGTCTAGATTATGAACGCACTCAACAATATCTAGTCACTATCGTCGCTGCTGTAAGTGTTTATCTAAATAGATTCAGATGTTGAATATTGCAACGACTTTTTGAAATCAAGCAGTAAAGCGAGTATCTAGGTTGGAACGAAGGTGTTTTTATCCCCTAACAAAACAGGGACAGGGGCGACAAACGAGCAAGTGGGTCACTTGGTAATGGTCTCCACCGCCCATTAACATCCACAATGCCTGAGGAATCATGGATGCCTTGCCGACCTTAAAGGAAAGGGATAATTAAGGTATTTCGGAAAGGGAGGAGGATTTGTGCCACCAGATATTTTACGCAACCGCAACACCAAGCTGCTACTTTACGTAGCTTTTTTGTGGGACAGTGGTAACAACATGGCCGAGCCGGCCCATTTATGCTATAGCAAAACAGTCTACAACGTGGCTCTTCCTATCTATTGCTAATAGCAGTAATGCTTCCAAAATGAAATTGCGAATGGGAGGGTACCTGATATTCTGGTACCCGACTAGATAACGACCACCGTTCACATGTTGAAAAATCTGCCATAGTGGCTCGTTTAGACGAGTCGCGTTCCGGGTTCTGCTGGTGTAACATCAGGCCGGTATAATTCTGCTGACTGTCGAAGGGCTCAATCAATGTCTCTTAACGGTCTACATTATGTTTTGTCTGCACTGTACTTAACTTACTTAACTAGTTACTTTGCCGTGCCAGGATAAAAAGTATACAAAATAAAACAAAAGTTACTTTATTACAGGACCGCGCACGCGACACAAAGAGACGTCTTTCTAGCACAACTACAATGACAGTGTATGTTCAAGATGACGATGATCAAGACCCTTCCTTCATATACAAGGGCTGTACTTTACACGAAGGCGCTTGCTTCAACCCTGAATATACCAGTTATGTAAGTTTATAGCAATGCACCCACGGCCGGACATTTTGATTTGGTAGTAGCAGAAAAATCATTACTCAAATTAATATTGTACGTAATGGCATATGGCTTAACTTAATTCTCATTTTAATTATTTGCTGTTTGGTTTCATACGTTTACATCATTCTTAGAATGCGACCTTTCTATTGGCATTTTTCATACGTGAAAATACACTAGATATCCGGTACATATTACCATTACTATGATGCATGTCTTGTTCAGAACTTATTTTTGGAACAGCACTATCTCAGAACATATAAAAAATTATTTGTAGATCATAACATAACAATCTGTAATTGTTGTATTCTAGGTCAACAGCGGAGTACTAGCTGGTATCCTAACAATCGAACCAGAGAAGATACAAGCAGTGGACATGGATACTTTAGATGCTAGGATACGATACAGCATAGAAAGTGGAGAGCCAGATTCGTGGGCGACTTACTTCGCTATAGACCCGAACACAGGCGCTGTCAGACAACTGGTACCAGTTGATACCACTATTGCTAAGAAGTTTCAACTTGATATAAAGGTAATTATCGAAACGAGAGAAGATAGTTATTTTTCAGAAATTCATTTCTTATTTCTTCATCCCATGGTTCTTAAGAGATTCCGTTAAACGATAAGACCGCCAATTGTGCCTTCTTACGTTTTTCTTACTGTTTTCTGTGTATGTGTTTTAGTTTACAATAAAGATTTAAATAATAAAACTTATTTGTCTCTAGCGTTTGTTTCTCAGCGCTATCCGTTTACAAACCGTAATTCTGTGGAAAATCTCTGCTATCAATTTTAAATGGGTCTCCCTAGCGATTGGCAGCGCGTACTTTGAAGAGGTCAAACTGTTTCGCGGTATACTTCTTGCCCGATGTGGTAATATGGTTATTTCTCACGCCCTCTTACATTTCGAGCCAACGCCTTCCATGTCGCCCGCATTCTCCATAGCCCAAGGTCTGGGCTTCTAATTTCATTTCACTTTATATGAACATAATTAATGACCACCAGTTCGTTCGTTTCGTATTGGTATTTCGTAATGGTATTTATATCAAATGTATCCCATGTTCAAAGTTCAAGTCCCGCTGCACAACGTATTGGTACATTCTTTAAGTTTAGTTATGACATATTAACCACTTCAGCAACAACATACTATATTATATAACAATGTTATGTTATAGATTTAGATACCACATTTAATAATATAATAATACTAGCCCTATATTATACACGTCTCACTGCTAGGTACGGGCCTCTCTACTGAATCAGAAGGGTTAGGCCTTAGTCCACTACGCAGGCATAATGCGGGTTGGCAAGCACAATCACATACTTACGAAACCGCGGCAGGAATCGAACCCGCGGCCTCTCGTTTCACAATAGGCTTCACAAGTCCACAGCGCAGTGTCTGCTGTCGAAACTTATAATCAGAGTAAACCAAATTAATTTTAGGCAGAAGAAGTGACAGAAGCAAAGCGCTTTACAACAGCCAAGCTGACAATCACAGTGCGGCCCGTGGATGCTAGTCCGCCGGTAGTTGCTGCGTCTTCAGATGAAGGACAAGTCGAAGAGAACTCCCTTAAAGGCACCAAGGTCTTGGATGCTAAAGGCCAGCCCATCAAACTGAGTGTTTCTGATCCTGATTTGGTGAGTATTGATATTTTATTTTTATTTATTTGACTGACGAGACGAGCAGGTTGCTTGTCCGATGGTAAGCGTCATGTCTGTCTAAACAGAAGCAATACCACACAGAACTTTGAATTACAAAGCACTGCATGGCGCTGGACTGCGCTCGTCACCCCGAGACATGAGATGTTAACTCTCATAATTCCCAGTAATTTCACTGCCTTTAATGTCCTTCTGGGTTTGAAGGAAACACAACATTGCTTACAAACTGCTGCTTGACGGAAAGAAATAGACAGACTGGGTGGTACTGCTACAACTGGTACAATCGTACATGAGGAATGTTTCATTTAGGTTATTTTAAATACGGAATTTAACCTACTTAAATGTAATGAATTTTGCCAAATAAAAACAACATCTCAATTTCAACTTGATGTGGATTGAAATGTTATAGCGTAATTGCATCCAATTATACATTCTGACCAAAAAGGAACTGTATTATGAAAATGACTGACGCTTCCAGGGTCCTGGTGATCCAGTGCCAGAATATGCATTTGAGTTGACAACAAACTTCTTCGATATCGACAAGCAGGGATTCCTTGTTGTTAGTGATGAAACGCTCGATCGAGATCCACCGAACCCAGGCAAATTTAGAATACAGGTATGTAGTATGTATCTAAGGTAAAGTAGGGCGTTGTTTTTATTAGCTCTGTATTATACACTTTCCATTGCTGGGTACGGGTATCCTCTACCGAATGAGAGGGATTAGGCCTTAGTCCACCACGCTGGCCTAATGTGGGTTCGCAGATTTCACGTACCTTCGATATTCTGATGGAGAATTTCTCATGTATGCAGGTTTTCGTGGTTTGTCGTACACCGTTAAAGCAAGCGATAATTAACAATAATTAATATACGCGTACCTTAGAAAAGTCAGAGGTGCATGCTCTTGGGCAGGTTTGAACCTGCGACTTTCATCTCGACAGTCCGTACAACTCTTCGCTGAGCTTTCGCTGCTTATATATCATTAGTTCCTAAATTGGTCCAGATGGACCCCCAATGGTCCACGGGAGACTTGACGGGGGTCTACGTTACGATCTAATCTTCACATTTTTAGTCGAGTTTTGGGAATATGGTAGAAATGTAGCTGAAGGAAGTCCACCGGAACTAGAGAAATTTCGAAAGTGGGTCTATGAGAAAAAAGTCTGGGAACCTCTGTCTATAATATAGGTATATTTAATATGAAAAATATTTTTATCCATTGTAGGTAGTCGCGCGGGAAGTGAATGGCGGTGCAGCATCCGCTCCGTACTCTCTCACCGTACAGCTGCTGGACCAAAATGATAACGCGCCGGTCATACCGAAAACTCAGCCCATCACCGTGCCCGCCAGTTCGGAACCCACGCCTGTTCATAAGGTCAATATATTATCTATTCTATCTATATCTAACATATCTAATATATTCAACATATTATCTAGTTTTTTTATAGCATAAACCGGCGATCGAGCAAATGGGTGACCTGATGGTAAGTGATCTCCACGCCGCCATAGCTCACAATAGATACCAGAAGAATTATTAGTATAAGATCCCGGGGAACATTGACCTTCACCCATCTGTTTACCGGATGAAAATAATATTTTAGGGTATAAAATGTGTTGCTGAACACATACCAATAGGGTTGCCTAAAAAAATATTTTAAAAACTATTTTAAGACTAGTGTGAATCGGCACCTTCTGGGTAAGCTCGCTCCATCGTCGACCTCATCTTTGTCTATGCGGCTAGATTGAGGTCCAGAGCAAACCCATTTTAAATAAATAAAAAAATTATAATAATATATTTGTTGTACAGGTGGAGGCGGTGGACATCGACGAGGGTGAGAACGCACGTATAACGTACAGTTTGTACCACGTGTCTAACAATGGCGGGAACAAGTTCACTATAGATCCTAACACAGGAGTTATATGTAAGCACCTCTATTGCACATGCTGTGGTTCTATCTAATATTTACTATATTATCGACTCTTTCAACGATCCTTATGCTGGGCCTTGTTAGGCCTTAGTCTGCCACGCTGGCCTAATGCGGGTTGGCAGACTTCACATACTTTCGAAAAAATGGTGATGTTATTAGCCGGCAGGTATTTTTTCCGCTGATATCATATACATATAAGCAATGTTATCCTACAGAATTATTTATTTATTTTAAATCTTCTTATTTTATGTACAAAAGCTAGCATGTTCCATGTTTTCTTGTTTCTGTGTGCATCACTAAAATACGCGTTAAACAAGCATGTCGTTTTAGCAATGTTTGTGCATGATACTTCAAGCATGTAAATTCTGTTGTAATTTACACAGCACCCTTTCTCTTGGTTAGCACCCTTTCTGTTATCTAGTAGCGGTAAAAATATATGTCCCATACTCCTTGAAATATTCTTAAGTTTGAAGGGCCTTAGTTATAAATTTTTTGAGCAGTCTTTAGGTAAAATTCTCTTTTCGTCTCTCTGTATCGAAAATTTGTATTTGGTAGTAATTTGGCCGCTGTGAGAGATGACCACGTTAGAGCATTTAAACAATTTTTTTCTGTCTTCGTCCACAACGTAGCTTCGCATGGTCCCGTCTGTTATTCACATAACGGTCTTCGGGAATCTTATTTAGGGCGAATTTTATCCGGCCCCAATAATCGCATGTATCATAGTGATTCAATTATTATTAACGTTGCGGTGTGTGAGGCATCAAGGATACATACTGCACACAACTAATTTGATAATTAGTGTGAAATGGTTTCGTGGATGTGAACTAATCACCTGTCTGTGAGCCGCTCAAACATCCCCACCGTAAATACATAAATACGATTGGACAAAATTAATAATCACCATCATCATCATCATCATCATCAGCCACAAGACGTCCACTGCTGAACATAGGCCTCTCCCAAAGATTTCCAGACCGACCTGTTGGAAGCGGCCTGCATCCAGCAACTTCCTGCGATCTTTATCAGGTCGTCTGTCTACCTTGTAGGTGGACGTCCAACGCTGCGCTTGCCAGTACGTGGCCTCCATTCCAGAACCTTTCTGTCCCATCGGTTATCGGTTCTGCGAGCTATGTGGCCTGCCCACTGCCACTTGAGCTTGCTAATCCGCTGAGCTATGTCGGTGACTTTCGTTCTTCTACGGATCTCCTCATTTCTGATTTGATCACGTAGAATGAAATAAATTAATAATAATATGCATTATTATTAATGAAATAAAACTAATTTCAACTGGTATTATCGCGGTTTTGTTATTAATTTATATTCGTTTTATTTCAATGTGTAATATTGACAGCCTCCGTGGCGCAGCGGGCGAGTAGCCGGCTGTGAAGAGAGAGGCCCCGGGTTCGATCCCCGCACCAAGACAAACATTTGTGTGATCCACAGATATTTGTCTCAGGGTATGGGTATTGTCAGACCGAAAGTCTCTCGTAGTTCCTGATACCCACGACACAAGACTCGTATCTTACTGTGGGGTCAGGGCTATGTGTGCGACTATTGGCTGTATTTATTTGTATAATATTCCCGTAAACATAAGAAATCATGTACAGTACTCTTCATTCTAAAAGGTTTTTTTTTACATTTTTAAATACATATAGCATATTTTGAAAAATATAAAAAATATCACCCTCCAGTGGCGAGGTTTAGGACCCAAGCCACCAGTGGTTAGGACCCCAGTGTGAGGAACTATAGGTGTTGGTCAAGGCTCTTTGGTATCAACCCATTAGCAGTAACGACTATCGGAACAATAATTGTCGAGTCCACATCCCACATGTCAGTAACCTCGTGTGCCAGATCTAAATATTTGGACAGTTTTTCTTATAAATCATTATTATTATTATTACATTAACACTTAAAACTAATTTGACAGCAAGCACTGGCCGTTTACAAGCCGGAGAACAGTACAGTGTGACGATCCGAGCGAGTGACGCGAAGGGCCTGAGTGCTCAGGGCATCGTGGAGCTGCGAGTGGCGCCGGGGCCCAACACTCGTGCGCCGACCTTCACCGCGAGGGACTACTACGCGCCCGTCTCTGAAGGGGCGGCCATTAACTCTACGGTTACTACTGTCACAGTAAGTGTAGCATTTAATATTTTTGAAGTGATAACTTCTTATGGGAGGGTGAACCTGAGTGCTCAGGGCATCGTGGAGCTGCGAGTGGCGCCGGGGCCCAACACTCGTGCGCCGACCTTCACCGCGAGGGATTACTACGCGCCCGTCTCTGAAGGGGCTGCCATCAACTCCACAGTCACTACTGTCACAGTAAGTATAGCAATAAGTATAGCATTCACCTTTATCTCTAGCAATGGAAGCGCAACATTCTTTTTAAAACATTTTTTTATAGCATAGGCCGGCAAACGAGCAAGTGGGTCATCTGATGGTAAGTAATCTCCATGCCCATGTACGCCCACCACCAGAAGAATCATGGGCGCGTTGCCGACCTTAAAGGAAAGGGATAATTAGGGATTGGGAAGGGGAGGAGGGATTTGGGCTTCCGGATATCTCATTCACCGTACGAATCGCAGCAGCAAGCCGCTACTTTACGTCGGTTTTCTGTGAGACAGTGGTAACGACCCGGTTGAGCCAGCCCATTCATGCTGTAGACAAAACTGTCCGCTTAGCTGTACCACTCAAATGTGATGTGTAAAAACACATATTACAGAAACAAGCTTTTGTCCGCGGCTGCGCCCGCGTGAACGGCTTTTTGCGGGTCAAAGAGTACCGTATGTCCTTGGTCCATGTTCAGTTGTTAAGGCTGATTGACTAACAAACAGCCAAATTCATATTTATAATAGTATTAAGATATTTGACTTGTAGTTTTTACGACCTATATAATATCGGTAGATATATTTGCATCGTATCCACTAATTAACTATTTCTAATTCAAGGCAAAAGACCCAGAAAATGAACCTGTCACGTACTCTATAGTTTCTGGCAATGATCTTCGTCAGTTCGCCATCGGGTCTAACACCGGAATTATTACTGTCATCAGAAGTTTAGACAGGGAGGTGCTCACGAGGTATCAATTGGTAAGTATTTATATTTATTTGCTTTTCTGTAAGGATTTTAAATAATCATTTTATCCCTCATTGGACTTTGGTCTAGTGGCTACGTAATGTAGCTAAAACCGTGAGGTTCTGGGTTCAATTCCCAGGTTGGGAAATCACAATTTTGTTTGAGGTTTTGATCCGAAAAATCAAACATTAATTGATCGGGAATTTAAATTTGTGCCTGGTATCGCTATCGATAGGCTCGCCTCATATCACATTATGGGACGGAAACAAGTAAAAAGCACAAGTATAAGCTCAGCCTGACGCTGTTTGCTTAAGTTCAATTAATGTTTTAATTAACTAGTCGCAGTTACCCTACCACCTAATCGTTATCTTATAAAATTGTCGACAAAATTTACTTTCTCATAATAGGATTTCATATTGTCATGACGTTAAATTATTTCATATTGTTTTTCTAGATGGTGAAAGCCGAGGACCCAGGCAAACTGGCAAGCACAGCTACTGTCAACATCAAAGTTACCGACATCAACGACAACAACCCTAAATTCGATGAGGACTCCTATCTGTTTCATGTTAAAGAGGGTGAGTTGAAACTGGATGTATATTTATATAATCTGACAGTCATTGAAGCCGGTGAAATTATTGGGCATTATACGACTTAACATCTTATGTCTCGGGGTGACGAGCGCAGTTCAGTGCCATGCAGTGCTTTGTAATTCAAAGTTCTGGTCTGTGTGGTGTTGCTTTAGTTCATAGGCAGGCGTGGCGCTTACCATCAGGCGACCGCATTTTTTCATACGTATTGAAACCACCATTATTAGTTTTCATCTTGAAAGTACGTATGACTTTTTGTCTACAACATGAATGGATCGGTTCGACCGGGTTGTCGCCATTGACTCCCAGAAAACCGAGCTAATGTAGCAGCTTGCTTTTGCGTTTCATATTCCGGCCCGTAGCTATCTTCTAAACATTTAATCACAATTTTACTTAAACTATTTTCAGGTGTTTCTGGTGAATTTGTTGGCTATGTTCACGCCACTGATGCTGACGAGGGGATAAACGCAATGATCACTTACAGTATACCGTCACACTTGCCTTTCTCCATAGACAATAGTACAGGAATGATCAGTACGCTTACGAAACTCGACTATGAACAAACCAAGGTAAATGTAATTTAAAAAAAACCGCATATATATATATACCCGGAATAGGTAGGCAGTAGTACAACCAATGCATCCATAGTTCACCGAATTTATTTTCATAAACTCAAAATGTGAGTCCTTTGCCATGTCGGGTTCAAATTCTAATCCCGGGTGACTATTGTGTCTTTTCGGATAGGAAAACCCAGTGTAATTAATTGTAGTGCTGAGAATTGTTAAATCTTAGACTAACTTCCTATTTTTGTGTTCGATATCTATCTAAAATTTGTAATCTTTGAAATAATTCTGTAATGATTTATATCGAAAATTTATTTTGACGCCGGCATAATAAACTTATGACCGTATTCATAAACATTACTATGAGGTAGTGATGCAACTCGAGCGAATTTGTTAAACTCGTAACTCGAGTGAAAGCAAAGTTGACTCGAGTTCGTTTGCACTCGAGTTACCGAGTCAACTCGGCGCGCGAGTCAAGTCGTTTTTTACTCGAATGAATCAAACTGTTGAGTTGACTCGGTAACTCGAGTGCATCCGAACTCGAGTCAAATTTATATTCACTCAAATACGAGTTTTACAAATTCACTCGAGTCATTCGAATAAAAAACGACTCGAGTTGCATCACTAACTCGAGTTGTAAGGAATGTTACTCGAGTACAACTCGAGTGACGTAGGTAAAGTTACTCGAGTCACAAATTCCTACTCGAGTCGCATCTCTACTATAAGGCTGCATAGTACGTGCGAACGCAGTGGCGATGCCTCTATATCACTAGTCTGTTTTGACGCCAATTAAAAACTCTCTACCCTCTCTATCTACACTTAGCAAAGAGCTCACATGAGTGTTATTCTTTAATACGAGCGTAAGTCAATAACACTTCTAAACTATTTCCAGGACTACTCGTTCGTAGTGACGGCGACAGATGGCGCTGTTGATAAACGTTTAGGAACTGCCTCAGTCACCGTACAAGTACAAGACGTACCCGATGAAGCACCGATATTCCCTCTGCCACTATACTCCGTGCATGTACCCGAAAATGTACCCAATTACCCGGTCGTTAAGGTTCAGGTTAGTAAATTCATAGTTCCTTATTTTTATTTGTCTATTTGTTAAGGCTGTTGGGTAAAATGAGTTGCTGTTACATGCTTTATCGCAAAAATATTTTCAAATAGAAAAATATAATTTATCATCATATTCTATTAAATATTTACTGATTGTACCTGCATTTTTACATAATAATATTTTTTTTTATTTGATTGAATGACGAGACGAGCAGTACGCTCGCCTAATACTAAGGCGTCACGCCTGCCCATAAACAGAAGCAACACCATACAGAACTTTGAATTACACAGCACTGTATGAAGCACTGAACTGCGCTTGTCACTCCGAGACATAAGATGTTAAGTCTCATAATGCCCAGTAATTTCGCTAGCGTCAATGTCCTTCAAACCGAAACACTACAGTGCTTACATACTGTTGCTTGGCGGCAGAAATAGACAAATCGATGGTACCAACCCAGACGGCCTCTCGCATACGAGGGACCTACCTTTTACAATCAACTAACAGTAATTTGATAAATAATTGCAATTCATATTCCAGGCAAAAGATCCCGACACGATACCAGAAATTACTTACACGATTATGATGGGCGATACCGAATTGTTCTCCATAGACCGTAAGAGTGGGTTGATTAGGACTTTAAGAGCTTTAGACAGAGAAACGGCAGCGCGACATGAACTTATTGTAGGCACAGAAGAAAACAACGAGCAGGGCCCAGGGGCTACTACTACCGTGGAGATATTGGTCGATGTAAGTAAATATTTCTTTTTTTTATTGCATAGGTCGGCAAACGAGCAAGTGGGTCACCTGATGGTACGTGATCTCCACCGCCCAAATACGCCCATAACCAGAAGAATCATGGGCGCGTTGCCGACCTTAAAGGTAAGGGATAATTAGGGATTAGGAAGGGGAGGGGATTTGGGCTTCCGGATATCTCACTCACCGTATGAAACGCAGCAGCAAGCCGCTACTTTACCTCGGTTTTCTGTGAGCCAGCCCATTCATACTGTAGACAAAACTGTCTATAGCGTGGGTCTACCACTCAGTGTTAACCCGACTTATGCCAGAATCTGCGTATCTGTACGATGTAAGTAAATAAAATAAACAAGTGTGGATCATTGTAAAATGTTACGGATTAAAGTCACGGAGCGATCCGCTCTGAGACACCGTAACATTTTGATGTGTCATGTCTTTTAAAGTTTGTTGTTTTGACTCATGGTGAAATAAAATAGTAGCTACATGTTATGATTAGCGTAACTAGTGCGTGGGATAGATACATTTCTCGGTGCCGCGAAAGTTTGCTCTAGCTCTTGCCGATCTACGCTATAAAAAATCTTTTTTTAACACGCTTTTATTAGCTTCATACGTATGTTTGTATGTAACGGAATCTTTGAATATGATTTTGAAATTTGGCATACTTATCAAGGCCCGATGACAATGCAACATTTAAAAAAACCGATTGTAAATTGTGATTAATTATTTATTTGCAGGACAAAAATGACAACGCACCTATATTCACGTCGGTGATCCGTCCGGTGACCATTGAGGATTCGGCATCCATCGGCAGTTTGGTACAGACAGTGGAAGCTGTAGACTCAGACGATACCGCGCCCAACAACCGTGTTAGATACAAACTCGTCGGACGAGGGAAGGCCTCCAAATACTTCCACGTGGAACTGGATACCGGAGAAGTGAGGGTACGGGACGACTTGAGGAAGGAGACTGATAGTGAATATACGGTGAGAATTTTACAATCTTTTATACAGTAATACTTTCATTTAATAATAATATAATAAAATTAAATTATATATATTTTGTAATCTAGCTATAGATCTATTTAATGTTAAAGTCAAAATAAAATAAGCCCTTCTTTTCTAAATTATTTTTTATTTATTTGATTGAATGACGGAGCAAGGCGCTCGCCTGTTGGTAAGCGCCATGCCTGCCCACAAACAGAAGGAACACCACACAGAACTTTGACACGCTTTGTTATTGTACTGCATGCCCACTGTATTGCGCTCGTCACTCCGAGACGTAAGATGTTAAGTCTCCTAACGCCCGGTAATTTCACTGGCTTCAATGTCCTTCAAACCGAATCACAACAGTGCTTACACACTATTTTCTGCGGCAGAAATAGACAAGGCACTGATACCAACCCAGACGGCCTCTCGCGTACGAGGGACCTACCACCTTGTAGCGTGATATACATACAAACCTTCCCCATGAATCACTATTGCTGAAAACTGCATTAAAATCTAAGATCTAAGTGAACAGACAGCGGAAGCGACTTAATTTTATACTATGTAACGATAATAAGCCTTTTTTTCCTAAATTGTTTTCTGTGTTTATACCTTAAAGCATGTCTCTTAATTCAGCATGCTCCTTGGCAAAGGCCCTATGTAGCTGTTTCCATTGTATTCTGTCACGAGCCACTCTTCTCCAGTTAGGGCCCGCAGTCAGTTTTAATAAAACCTCCCTTCTCCTTTATTGTCTTCCTCTAATCCGTTTTCTATTTTTGGAATCTGTTACATTATTATTAAGACGTGTTATTTTTTTTCCAAAACATCTGAGTTAAGCGTTCCAAGTCATTACTCGATTAAAATTTAATAATAATACAATTAATTGTGTGGGGCAAATATGATATCCGTAATATGAATTGTTGTAAGAGACATTTAGATTTTTGTCCCTTACAATTGAAATCACAGTTATCGATATAGTTTTGTTAACGCCTTTACATTTTCATCTGGAAATTTGAATAATTTAATGCATTTCAGGTTGACGTACAAGCTTACGACCAAGGCGACCCTGTGATGTCTTCAGTGACCAGCCTCACTGTGTACGTCAGCCATTCGGCAACGGTCCCGCCAGATGTAAGTACTTTGGTTTTTATATAAAAAAATCGAGTATATATTATTTATAATATCATGAGTTTAATGAGAGTGAAGGAGGCCGAGAAGGAGTGTAAAGATCATAGGCTCGTAGCAAGTGGAAATCCTTTGTCTCTTTCTACCCCTATGGAAAACAGGCGTGATTCTATGTATTTATATTTTTATAACCAAGGCCGTGTATGCGAGGACGTAGGTCACTTGATAGCAAGTGTTCTCCGTCGGCTATGAACTCCAGAAATTTGGCCGCCATGGTGTGTGTTTTATATTCGATGAGTTATCTAATCTATCAACTAACCCCTTGCTAGCCAAGCTACCTGTGGTTTAACTTTGGCCAATGTGTATTTCAAGTTGAAAAGTAACATACATTATGATGGTCCGACCTAGGAATGGACCTCAAATTATTGGTAAATCTATAAGTAAAAAAAAAACAAAAGACGCCATTGCTTTCATGTAGCAATATGTACTCGATGACACAAGATGGTAAGTGATCTCCACCGCCAATAAGCACCTACGAAATCAGCAAAATCATTAATGCATTGCGTTGTTGAACTTACACAAGAGAGGAATAAAGATTAAGTAGGAGAGGTTTAGACCTCCGGAAATCTCACACACCGTACGTAACGTAACAACAAGTTGCCACTACATGTAAGTTTTCTGTGAGACAATGGCAATTAACCGGTTCAGCCGACCAATTTGTGCTGATCCTACTATCCTACCTACTAATATTATAAATGTGAAAGTTTGTTTGTTTGGATGTTTGTCCGTCAATCACGCTGAAACTACTGAACGGATTTTGATGAAATTTGGTATACAGACAGGGTATGAGCTGACTTGGGTGATAGGCTACTTTTTATCCCGGAAATCCCGGAAAAAGCAGATCACGCGGGCGGAGCTGCGAGCAAAAGCTAGTTGTAGATAAATCTATCTACACCATGACTACCGCTTACTAATACTTACCACATAGATTCTTTATTCAAAATACTTGTATTTGTTCACAGGTCGGTCTAGGATTCGCAGACACTATATACACAGAGCATGTCGCTGAAAACTCACCAAACGGAACGTTGATAAGAATATTACCGCTGTTGAATAAGAGAGAACATTCACCCGACACTCCATTAAAATGTCAACTCACAGAAACATCTCAAATAGGTAAAGTATCTAAATAGTTAACATCATTTTAATGACGGCTTCCGTGGTGCAGTTTGCGAGTAGCCGGCTGTGACGCAGGGCGCGGGTTCGATTCCCGCACCGAGACAATTTTTTATGTGATCTACACATTTTATGGCGGGTTTGGGTGTTGTGGGACAGTCCCTCGTAATTCTTGATACCCACGATACAGGTTTGCAGACTGAAGAAAATAAAGATATCTTTATTTCATAGCTAGCTTTGCTTGCTCACAAGTATGACTCTTTCTTACATCGCAAGGGAATATAGTATCAAGATAAAAGTATCCTATGTCCTAATCAAGATCAACCTGTCTGCCAAACACTCCAAATCTGTTCGGCCGTTAAGGCGTGGTTGATTAACAAACACCAAAATTCACAACGTCGCAAAGATCCAATCTTTCACATTTATATTTCTAGTACCATATTACTCATTAAAATTAAATTAAATACACCCGACAGTCACATACATAGTCCTGACCCCACAGAAAGATACAAGTGTTGTGTCAGGAACTACGAGAGACTTTCGGTCTTACAACACCCAGACCCCGAAACAAATAATTGTGGATCACACAAACATTGGTCTCGGTGCGGGGATCGAACCGCGGCCTCTCGCTTCACAGCTGGCTACTATCCCGCTGCGCCACGGAGGCTTTCATCATCTTATTATGCGAAGAGTGAAACTAGGACTGACTTAGCTAGCTAAGAATGCGGTTAAAATCTAGTTTAAAGATCTTTTGTACTTAATAATAGTCATAAAGGACTGCGCTGTAGTCGTTAATCAAAATTGAGGTACCATCTATATTTCTAAAAAGTACAAAAAAAACATCGATTTGTAGTTAAAGTTTATCCATCATTCAAGTATCACTGCCTCCTTCGCGACTATGCGAAATCAACCAATACTAACGCATTGTACTAATTTTAGGTATTTTCTACGTAAAACTAACAGAAGACCGTGACTGTGCTATTTATTTAAACACAAGCTCATTGGACTATGAAAAACTCGCTGAATACGCTTTAGAAGTACAACTGGAGTCCATACAAGGCCTTATAAACCCCGAAAACAGTAAGGCTATGGTGAAAATACACGTGACCGATACAAACGACAATACTCCCGTCTTTGTCTTCCCTGACCAATCGACAATTGTTGGCGCGAAAGAGAAATATTTCGCTATTGTCACCAAGGATATGCTTTTGGGAACCAATGTGTTGCAAGTCAAGGTAAGCAATTACGTAATTTAACTAGTCTTATTAGCTTTGTCTATTTCTGCCGCCAAGCAACAGTGTGTAAGCACTGTTGTGTTTCGGTTTGAAGGGCATTGAAGCCACTGAAATGACTGGGCATTATGAGACTTAACATATTATGTCTCGGGGTGACGAGCCCAGTTCAATGCCATACAGTGCTTTGTAATTCAACGTTCTGTGCGGTGTTGCTTCTGTTTATGGGTAGGCGTGGCGCTTACCATCAAGCGAGCGCCTTGCTCGTCTCGTCATTCAATCAAATAAAAAATAGAAAAGAGTCCATAACGCCAAATGTAACAACAATTATGATTGAATTGTTCGACATTTTATAAACGATTGTACTATTACATAACGACATTTTAATCATTTTGGTAATTATTTTCCAATTAAACAGGCAAAAGACAAAGACAGCGGCGAATACGGCAAGATCGAGTATCAAAAGAACTCGTGGACTAAAGCAGCGGAGGAATACTTCAGTTTGGACGCGGACACCGGTGTGATCAGTAATATAAAGACGTTCGAGAATGTTCCAAAAGACATACTGCCGTTCAAGTTTAGTGTATCGGCGAGAGACAACCCTAATTCCGCCCAGGATTATAACATCGCCAGAGCTTCTGTTGTGGTGAGTTTTTTTATATAACATAACTTCTGTACGGATTGTGCCTCAGTATTTTACGCCATTACCATGTAACAACGGTAATTATTTTATTTCGCGTACTGCTGAGCAACAAGCTGCGCGTGCTCACATTAATCGATCAACACATAATCATTATCATCAATACTGGCTGAAGTTATCAGTAATAAACATGTATAGAATTCTACTAAGTGATATACTAAGTGGATACTAGTGATATTCTAAGTGGTATCATTAGATCAATAGCAGACAAACTATAGGAGTGTGGTGCTGGCCCTAGACCATATATCTTTTTGGTCCTACGAACCGGATTGTATAAAATCAGCAGTTGGGTTTATCAGCCTTCTTTATGGGAAACACGAACTAAAACTGCGACGTAGCCTTTCGTGCACTTAGCGTCATTGTTCTAGTGGTCGTCTGCTTAGGCTGACAAAAGAGAAGACCCTGTATTCAAATCACAGGTTCCCCAATCACAATTTGTGTTTGAGCCTTTAATACGAAAAAACGCACATATCCTTTTCGGGTCTGGGTGCTGTGGTACCCTTATAGTTTCTGATAGCCACGATACAGGTTAACCCGTGGGGTCAGGACTAAATTAAAAAAAATACACGTTTGTTTTTAGTTTTCTTACAACAGGGCTGTCACTAACATTATAATTAATTCTTATCGATTTTCGTCCGCCATTTCAGATCAATCTCCTACAAAAGGAGAACCAACTCGTAGTCGAAGTGGCAGATTTAAATGCGGAGACGATGCAACGTAAGGCAAGAAGCTTGTTACTAGCTATCGAAGAGAAGAGTGGACTAGTCGCTGGTCTAGAGAAATTGACTGCCAGACATTATCTGGATGAAAACGGGACTTTGGAGAGTGATACGAAAGGAACTGATGCGTGGTTGTACCTAATCGATCCTAATACCGGAGAAATCTTGACTAGGGAGTCAGCGCCGGTGCAAAAGTGAGTATAAATTGGATTTCACAAGTGGTGGAGTTATGGTCAGTTTCCGTGGTGCAGTGAGTCGACTGTAAACTGGAAGGCCCTGGGCGATTCCCGCATTTTCGTCCCGTCTAGGGATGCTCGACAGAAGTGATAATTTAAACTAATGTGGGTTAAAGTGAGAGAGGAGGAGCCTGCCTACTGCCGTATGCGAGAGAGAAAGGGAAGCCAGACAGAGTGACGCCGTAACACGTTACGTTACGAAGCGGTTTACCGGCCTGCTAGTGGGAGGATACTTGTATCCGACAGGATAGCGACTACCGTACACTGGTGCTAAAATTTGCCATAGTGGCCCACCTTGTGTGGGTCGCGTTCCAGGGTCAGTCAGTGTATATCCGATTCTCCGCAGGGGGCTTGTCCTCTGATCTAACCCTTTTCCCATCCCTTTTTCCTTCCTCTCCCCTTTGGCCTTTTGGCAGGCCGGCATGATCTTGCCGATCTACGATGGACACATTGTTTATCGGTTGTCGACACTATTCTTGGATTGTGCTACACTTACCATCAGTAGCGTAGTCATTTTGCCGAGCCAGCATAAAAAAAAAATCGTCTCATAAGAAGTTATCACTTTACTTTCTTTCACTTTTTTTTGAGTGGTAGAGCCACGCTATAGACAGTTTTGTCTACAGTATGAATGGGTTGGCTCGAGCAGGTCGTTACCACTGTCTCACAGAAAACCGACGTAAAGTAGCGGCTTGCTGCTGCGTTTCGTACGGTGAGTGAGATATCCGGAAGCTCAAACTCCCTCCCCTTCCCAATCCCTAATTATCCCTTTCTTTTAAGATCGGCAACGCTCCCATGATTCTTCTGGTGGTGGGCGTACATGGGTGGTGGAGATCACTTACCATCAGGTGACCCATTTGCTCGTTTGTTGGCCTATGCTATAAAAAAAAAACTTTAATATCACTTCAAAAATAAGACAAACATCCAAATACATAAACTCACAAACATCAAAACTATCACATTTAATAGTAGTAATATAATATACTTGTACACGTGTCAGGGCGTTAGAGAGCGGCGTGCGTGCGTCAGTCGCGTCACGTCTCCAGGCGTCGGTGGGCGCGGTGCGTGCCCCCCTGTCCCCCTCGTCGCCCCCCGCGCGCCCCCCCGCGGTCGCGTCGGCGCCGCTCGCGTCCGCGCTGCCCGCCGCGCTCATCGGACTCGCCGCGGTGGTGCTGGTCGCCGCAGTCGCCGCCACCATATACATCTGCGCCTCGTGGAACAGGTAACTGTCTATATACGTGCTAGGGCGCTAGAGAGCGGCGTGCGTGCGTCGGTCTCGTCTCCAGGCGGCGGTGGGTGCCCCCCTACATCTGCGCCTCGTGGAACAGGTAACTGTCTATATACGTGCCAGGGCGCTAGAGAGCAGAGTCCGTGCGTCAGTCGCGTCCCGTCTCCAGGTGGTGGTGGGTGCAGTGCGTGCCCCCCTACATCTGCGCCTCGTGGAACAGGTAACTGCACTCACGCACATGTAACTAATCGTTTGGGATAACACTTATTTATCTGTATTCGCTAGTCTAATTGAACGTTGTTACGCAGAAAGGATCCAACCCACATCAAGTTCAAATGGAGATACATATTTTGTTTTACCAAATTCCATAATTTAAACTAATTTAATCTCGTAGTTTGTTGAAAGCCCGGGTATGAAACATATTCCATGTAAAATTTTGCAAAAAATACGGTATTAGAATCAATTTAAGTCTGTCAGCAGTCTGTCGCAGTCGAAGGTAGATTTACTTCTTCCCTCTTCGGAGTATGAATCTCATTATTTGTTGGTCGTCGGTGGTTTTTTTGGACTACATTACGCTTACCATCAAGTGTAATGCAGTCACTTTGCCATGCTCGGATAAAAAAAATGGTAGCTTAGTCTACCTAACCTCTCATTATAAGAGTAGGCACATACCGAGCAGTGGTGAAGTTTGCAAAGCTTACGCTATCACTTTATTTCAGATATAAGAAACACAAAGAGCAAGCGATCCAACAGTATGGAACGTTGAGTTTGAGCATGCCTCCGCCGCGGCCGCCGTCGGGATACGAGTCTAGTGAAGACGAACCAGCTCCTCGATACGAGACGCAGGTATGTTCACTTTAAAGGCCTGGACCCCTTTGCCATAAAACAATACGAAGGGATGAAGTTCGAAAATGTAGATCTAACGTAATATAGCATATCCGTCACAATGATAATAATGAAAATATAAAATATTATGATTAAATTATTATAGGCGTGCGTGAAAGTGTTTAAAAACAGTATTTTTTTGAAATAAAACTAATTTAAACGGATTTTATCGCGATTTTTTATTTTAATTTTGGTTCCGATCACCATGGGGTTAAACCAAGCGATAATTACCAATTCATATACACGTTACTTAGAAAAGTTAGAGATGCATGCTCTTAGGGCTCGTTTCGAACCTGCGACTTTTGTCTCGGCAGTCCTTACCACGCCCCGCTGAGCTATCGCTGTGTTTAACTACAGGTGATTAACTAGATGGAAATATTAAATTCCAGGTGCTGAATATGGCGGTGGATGACGCCGACCTCCAGTTAGACTTCAGTCCAAATAACCACGCGTTCAATATACACAGCGTTCAGTACTTGTCTAAAGACAACGGTAAGTTATTTTCTATTTTTTGTTGTGGACAGATGACAGGTTATGAATATAAAGATCGCAGGAAGTCGCTGGATGCAGGCCGCTTTCAACAGGTCGGTCTGGAAATCTTTGGGGGAGGCCTATGTTCAGCAGTGGACGTCCTGTGGCTGATGATGATGATGATCCTGAATGAAGCAACGACATGATCCACACCTGCCCACTTAAATATAGCAATATCACCCAGAAATTTGAATTACAAAGTATTTACTATATGGCATTACGCTCGACATAAGATGATAACCTTCCATCCATTAATTATATTCATGTAAGTTGTTGATTGAATTGTTAGATTTCATGGTATACAATATTTTGTTTGTTTCCTTGAATGACACGACGAGCAGATCGCTCGACTGATGGTAAACCCCACGCCTGCCCATATACAGAACACCACAAAGAACTTTAAATTACAAAACATTTCCTGGCACTTGATATGATGATGATGATGACCTGTGATATTTAGTGTCATAATGACCAGTAGTTTCACTGACAATATCCTTCAAACTGAATTACAACAGTATTTACACTTTGCTGATTGACAGCAGAAATAGACAAATCGGTGGTACCAACCCAGACGGTCTAACATCCTACCAGAGTAGAGACCACCTTCTTCCAATGTGTTCCATTTATTGGACATGATTAAGCTGAAAAGGTACGTGGCTTAGCCACGCTGTAGACACTTGCCTACAGTATGAATTAGGCCTGTTCAATTAGGTTTTTAATAGTCTCATAGAAAACCTAGATAACGTTTTCTACGTTTTCTATCTCTCTCTCCACTTCCCAGTCCCAATGCCTTTCCTTCCGTGTTCGTTTAGGGAACGCTGCTATTTAAAAAAGGTATCAGAATTTTTAATGCTGGAATATTGACTACACTGGTTCTGATGTCCTGCCATTGAGTCCCAGGACGGTCAGCAGAATTATGCTGGTTTGTAGTTAATGGTATTCACTACCTGGTCCCGCATTGCGAAACGCCTAATCGAGCCACTATGGCGTCTTTTCACCATGTGTACAACTTTACTATGACTTTTTTAGGAGAGCGCAGCCCCACGCTATCAGAAACGGCGACCACCGCCCGAGCGTCTAGCGTCAATGAAAACGGTACTCTAAACAACCTCCACCACAGCCAAATGTTCGACCCGATCGCGAACAACGCAACCATTGCTCGCAACACACAGACGTTGAACCGACGCATGCCCAATACGCACGCGTTGAACAACGCGCTCGGTACATTACCGCGGGTGAATAATAACAATGTCGGTGGAGGATTGCTTGCTGCGACGTTAGGGAGGAAGATCAATGGAAACAATCATAAGAAAAAAACGCAGCCTATCATGGCGTATGATGAAATTCCTGGTATGCAGAGGTGAGTTATGGTACCGAACTTAGATTTTAGAATAGATAAACGCCATACTCCATCTTGATTATGACGGCATTATACATGTGTATGTATATGAAATGTAAAACTTTAAGGCCGACTTGCGAGACAATCCTTGATTCGTATTTAACCATTAAAGAAGCTTAAGAAACGTCAAATCGTATAAAAAAACTACATTTTAAACATGTTTAGTGTTTATATGCCTCTATTAAAAGATATGCATGACCTCATTCATTAATAAGAGACACGCGTTGAATTGAGAAGGTCCTTATTTTTCTATCAAATAAAAATTATTTAGGTAATGACGAATTAGATGAACCTTTTGTGTAATGTGAACACTTTTTATTACACTTTATTATAGATCAAAAGAAGTAACATAAAAAAATATATAGTTGACCTATGATTGTAAAAAGAAGTATACTACAATAGCATTGTAGGTATTATACACTGTACCGTTGCTGGCACAGGCTTCTTCTTGATAGAAGAAGTCTGTGCCATGTTCATTGATATGAAGATCACAAAACATGTGTCGATATTTTTTTTTCATGTATTTGCATTAGTTATCATGATCATATTGTTTTCAGGGCATCGGACAATGACAACGTGACATTTGGTAAAAGGAATTTCTCAGGATACGGATACGACCAGCACGTGGAGACCACCACGGAACTATAGCAACTACAACTATACTAGTGTGGTTGGGACATAAACTGTGACCATACGAGTGAACTATGTGATACCATCCGTCCGATCGGACTCTACTTGTCATAATAAAATGTGTTCAACGAATTATATACGGTTGACGGACTGAGAAAACAAGCATAAGTTGGCATTGCCTTTGTCCAAACGCTCGTTACACAATTTGACACATTCCATTCATTTTTTTTTTTATAATTCTTTATTGCACAACAAATGTACCGAAACATCCTAACAACATCCTATTTACATTCAACACTTAACTTCTTTAGTGTGATTATAATATTGTGCGCTTTCTGCGACTGTAAAACAAGTTTTTTTGAATTGCATCTGTATTTACGAAAATATGTATGCAGATACGTGCTGCGCCCCTAGCGGAAAGTATTGGAGGATTATTAACTTCATATATATTTCTCGTATACGAATGACGTAACATCTATCAAAAATTCTAGTACTAATACCCGCAAAATTCTGTTCAAGTCCAAAAATGTAATCATATGTACAAAAATGTATTAGATATCTCTTAAAATGCCACTAATAGGTGTCTTTTCCATACAAGCGTTAGAGGGCAGTTACTACACTGTTTGACATTTTACATTGACAGTAACAGTTAACTATGATATTTGTTTATCTCACTGTTATCTATGCCTATACGTAAAAGTGATTTATAAGTTATGAGCCTTGAAACATATTTTAGCAATAATTTTTGCACAGTTTTTGACATAAAAAAATAACACAAGGACCATGAAATCTCCAAAAATAAATTCGTACAAGCATAGTGTTACTATTCAATACTTTTTTTTAATCGGTACATTGAGTGATTTTTTTACAAAAACACATCCCAAAGTAATAATAAGTTCCAATTTCTGTCGTTTGCCAACTTGTGTTTGTTATATAGCTTTAGTGTGAATAACGAATTTTTGTACGTATAGAAAGGCTAGTCTTTTGTACTTGGTTATTTGGGATCGAATGTGTAAATAATGTGGCATTAGTGATACCTGATCGAAAGGTATGGGAAATATATTTTTATAAAAAAATTGGATACTGGTTGGTTTGTGCCATTTTACAGTTGGATTTCTTCGGAAATTGGTAATTTAAATGGCAGATTGACATGTTATTAAATTACAATCATGCAAAGGGCAAGGAGGATTTAAAGAGAAACTACGACAATGGTCCATTTTCAAATTTTTGCATGGGTAATAGCAGGTTGGCACGGTCCGATTTTTGTTGAGTCTTGAATCAACAAAATTTGTATAGTTTTTGTTGATTAATCCGATTAAAAGTCTATTGAGATGGTGCGAATCGCATCCAATTTAGCAGTTGATCAACTAAAATTGAACCGTATCAACCCACTATTAATGTCGATAATTTTTTAGTTATTCCCTGTCTACATAGTCCATCTTGCCTGCGTGTATAACTATCGTTGGGTGTGCAAATAATTGCGCAGTCCAAAGTTATATAGTATTGGCAGCTCACTACCGCGATTCCGTCCACACGCACGCACTTATCTAAACTAGTTTGTACAGTTATAGAGCGCATGCAAGACGGATAGTGTAGACGTATCATAAGAAGAATATTTCAAGAATTTGAAAATAGAACACTGGCGTCAAACACGTCGTAGTTTGGCGGGAGCCGTTTAAGTGTATAATACTTTTAATATTGTAATTTTGTATTTGAAGTGTAATATGGCAAGAATCTAAAAACAATGTTTCGATATCCGACTGTTATTAAAATCTTCTATCATTCTTAAACTTTGTAATACTTTGTAATAATATATTTTCGTCTAATTAGTATTTCCCTATATAAATTGCCATATTGCCGTATCAAACGTGCCTTAAAGAAACCTCCATTGCCCAAAATAAATATACAAAAATATTGTAATTATGTTTTTGACACAGCGTTTTGTCACTAATATACAATGCATAATAAATATACAATAATTTATTCTGTAAGAGAATAAAATTTTATTTCCGCAATTAAGTGTACGAATTTTGTGCCAGTTAACTTTAATTTGTATATAATAATATGTATAAGAACTCCGAAATAGACACTGACCAAAATAATAAAAATATGGATGCATGAGATAACGTGGTTTTGATAATTTATCGTAATTAGTAGTCATATTTGGATTTTTTTTTCAAAATCACTGTTAATTGTTGCTTTATGGTTATGGGTATTACGTTCAATATAAGCTCTGTAAACCACATTTTTTTAAATTACATTTAGGAAACATTATAACAATCATTGTACCTAAAATAAATAATGAGAAATTAGTAAACAGGCATTTAAATACTTGTTATCTCCGCCATTTTTTTATTGTTTTGTTCAGTTATTTAGAATAACACTAAACTGCTCACTTGATTTCATCTGGCTCCAGTATGGCGCGTGCCAAACTCTCAACCCTCTGTATTGGTCATAGGAGCCAAATGTTACTTTTTGTAATTTGTATATCTTGTAAATTATATTTTGAGTAATGTTCAAAATTGTATAGTAATATAAATTAGAATGTTATTATAATTTTTTTAAATAAATAAATTTTTATTATTTGTGACATTTGTGTTTTTGTTTCTAATTCTAATATATTATTCTCGAGATAAACATTCAATATTTATTCTATAATATTTTTGACGATTAAGAAAGAGGCAAAAATATGGACATAATTTAAAACATTTGAGTGGTAGAGCCACGCTGTAGACAGTTTTGTCTACAGCATGAATGGGCCGGCTCGACCGGATCGTTACCACTGTCTCACAGAAAATCGACATAAAGTAGGGGCTTGCAGCTGCATTTCGTACGGTGAGTGAGATATTTGGAGATCCAAATCCCCCTCCCCTTCCCAATCCCTTATTTGTCCCTACCTTTTTGAGGTCGGTAACGCGCCTATGATTCCTCTAGTATTGTGGGTGTACATGGGCGATAAAGATCACTTACCATCAGGTGACCCACTTGCTCGTTTCTGCCGTCGTTCTTGTCGGTCTATGCTGTATAAAAAAAAAAAACAATTTTAATTTGCCGGCAGAGGAAGAATATTGCATATGTGTTTCATTTCAACTGGTACTCGCGCCGTACTGAATTCTACGCATCAATAAATATGTTACAATAAGTTTGATGCATATATTTTCTATGATTTTAATTTAAGTATCTGAATGCGGGAGTTAGATATCTAAAATAAATAAAGTAAGTATTGACACAACAAACAGCAAGGTTATATCTTAAATAATCTATTAATTATTCTTAAAGACAAAATTCAGAAGGTTACGTTACGGTTTTTACGGTTTATTCGTATCCGTTGCTAGCCGACCTACTTAGTTTACCTTAAATAAGACTTAAAACCTTCATCCGTCTTTCCTTTTCGTAGATTTGTCTAAGACTCATTCCCGAGTCCCGACGGAATGGTATTGTTTATACAGGCAGACGTTTTTAAGCGGTTTTAATCAAGGAACATAAAGTAAGACGAACACATCATCTATGCTAATTATATTCGTAAATCTCTATAGATTCTTTTGTTGTTTACTTTGTATTTTGATTCAGATCAATAGCTCATTTGATAGAACCGTGGATGAAACGCTAATTTGAATTTCGATCTATTTAGTTTTTAGCATAGAGCTGGCAAACGAGCAAACTAGTCACCTGAAAATAATCACAACTTGAGAAAACAGCCATAACGTGCTATATCCCTTTAATGAAAGGAATTCAATGGGGAATATTATATAGCTGGCAGTCTTTTCTTATATTTACATAACGTAAACATAAAGGAATGAAATTGCACAATTTAAGTCACTTTTTATTTTCCTTTATTAAAATCTTATTAAAGAGAATTTTACTGAATGTTCTGCAATCTGGATATTTGAGATAAATTAATTAATTTATTTAAGGACCATCAACACAAATTACAAAATTACCCAAAGTACATTTGGGTATATTATACTTATTTAAAAATAACAAATGGCTTCATCATGGTCAAAAAATAACCAAAGAGTCCTTTTTACGTTAGCAGAATAACAACAACTTCAATTTACTTAATAAATGAAGTAATTAAGAGTTAATAATGATTAATTAAGACCCCCGTCGATAGTAGATAAGTACATACATATGCCGTAGACAAAACTAGCTACAGCGTAATTCTACCAAACTTACCTCCTATTTAAAGCATTAATTTTGCATAATTACTGTGGATTCAATAAACGTGATAATCGTAAAGTTTATACTTACTAACATATCTATGGAAATAAAGTTTATGCTAACATAAAGACAACTATTACCACCTCGGCACGTGATAAGAACATAAAAGAGATAAAGTCCCGTATAACAAGCAGGTGCTCGCGTAATATTTCAGCCAAAATTTAATATAATATCAACTTATTCCCACTGTTCTTCCGTACCCCTTTGAAGTTAGATTCAACAAACATTTTAGGTATGCATACTTCTCACTGAGCAATCTCGCATTCGTACATTTTTAAATTTAATATCTCTTTGTGCTAGTCCCCTGCGAGCATTACATCGTACGAAATTACAGAAACGTCGAATAATATAAAATTCTATGTTGGCTTGCTTAATGGCTCATTCCAGGATTTACGTACGTGGATGCTGTAGTTTTATTGGGTCACGTGAAAATAGTATCTGTGATTATTTAATAAGGTTGGAATTAGCTAATAAAATTGTTGGCAAAGGTGATGTGTACTGTACAAAATTAAATATATTTTGTTATTCTCACGAGCTTTACTATTGTACACGTCATAAATATACGAAACTAGTATATAAAGTATAACGTACATAGTGTATATACGCTAAAACCTCAAAGTTTCTCAAAGCCTTCCTTGGCTTTGTTTCCGGCAGCTCTTTTGTTCTTCAGCAAGAATATATCTGTGATGTGTTCATCTATAAGAGAGTTATGCATGCTGTTAGTATTTTGTAAACGGTTTGTAAGCAGGTTACTGGTCTATATTTAGCTGGATTCCGATTGTCCTTTGGGATCATTTATATGTTGTACCTTGGGTAATGTGGGTGTACACCTCTGCCTATCCCTTTGAGGAGTACAGGCATAAGTATGTACTATTATTTCTTTACTGACTGAATTAACTAGAAAGACAAACGTTACCTATAACATCGAACTATTTAATATGTACAGTAAACAATATAAGTCACTTAAACATAATAACATACCTAAAACACGTTTTTTAAACAAAAACATTAGCTCGAATTGCCACACTGTTTATTGAGATCGTGTTTGAGGTATAAATATAATGTTTAACGATAATAAACTCATTCTAATCGGAATGTTGGTGATGTGGCTTGGTGTTTTGGCGCTGGGGGCTTTGGCTTTCGCTGGTGGAGTAAGAATATCTGTCGTATTAGGTGAGAAATGTCTGAGATCATTAGAATCATCTTTACTCCTTTCATTCTTCCATCTGTCCTTATCTCAGTCGCAGTGGGGTCGCCAACATGCATTTTTAAACGACTTTAAAAAGGAGGATGTTCTTAATTTAGCGATTTTTTTAATGTATGCACTTCGATTTCTCCGCCAATTATTAATACATGCTACGGAAAGAGTTGACTTATATTTTTACGACCGGCCGCCTGCCTAATATCAAACCCTCTGGGGAGAAACACTCTAAACAAATATTTGCACAAACATTTTGCTTTAGTGGGAGAAGCGAACCCACGGCCTCTCGCTTCACAGCCAGCTACTCGCCCACAGCGCCACGGTGGCTTTCAACCATCGTAGAATCATCTTTACTAGTATCCATATTGTAAGCTGTAGTCTATAGAATGGTAAACCCATCATCTTTGATTATTTCGAGGCTTGAGTGAATGAGTTAGGAATTATTAATGATCTTGTCAACCATCGATAGAAACTATTTGTAGTTTATGAACCACAAAATAATATTGTTTTTTTTTACAGCTCTTTGTAAATCTGATATATAATTTGAAGTTTGCATTCACATGGTTAGACATCACCGTATACATAGTCGAATAATTGCATTGTTAGTGTTTATGGAATTTACCGAGATGAGATATACTGTTTCGTTGTTTATTTATTAAGGTCTGTTTAGAGGTTCGCGACCGAGACAGGTGACTGCGACAGTAACAGCGACACGTCCGTTGTGTGCAATTATATAAGTACGTTTTGAAACAGGAACGAACGTTTTCATACATTTTATTCTTAATAGGGTTCGTGTCGATGTCTTCTGTTGCACATCACGGTCTCTTATCTCTGTCATGCACCTACATAGTATAACTCTTCCTTTTTTGGACTCACAAGGTCTGTCATATACAGTATCGGAAAACGTTGAAATCAAAATAATAATTGGGTTTAATACCGCGGTATAGGATACATCAATTTATGATTATATTAGCTTCTGCCCGCGGCTCCGTCCGTGTGAACGGCCTATTGCGTGATAAAATTAGCCTATTTTTTTTTTTTTATCCTGGCTCGGCAAAGTGACTACGCTACACCTGATGGTAAGTGTAACGCAATCCAAGAATAGTGTCAACCAACGATAAACAATGTGTCCATCGTAGGTCGGCAAGATCATGCCGGCCTGCCAAATGTCCAAAGGGGAGGGGAAGGAAAAAGGGATGGGAAAAGGGTTAGGATCAGGGGGCAAGCCCCCTGGGGAGAACCGGATATACACTGGCTGACCCTGGAACGCAACCCACACAAGGTGGGCCACTGTGGCAGGTTTTAGCACCAGTGTACGGTGGTCGCTATCCGGTCGGATACAAGTATCCTCCCACCAGCAAAAGCCTATGTCTTAATCCAGGTCAAGGTTTACATGTGTGCTAGTTTTCATCCAAAATAATTCAGCCGTTAAGGCGTGAATGACTAACATACATCAAAATTCACACACATCCAAATTATCACATTTATAATAGTAGTAAGATGTTGCTGAACATTTTACACGAAGATCATGAGCCCTTGTCATAGGAACTGTAAATCGCTAAAGGTACAGATAGGAAAGTATGTATATAAGTATGCCCAGCGGATTAGCAAGCTGAAGTGGCAGTCGGCGGGCCACATAGCTCGCAGAACCGATAACCGATGGGGCAGAAAGGTTCTGGGAATGGAGGCCACGTACTGGCAAGCGCAGCGTTGGACGTTCACCTGCAAGGTGGACAGACGACCTGATAAAGGTCGCAGGATGTCGCTGGATGCAGGCCGCTTCCAACAGGTCGGTCTAGAAATCTTTGGGGGAGGCCTATGTTCAGCAGTGGACGTCTTGTGGCTGATGATGATGATGATGATGACAGATAGGTCCAGCTCTGTGTCCTTATATCTATTCACGTATACTTATAGTATACAAGCTTTCCGGCCTGGTGGATATATCAATATGGTGGCGGTATTTCAGGAGACTGCCCTTGCAATGGCGATGGCAATGCTACTATGAAGGCCTGCCCAAACCCTTGTCCAAGAACCTGCAGTGGTCCTGGAAGTATAAAGCCTTGTACGAAAGCTTGTCTAGAGTTTGGCTGTGAATGCAACCCTGGGTACGTTCTGTCACCCAAAGGCAAATGTATTTTGCAACAGGATTGTCCAGGTAAATATGTATTATATATTTATATAAATATATATGTATATATTTAGAGGCAGACTTAATACCTTCATTAATCAATAATTAATATGCGTTGTGTATTATAAGTGAACTCTTTTCATAAATATGCTTTCTTTCAGCTGCCAAACATTGTTCAAAGAACGAAACCTTCGCTACGTGTAAAGTTGACTGCCCATCTGAGTTCTGTCCAGTAGATGACAGTCGAGTAAGAGTAGGTTGCGCCTTAGTCAACCCCTGTCCGCCTGGATGTGTCTGCAAGGCAAACTATCGAAGGCTGATTCAAGCTGACAATAGATGCATCCTGGCTTCGGATTGCCGTAAGTACCAACTTCTTTTTTAGAGAGGATGACGGACAAGCAGTTGTATCACCTGAAAGTAAATTATCTCCATCGTAGAACACTCGCAATACTGGAAGAATCATTGATGTATCGCCGAAATTAAAGAAAAGAATTGGGATTGAGAAGGAGAGAGGGGAATTTGGGCCTTCGGAAATCACACTTATCGTACGTAACAGCAAGCTTACTTACTTACTTACGTACTTCACGTTGGTTTTCTGTGGCACATTCGTAATGAGCTGGTCGAGCCGTCCAATCATATCATAGACAAGAGTAAACACAGCGTGGTACTACCTACTGATACTATGAAATGTTATAATTTTGAAGATACTAATTAGGATTTGACTAATTTATTTTGTTGTAGCTCCAGTAAAGTGTAAAAGACCCAATGAAGAATGGAACTCGTGTCCTTCAAACCGTTTGTCTGAGAGATGTGACGACATTGGCAAGATCCAAAAAGTGTGTAACATTTCATTGTATTGTGAGCCTCAATGTGTGTGCAAGCAAGGTTTCTACAGGAATGAGAGCGATATATGTATCCCCGCTATTGACTGCAGTAAGTACGATAACAAATTTAGAAGAGGAGAATGTCGACCAATTTCTTGCTAATTCAAGTATCAATAATTCGCTGTTCATTGCACCATTTTTATTTAGAACATTGCCCCCCTAACGCTATTTAAAAAAGAATGTTTTTCGACTCACTGTACGGGCACATGTCACAATCCAACTGAAACCAGACCTTTTTCAAGAGCTTGTCCTCGGTATGGCTGTGAATATAAACCGGGCTATATTCTGTCTGATGGAAAATGTGTTTTGCTCAATGTGTCCACGTAATTTTTGATTAATAATTAATTACACTTTCTGGAGTAATATTATGCAGTGGCCTTAACTCGTTTTAAAGCATGGTATTAGCATACGTAATCTAATAAAACTTTCCTTTTTTATCCCAGATAATTGCCCCCCTAACGCTATTTACAAAAAATGTCCGTCTCCCTGTCCGGGTACATGTGACAATCCAAGTGGTACTAGACCGTGTCCAAGTGCTTGTCTTGCATATGGCTGTGAATGTAAACCGGGCTATGTTATGTCTAATGGAATATGTGTTTTGCTCAAAGAGTGTCCAGGTAAGTTTTGATATACGCATGCTTAATTATTTTACACTATCTGGAGTACTATTGTTTTTATATTTTCCGCTGTCGTGAGTTCCGACCACGCTTCGGCATGTCATATGAATGATTCTTTGCTCGGAATTATCGGTTTGAGGAAATAAATTATATTGATTGTTGTGAACTATAATGGGCCAAGCTTTTGAAAGCTAACACATAGACTCATCGATGATTACATATTCAAAGATATGATGAAACAGTTGAAAGAACTAATTAAAATATTGTCCTTTGCAGCAGCCAAGTCATGCAAAAATAACGAAACGTTCACTGCCTGCAAAGTTAAATGTCCTAATAATTATTGCCCGGAAAAAGATACTAGAGCAAAAGTGATTTGTGATCCACCTCGCCCGTGCCGATCTGGATGTGTCTGTCAAGCCAATCACCGAAGATTGAGTCGGACTGATGATAGTTGTATTCTTGCTTCAGACTGTCGTAAGTACTATAACTAGTATTAAATTTTGTTTATTTTGGTAGACGTTAGGCTAATATCTAGATACTAATGCCAAACTTTTATATTAGAGCTAATTCGATAGTTAATAGTATACAACAGATATACAATACACATGTGTAATAAATATTATCATGTGACAGCTCCATTGAAGTGTACGAGACCTAATGAAGTATGGAGCCGTTGTCCATCAAAATGCTTGGCTGAGAGATGTGAAGACATTGGCAAGAACCAAACTGAATGCAAATTGCCATACTCCTACTGCGATCCCAAATGTGTGTGCAAACCAGGTTTCTATAGGAACGCCAGTGATATTTGTATTCCCGCTATTGAGTGCAGTAAGTACTTAACGGATTTAAAACCCGACATTTTTGCATATTAATTTGAAGAATAGCGATACGTAATCTAATAACATTTTCCTTTTTACTAACGCTATTTACAAAAAAATGTCCGTCTCCCTGTCTGGATACCTGTGACGTTCCAAGTGGTACTAGACCTTGTCCAAGTGCTTGTCTCGCATATGCTGTGAATGTAAACCAGGCTATGTGCTCTCTGATAGAAAATGTATTTTGCTCAAGGAGTAAAGAAAAGTAAATTGAGTCCCGGTAAATTGATATTGAAGCTTAATAATTGTAAAGTTTCTGAAATGAAATGATAATGTTGACTAACGTGTACAATTCTCATAAGAAGATTCAAACAAAATTTTTATTAATCGACTAGTTGTCTCTCAAGACTTTAACCGAGTGCTTTTAAATGCTCCACTGTCGTTGCTTACGACCACGTTTTGCCATGATTTCATATAGCTAAGAATCATTGTTTCGAGAAAATAAATAAGATTATAATATAGTGTGAGTATGACCTCAATGCATCTAGTCGCTTAAAAGTTACATGTTATTAAACAGACGCAGCAATGATTTCAGATAATAAAAATATAAAAGTTGGATTTATTTCAACTAATGATATTATTTTCTATTTCTGGGTTAAGGAACGAGTATGTACATCGTTTGTTTTTAGTTCATAAGTTACTGCTCAATGTGTAATTATGTCGGAATGTTGTCCTTTGCAGCAGCTAAGTCATGCAAAAAGAACGAAACCTTCGCTGCTTGTAAAGCTGAGTGTCCAAATAATTACTGTCCAGAAAATGATGACACAGGAATAATAGCTTGCGATCCACCTAACCCATGCCCGTCTGGATGCATCTGTCAAAGAAACCATCGAAGATTGAGTCGGTCTGATGACAGGTGTATTCTGGCTTCTGACTGTCGTAAGTACTCTAAAAGTTACTAAATATTGTTTATTATAGTTGACTTTAAGCTGATATGTAGCCATTATTGCAAAAATCAAAGGAAATAGTTAAATCTTTCCATTGCTAAGAGTTATGCGTCCAACAAAATTGTTGTTGTAGCTCCATTGAAATGTGAAAGACCCAATGAAGAATGGAGCCGTTGTCCATCAAACTGCTTGGCTGAGAGATGTGAGGATATCGGCAAGAACCAAACTGATTGCAACTTACCATACTCCTACTGCGATCCCAAATGTGTGTGCAAACCAGGTTTCTATAGGAACGCCAGTGATATTTGTATTCCTGCAAGTGACTGCGGTAAGTACAAAAACGGATTTAAAATGCAATATTTCCGCATATTAATAATTTGAAGAAGGCTTTCTCGTTCATTGTACTAATCTTCTAATGATTATGCAGTGGCCTTAACTCGTTTTTTGATAACGCTATTTACAAATAATGTCCGTATCCCTGTCCGGGTACATGTGACAATCCAAGTGGTACTAGACCTTGACCAAACGCTTGTCTTGCATATGGCTGTCAATGTAAAACGGCCTGTGTTCTGTCTGATGGAAAATGTGTTTTGCTCAATGTGTCCACGTAATTTTTGATTTACCCATGCGTAATTATTTTACACTTTCTGGAGTAATATTGCTTTTTAATGTTCCGCTGTCGTGAGTTACAACCACGCTTCGGCATGATGTCATATGAATGATTCTTAGCTCGGAATTATCGGTTTATGGAAATAAATTATATTTTATGTTGTGAACTATAATGCGCCAAGTCTTTGAAAGCTAACACGATATCACATAGACGCATCGATGATTACGTATTCAAGGATATGATAAAAAAGTTGAAAAAACTAATTAAAACATTGCCCTTTGCAGGAGCCAAGTCATGCAGAAATAACGAAACCTTCACTGCCTGCAAAGTTAAATGCCCTAATAATTATTGCCCGGAAAAAGATACTAGAGCAAAAGTGATTTGTGATCCACCTCGCCCGTGCCGATCTGGATGTGTCTGTCAAGCCAATCACCGAAGATTGAGTCGGACTGATGATAGTTGTATTCTTGCTTCAGACTGTCGTAAGTACTATAACTAGTATTAAATTTTGTTTATTTTGGTAGACGTTAGGCTAATATCTAGATACTAATGCCAAACTCAGAACTTTTATATTAGAGCTAATTCGATAGTTAATAGTATACAACAGATATACAATACACATGTGTAATAAATATTATCATGTGACAGCTCCATTGAAGTGTACGAGACCTAATGAAGAATGGAGCCGTTGTCCATCAAAAGGCTTGGCTGAGAGATGTCAAGACATTGGCAAGAACCAAACTGAATGCAAATTACCATACTCCTACTGCGATCCCAAATGTGTGTGCAAACCAGGTTTCTATAGGAACGCCAGTGATATTTGTATTCCCGCTATTGAGTGCAGTAAGTACTTAACGGATTTAAAACCCGACATTTTTGCATATTAATTTGAAGAATAGCGATACGTAATCTAATAACATTTTCCTTTTTACTAACGCTATTTACAAAAAAATGTCCGTCTCCCTGTCTGGATACCTGTGACGTTCCAAGTGGTACTAGACCTTGTCCAAGTGCTTGTCTCGCATATGCTGTGAATGTAAACCAGGCTATGTGCTCTCTGATAGAAAATGTATTTTGGTCAAGGAGTAAAGAAAAGTAAATTGAGTCCAGGTAAATTGATATTGAAGCTTAATAATTGTAAAGTTTTTGAAATGAAATGATAATGTTGACTAACGTGTACAATTCTCATAAGAAGATTCAAACAAAATTTTTATTAATCGACTAGTTGTCTCTCAAGACTTTAACCGAGTGCTTTTAAATGCTCCGCTGTCGTTGCTTACGACCACGTTTTGCCATGATTTCATATAGCTAAGAATCATCGTTTCGAGAAAATAAATAAGATTATAATATAGTGTGAGTATGACCTCAATGCGTCTAGTCGCTTAAAAGTTACATGTTATTAAACAGACGCAGCAACGATTTCAGATAATAAAAATATAAAAGTTGGATTTATTTCAACTAATGATATTATTTTCTATTTCTAGGTTAAGGAACGAGTATGTACATCGTTTGTTTTTAGTTCATAAGTTACTGCGCAATGTGTAATTATGTCGGAATGTTGTTCTTTGCAGCAGCTAAGTCATGCAAAAAGAACGAAACCTTCGCTGCTTGTAAAGCTGAGTGTCCAAATAATTACTGTCCAGAAAATAATAGCACAGGAATAATAGCTTGCGATCCACCTAACCCATGCCCGTCTGGATGCATCTGTCAAAGAAACCATCGAAGATTGAGTCGGTCTGATGACAGGTGTATTCTGGCTTCTGACTGTCGTAAGTACCCTAAAAGTTATTAAATTGTGTTTATTATAGTTGACTTTAAGCTGATATGTAGCCGTTATTGCAAAAATCTAAGGAAGTAGTTAAATCTTTTCATTGCTAAGAGTTATGCGTCCAACAATATTTTTGTGTTGTAGCTCCATTGAAATGTGAAAGACCCAATGAAGAATGGAGCCGTTGTCCATCAAACTGCTTGGCTGAGAGATGTGAGGATATCGGCAAGAACCAAACTGATTGCAACTTACCATACTCCTACTGCGATCCTAAATGTGTGTGCAAACCAGGTTTCTATAGGAACGCCAGTGATATTTGTATTCCCGCTATTGAGTGCAGTAAGTACTTAACGGATTTAAAACCCGATATTTTTGCATATTAATTTGAAGAATAGCTGTCCTGTTCATTGTACCAATCTTGTAATGATTATGCAGTGGCCTAAACTTGTTTTAAAGCGCGTTACTAGCATACATGCTGCATATGTGCTGGTGGGAGGATACTTGTATCCGACCGGATAGCAACCACCGTACATTGGTGCTAAAACCTGCCATAATGGCCCACCTTGTGTGGGTCGCGTTCCAGGTTCAGCCAGTGTATATCCGGTTCTCCCCAGGGGGCTTGCCCCCTGATCCTAACCCTTTTCCCATCCCTTTTTCCTTCCCCTTCCCCTTGGTCCTTTGGCAAGCCGACATGATCTTGCCGACCTACGATGGACACATTGATTATCGTTGATCGACACTATTCTTGGATTGCGCTACACTTACCATCAGGTGTAGCGTAGTCACTTTGCCGAGCCAGAATAAAACAAAAAAAAAATACATAACCTAATAAAACGTTTCTTATTTATTCCTGAAAATTGCTCCGCTACGGCTATTTCCAAAAATTGTCCGTCACCCTGTCCGGGTACATGTGACGTTCCAAGTGGTACTAGGACCTTGTCCAATTGCTTGTCTTGCATATTGGCTGTGAATGTAAACCGGGCTATGTTCTGTCTGATGGAAAATGTATTTTGCTCAAGGAGTGTCCAGGTAAATTGATATTGATGCTTAATAATTGTACAGTTTCTGCAATGAAGAATGAAATTAACGTGCACAATAATAATTCTCATAAAAAGATTTAAACATTTTTTTTATTAATCGACTAGTTGTCTCTTAAGATTTTAACCGCGTGTTTTTAAAAGCTCAGCTGTGGTTGCTTACGACCACGTTTTGCCAAGATTTCATATAGCTTAGAATCATCGTTTCGATGAATTAAATAACATTATACAGTGTGTAAGCACTGTTGTGTTAGCAGTGAAATTACTGGGTCTTATGAGACTTAACATGTTATGGCTCGGGGTGACGAACGCAGTTCAGTGCCATGCAGTGCTTTGTAATTCAAAGTTCCGTGTGGTGTTGCTTCTGTTTATGGACAGGCGTGGCGCTTACCATCAGGCGAGCGCCTTGTCCGTCTCGTCATTCATTCAAATAAAATAAAAATAATAATTTAAAAAATAATAGTAAGTATGAAAAATAGTAGGAAGTATGATAATGCGTCTAGTCACTCAAAAGTTACACGTTATTAAACAGACGCACCTATGATTTCATATAATAAAAATATAAAAGTTGGAATTATTTCAACTACATAATGATATTATTTACTATTTTTAATTTAAGGTACGAGTATGTACATCTTTTTTTTTAGTTTATAAAGTACGGTGAAATTTGTCTGTGTGTGTTATGTCGGAACATTGTCCTTTGCAGCAGCTAAGTCATGCAAAAAGAACGAAACCTTCGCTGCTTGTAAAGCTGAGTGTCCAAATAATTACTGTCCAGAAAATGATGACACAGGAATAATAGCTTGCGATCCACCTAACCCATGCCCGTCTGGATGCATCTGTCAAAGAAACCATCGAAGATTGAGTCGGTCTGATGACAGGTGTATTCTGGCTTCTGACTGTCGTAAGTACCCTAAAAGTTATTAAATTGTGTTTATTATAGTTGACTTTAAGCTGATATGTAGCCGTTATTGCAAAAATCTAAGGAAGTAGTTAAATCTTTTCATTGCTAAGAGTTATGCGTCCAACAATATTTTTGTGTTGTAGCTCCATTGAAATGTGAAAGACCCAATGAAGAATGGAGCCGTTGTCCATCAAACTGCTTGGCTGAGAGATGTGAGGATATCGGCAAGAACCAAACTGATTGCAACTTACCATACTCCTACTGCGATCCCAAATGTGTGTGCAAACCAGGTTTCTATAGGAACGCCAGTGATATTTGTATTCCTGCAAGTGACTGCGGTAAGTACAAAAACGGATTTAAAATGCAATATTTCCGCATATTAATAATCTGAAGAAGGCTGTCTCGTTCATTGTACTAATCTTCTAATGATTATGCAGTGGCCTTAACTCGTTTTTTACTAACGCTATTTACAAAAAATGTCCGTATCCCTGTCCGGGTACATGTGACAATGCAAAAGGTACTTGACCAAGTGCTTGTCTTGCATATGGCTGTCAATGTAAAACGGCCTGTGTTCTGACTGATGGAAAATGTGTTTTGCTCAATGTGTCCACGTAATTTTACACTTTCTGGAGTAATATTGTTTTTTAATCTTCCGCTGTCGTGAGTTACGACCACGCTTCGGCATGATGTCATATGAATGATTCCTAGCTCGGAATTATCGGTTTGAGGAAATTAATTATATTTTATGTTGTGAACTATAATGCGCCAAATCTTTGAAAGCTAACACGATATCACATAGGCGCATCGATGATTACGTATTCAAGGATATGATAAAAAAGTTGAAAAAACTAATTAAAATATTGCCCTTTGCAGCAGCCAAGTCATGCAAAAATAACGAAACGTTCACTGCCTGCAAAGTTAAATGTCCTAATAATTATTGCCCGGAAAAAGATACTAGAGCAAAAGTGATTTGTGATCCACCTCGCCCGTGCCGATCTGGATGTGTCTGTCAAGCCAATCACCGAAGATTGAGTCGGACTGATGATAGTTGTATTCTTGCTTCAGACTGTCGTAAGTACTATAACTAGTATTAAATTTTGTTTATTTTGGTAGACGTTAGGCTAATATCTAGATACTAATGCCAAACTCAGAACTTTTATATTAGAGCTAATTCGATAGTTAATAGTATACAACAGATATACAATACACATGTGTAATAAATATTATCATGTGACAGCTCCATTGAAGTGTACGAGACCTAATGAAGAATGGAGCCGTTGTCCATCAAAATGCTTGGCTGAGAGATGTCAAGACATTGGCAAGAACCAAACTGAATGCAAATTACCATACTCCTACTGCGATCCCAAATGTGTGTGCAAACCAGGTTTCTATAGGAACGCCAGTGATATTTGTATTCCCGCTATTGAGTGCAGTAAGTACTTAACGGATTTAAAACCCGACATTTTTGCATATTAATTTAAAGAATAGCGATACGTAATCTAATAACATTTTCCTTTTTACTAACGCTATTTACAAAAAAATGTCCGTCTCCCTGTCTGGATACCTGTGACGTTCCAAGTGGTACTAGACCTTGTCCAAGTGCTTGTCTCGCATATGCTGTGAATGTAAACCAGGCTATGTGCTCTCTGATAGCAAAATGTATTTTGGTCAAGGAGTAAAGAAAAGTAAATTGAGTCCAGGTAAATTGATATTGAAGCTTAATAATTGTAAAGTTTTTGAAATGAAATGATAATGTTGACTAACGTGTACAATTCTCATAAGAAGATTCAAACAAAATTTTTATTAATCGACTAGTTGTCTCTCAAGACTTTAACCGAGTGCTTTTAAATGCTCCGCTGTCGTTGCTTACGACCACGTTTTGCCATGATTTCATATAGCTAAGAATCATCGTTTCGAGAAAATAAATAAGATTATAATATAGTGTGAGTATGACCTCAATGCGTCTAGTCGCTTAAAAGTTACATGTTATTAAACAGACGCAGCAACGATTTCAGATAATAAAAATATAAAAGTTGGATTTATTTCAACTAATGATATTATTTTCTATTTCTAGGTTAGGGAACGAGTATGTACATCGTTTGTTTTTAGTTCATAAGTTACTGCGCAATGTGTAATTATGTCGGAATGTTGTTCTTTGCAGCAGCTAAGTCATGCAAAAAGAACGAAACCTTCGCTGCTTGTAAAGCTGAGTGTCCAAATAATTACTGTCCAGAAAATGATGACACAGGAATAATAGCTTGCGATCCACCTAACCCATGCCCGTCTGGATGCATCTGTCAAAGAAACCATCGAAGATTGAGTCGGTCTGATGACAGGTGTATTCTGGCTTCTGACTGTCGTAAGTACCCTAAAAGTTATTAAATTGTGTTTATTATAGTTGACTTTAAGCTGATATGTAGCCGTTATTGCAAAAATCTAAGGAAGTAGTTAAATCTTTTCATTGCTAAGAGTTATGCGTCCAACAATATTTTTGTGTTGTAGCTCCATTGAAATGTGAAAGACCCAATGAAAAATGGAGCCGTTGTCCATCAAACTGCTTGGCTGAGAGATGTGAGGATATCGGCAAGAACCAAACTGATTGCAACTTACCATACTCCTACTGCGATCCCAAATGTGTGTGCAAACCAGGTTTCTATAGGAACGCCAGTGATATTTGTATTCCCGCTATTGAGTGCAGTAAGTACTTAACGGATTTAAAACCCGACATTTTTTGGATATTAATTTGAAGAATAGCTGTCCTGTTTATTGTAGTAATCTTCTAATGATTCTGCAGTGGCCTTAACTTATTTTTAAGCGCGTTACTAGCATTCGTAACCTATTAAAACGTTACTTTTTTATTCCAGATAATTGCCCTCTTAACACTATTTAGAAATAAATAATAGTAAAAAAAAAACTCGCTTTTATAGAAAATCCAGCCAACAAAATAGAACATACATTTTAATAAATTTGAAGAAAAGAATATATTTTATCGTAAAAAAAAGCGTGGGGTGCTTTTTATGATATTATCAAAATGATAATTCTTCTATTTATATCTATAAACAAAATATTTATAACTATTGACACCATGCACCACACGCTTTTTTTGTACCCTTTTATTTTTAAAATAAAATACTTTTTTTCTTCAATATTTTTTATTTTTCAGTTGGATTGTCTATAAAAGCATGTTTTATAGTGTTCATTAAATAATATTTATTTTTAATTTTTAGAAATCACTTCTTTTTAATTATGGAATCGTTATCGGTCCTTGATAAGTATGCCAAATTTCGATTTAATCCGACGTTTTGAAGGCGGTCAAAATCATGTTTAATGTTTCCGTTACATACTTACATGCGTATGAAGCTAATAAAATTGTGTTAAAAAAATGTCCGTCTCACTGTCCGGGTACATGTGACAATCCAAGTGGTACTAGACCTTGTCCAAGTGTTTGTCTTGCATATGGCTGTGAATGTAAATCGGGCTATGTGCTGTCTTATGGAAAATGTATTTTGCTCAGAGTGTTCAGGATTGATATTGAAGCTTAATAATTGTACAGTTTCTGCAATGAAAAATGAAACTATCGTGTACAATTAACATAAAGAAGATTCATACTTAGTTTTTATAAATCGACTAGTTGTCTCTCAAGACTTTAACTGAGTGCTTTTAAATGCTCCGCTGTCGTTGCTTACGACCACGTTTTGCTATGATTTCATATAGCTAAGAATCATCGTTTCGAGAAAATAAATAAGATTATAATATAGTGTGAGTATGCCCTCAATGCGTCTATTCGCTTAAAAGTTACATGTTATTAAACAGACGCAGCAACGATTTCAGATAATAAAAATATAAAAGTTGGATTTATTTCAACTAATGATATTATTTTCTATTTCTGGGTTAAGGAACGAGTATGTACATCGTTTGTTTTTAGTTCATAAGTTACTGCTCAATGTGTAATTATGTCGGAATGTTGTCCTTTGCAGCAGCTAAGTCATGCAAAAAGAACGAAACCTTCGCTGCTTGTAAAGCTGAGTGTCCAAATAATTACTGTCCAGAAAATGATGACACAGGAATAATAGCTTGCGATCCACCTAACCCATGCCCGTCTGGATGCATCTGTCAAAGAAACCATCGAAGATTGAGTCGGTCTGATGACAGGTGTATTCTGGCTTCTGACTGTCGTAAGTACTCTAAAAGTTACTAAATAGTGTTTATTATAGTTGAATTTAAGCTGATATGTAGCCATTATTGCAAAAATTAAAGGAAATAGTTAAATCTTACCATTGCTAAGAGTTATGCGTCCAACAAAATTGTTGTTGTAGCTCCATTGAAATGTAAAAGACCCAATGAAGAGTGGAGCCGTTGTCCATCAAACTGCTTGGCTGAGAGATGTGAGGATATCGGCAAGAACCAAACTGATTGCAACTTACCATACTCCTACTGCGATCCCAAATGTGTGTGCAAACCAGGTTTCTATAGGAACGCCAGTGATTTTTGTATTCCCGCTAGTGACTGCAGTAAGTACAAAAACGGATTTACAATCCGATATTTCCGCATATTAATTTGAAGAAGGCTGTCTCGTTCACTATACTAATCTTGTAATTATGCAGTGGCCTTAATTGGTTTTAAAGCATGGCATTAGCATACGTAATCTAATAACATTTTCCTTCTTACTAACGCTATTTACAAAAAAATGTCCGTCTCCCTGTCCGGGTACATGTGACGTTCCAAGTGGTACTAGACCTTGCCCAATGGCTTGTCTCGCATATGCTGTGAATGTAAACCAGGCTATGTGCTCTCTGATAGAAAATGTATTTTGGTCAAGGAGTAAAGAAAAGTAAATTGAGTCCAGGTAAATTGATATTGAAGCTTAATAATTGTAAAGTTTTTGAAATGAAATGATAATGTTGACTAACGTGTACAATTCTCATAAGAAGATTCAAACAAAATTTTTATTAATCGACTAGTTGTCTCTCAAGACTTTAACCGAGTGCTTTTAAATGCTCCGCTGTCGTTGCTTACGACCACGTTTTGCCATGATTTCATATAGCTAAGAATCATCGTTTCGAGAAAATAAATAAGATTATAATATAGTGTGAGTATGACCTCAATGCGTCTAGTCGCTTAAAAGTTACATGTTATTAAACAGACGCAGCAACGATTTCAGATAATAAAAATATAAAAGTTGGATTTATTTCAACTAATGATATTATTTTCTATTTCTAGGTTAGGGAACGAGTATGTACATCGTTTGTTTTTAGTTCATAAGTTACTGCGCAATGTGTAATTATGTCGGAATGTTGTTCTTTGCAGCAGCTAAGTCATGCAAAAAGAACGAAACCTTCGCTGCTTGTAAAGCTGAGTGTCCAAATAATTACTGTCCAGAAAATAATAACACAGGAATAATAGCTTGCGATCCACCTAACCCATGCCCGTCTGGATGCATCTGTCAAAGAAACCATCGAAGATTGAGTCGGTCTGATGACAGGTGTATTCTGGCTTCTGACTGTCGTAAGTACCCTAAAAGTTATTAAATTGTGTTTATTATAGTTGACTTTAAGCTGATATGTAGCCGTTATTGCAAAAATCTAAGGAAGTAGTTAAATCTTTTCATTGCTAAGAGTTATGCGTCCAACAATATTTTTGTGTTGTAGCTCCATTGAAATGTGAAAGACCCAATGAAAAATGGAGCCGTTGTCCATCAAACTGCTTGGCTGAGAGATGTGAGGATATCGGCAAGAACCAAACTGATTGCAACTTACCATACTCCTACTGCGATCCCAAATGTGTGTGCAAACCAGGTTTCTATAGGAACGCCAGTGATATTTGTATTCCCGCTATTGAGTGCAGTAAGTACTTAACGGATTTAAAACCCGACATTTTTTGGATATTAATTTGAAGAATAGCTGTCCTGTTTATTGTAGTAATCTTCTAATGATTCTGCAGTGGCCTTAACTTATTTTTAAGCGCGTTACTAGCATTCGTAACCTATTAAAACGTTACTTTTTTATTCCAGATAATTGCCCTCTTAACACTATTTAGAAATAAATAATAGTAAAAAAAAAACTCGCTTTTATAGAAAATCCAGCCAACAAAATAGAACATACATTTTAATAAATTTGAAGAAAAGAATATATTTTATCGTAAAAAAAAGCGTGGGGTGCTTTTTATGATATTATCAAAATGATAATTCTTCTATTTATATCTATAAACAAAATATTTATAACTATTGACACCATGCACCACACGCTTTTTTTGTACCCTTTTATTTTTAAAATAAAATACTTTTTTTCTTCAATATTTTTTATTTTTCAGTTGGATTGTCTATAAAAGCATGTTTTATAGTGTTCATTAAATAATATTTATTTTTAATTTTTAGAAATCACTTCTTTTTAATTATGGAATCGTTATCGGTCCTTGATAAGTATGCCAAATTTCGATTTAATCCGACGTTTTGAAGGCGGTCAAAATCATGTTTAATGTTTCCGTTACATACTTACATGCGTATGAAGCTAATAAAATTGTGTTAAAAAAATGTCCGTCTCACTGTCCGGGTACATGTGACAATCCAAGTGGTACTAGACCTTGTCCAAGTGTTTGTCTTGCATATGGCTGTGAATGTAAATCGGGCTATGTGCTGTCTTATGGAAAATGTATTTTGCTCAGAGTGTTCAGGATTGATATTGAAGCTTAATAATTGTACAGTTTCTGCAATGAAAAATGAAACTATCGTGTACAATTAACATAAAGAAGATTCATACTTAGTTTTTATAAATCGACTAGTTGTCTCTCAAGACTTTAACTGAGTGCTTTTAAATGCTCCGCTGTCGTTGCTTACGACCACGTTTTGCTATGATTTCATATAGCTAAGAATCATCGTTTCGAGAAAATAAATAAGATTATAATATAGTGTGAGTATGCCCTCAATGCGTCTATTCGCTTAAAAGTTACATGTTATTAAACAGACGCAGCAACGATTTCAGATAATAAAAATATAAAAGTTGGATTTATTTCAACTAATGATATTATTTTCTATTTCTGGGTTAAGGAACGAGTATGTACATCGTTTGTTTTTAGTTCATAAGTTACTGCTCAATGTGTAATTATGTCGGAATGTTGTCCTTTGCAGCAGCTAAGTCATGCAAAAAGAACGAAACCTTCGCTGCTTGTAAAGCTGAGTGTCCAAATAATTACTGTCCAGAAAATGATGACACAGGAATAATAGCTTGCGATCCACCTAACCCATGCCCGTCTGGATGCATCTGTCAAAGAAACCATCGAAGATTGAGTCGGTCTGATGACAGGTGTATTCTGGCTTCTGACTGTCGTAAGTACTCTAAAAGTTACTAAATAGTGTTTATTATAGTTGAATTTAAGCTGATATGTAGCCATTATTGCAAAAATTAAAGGAAATAGTTAAATCTTACCATTGCTAAGAGTTATGCGTCCAACAAAATTGTTGTTGTAGCTCCATTGAAATGTAAAAGACCCAATGAAGAGTGGAGCCGTTGTCCATCAAACTGCTTGGCTGAGAGATGTGAGGATATCGGCAAGAACCAAACTGATTGCAACTTACCATACTCCTACTGCGATCCCAAATGTGTGTGCAAACCAGGTTTCTATAGGAACGCCAGTGATTTTTGTATTCCCGCTAGTGACTGCAGTAAGTACAAAAACGGATTTACAATCCGATATTTCCGCATATTAATTTGAAGAAGGCTGTCTCGTTCACTATACTAATCTTGTAATTATGCAGTGGCCTTAATTGGTTTTAAAGCATGGCATTAGCATACGTAATCTAATAACATTTTCCTTCTTACTAACGCTATTTACAAAAAAATGTCCGTCTCCCTGTCCGGGTACATGTGACGTTCCAAGTGGTACTAGACCTTGCCCAATGGCTTGTCTCGCATATGCTGTGAATGTAAACCAGGCTATGTGCTCTCTGATAGAAAATGTATTTTGGTCAAGGAGTAAAGAAAAGTAAATTGAGTCCAGGTAAATTGATATTGAAGCTTAATAATTGTAAAGTTTTTGAAATGAAATGATAATGTTGACTAACGTGTACAATTCTCATAAGAAGTTTCAAACAAAATTTTTATTAATCGACTAGTTGTCTCTCAAGACTTTAACCGAGTGCTTTTAAATGCTCCGCTGTCATTGCTTACGACCACGTTTTGCCATGATTTCATATAGCTAAGAATCATCGTTTCGAGAAAATAAATAAGATTATAATATAGTGTGAGTATGACCTCAATGCATCTAGTCGCTTAAAAGTTACATGTTATTAAACAGACGCAGCAACGATTTCAGATAATAAAAATATAAAAGTTGGATTTATTTCAACTAATGATATTATTTTCTATTTCTAGGTTAAGGAACGAGTATGTACATCGTTTGTTTTTAGTTCATAAGTTACTGCTCAATGTGTAATTATGTCGGAATGTTGTCCTTTGCAGCAGCTAAGTCATGCAAAAAGAACGAAACCTTCGCTGCTTGTAAAGCTGAGTGTCCAAATAATTACTGTCCAGAAAATGATGACACAGGAATAATAGCTTGCGATCCACCTAACCCATGCCCGTCTGGATGCATCTGTCAAAGAAACCATCGAAGATTGAGTCGGTCTGATGACAGGTGTATTCTGGCTTCTGACTGTCGTAAGTACCCTAAAAGTTATTAAATTGTGTTTATTATAGTTGACTTTAAGCTGATATGTAGCCGTTATTGCAAAAATCTAAGGAAGTAGTTAAATCTTTTCATTGCTAAGAGTTATGCGTCCAACAATATTTTTGTGTTGTAGCTCCATTGAAATGTGAAAGACCCAATGAAAAATGGAGCCGTTGTCCATCAAACTGCTTGGCTGAGAGATGTGAGGATATCGGCAAGAACCAAACTGATTGCAACTTACCATACTCCTACTGCGATCCCAAATGTGTGTGCAAACCAGGTTTCTATAGGAACGCCAGTGATATTTGTATTCCCGCTATTGAGTGCAGTAAGTACTTAACGGATTTAAAACCCGACATTTTTTGGATATTAATTTGAAGAATAGCTGTCCTGTTTATTGTAGTAATCTTCTAATGATTCTGCAGTGGCCTTAACTTATTTTTAAGCGCGTTACTAGCATTCGTAACCTATTAAAACGTTACTTTTTTATTCCAGATAATTGCCCTCTTAACACTATTTAGAAATAAATAATAGTAAAAAAAAAACTCGCTTTTATAGAAAATCCAGCCAACAAAATAGAACATACATTTTAATAAATTTGAAGAAAAGAATATATTTTATCGTAAAAAAAAGCGTGGGGTGCTTTTTATGATATTATCAAAATGATAATTCTTCTATTTATATCTATAAACAAAATATTTATAACTATTGACACCATGCACCACACGCTTTTTTTGTACCCTTTTATTTTTAAAATAAAATACTTTTTTTCTTCAATATTTTTTATTTTTCAGTTGGATTGTCTATAAAAGCATGTTTTATAGTGTTCATTAAATAATATTTATTTTTAATTTTTAGAAATCACTTCTTTTTAATTATGGAATCGTTATCGGTCCTTGATAAGTATGCCAAATTTCGATTTAATCCGACGTTTTGAAGGCGGTCAAAATCATGTTTAATGTTTCCGTTACATACTTACATGCGTATGAAGCTAATAAAATTGTGTTAAAAAAATGTCCGTCTCACTGTCCGGGTACATGTGACAATCCAAGTGGTACTAGACCTTGTCCAAGTGTTTGTCTTGCATATGGCTGTGAATGTAAATCGGGCTATGTGCTGTCTTATGGAAAATGTATTTTGCTCAGAGTGTTCAGGATTGATATTGAAGCTTAATAATTGTACAGTTTCTGCAATGAAAAATGAAACTATCGTGTACAATTAACATAAAGAAGATTCATACTTAGTTTTTATAAATCGACTAGTTGTCTCTCAAGACTTTAACTGAGTGCTTTTAAATGCTCCGCTGTCGTTGCTTACGACCACGTTTTGCTATGATTTCATATAGCTAAGAATCATCGTTTCGAGAAAATAAATAAGATTATAATATAGTGTGAGTATGCCCTCAATGCGTCTATTCGCTTAAAAGTTACATGTTATTAAACAGACGCAGCAACGATTTCAGATAATAAAAATATAAAAGTTGGATTTATTTCAACTAATGATATTATTTTCTATTTCTGGGTTAAGGAACGAGTATGTACATCGTTTGTTTTTAGTTCATAAGTTACTGCTCAATGTGTAATTATGTCGGAATGTTGTCCTTTGCAGCAGCTAAGTCATGCAAAAAGAACGAAACCTTCGCTGCTTGTAAAGCTGAGTGTCCAAATAATTACTGTCCAGAAAATGATGACACAGGAATAATAGCTTGCGATCCACCTAACCCATGCCCGTCTGGATGCATCTGTCAAAGAAACCATCGAAGATTGAGTCGGTCTGATGACAGGTGTATTCTGGCTTCTGACTGTCGTAAGTACTCTAAAAGTTACTAAATAGTGTTTATTATAGTTGAATTTAAGCTGATATGTAGCCATTATTGCAAAAATTAAAGGAAATAGTTAAATCTTACCATTGCTAAGAGTTATGCGTCCAACAAAATTGTTGTTGTAGCTCCATTGAAATGTAAAAGACCCAATGAAGAGTGGAGCCGTTGTCCATCAAACTGCTTGGCTGAGAGATGTGAGGATATCGGCAAGAACCAAACTGATTGCAACTTACCATACTCCTACTGCGATCCCAAATGTGTGTGCAAACCAGGTTTCTATAGGAACGCCAGTGATTTTTGTATTCCCGCTAGTGACTGCAGTAAGTACAAAAACGGATTTACAATCCGATATTTCCGCATATTAATTTGAAGAAGGCTGTCTCGTTCACTATACTAATCTTGTAATTATGCAGTGGCCTTAATTGGTTTTAAAGCATGGCATTAGCATACGTAATCTAATAACATTTTCCTTCTTACTAACGCTATTTACAAAAAAATGTCCGTCTCCCTGTCCGGGTACATGTGACGTTCCAAGTGGTACTAGACCTTGCCCAATGGCTTGTCTCGCATATGCTGTGAATGTAAACCAGGCTATGTGCTCTCTGATAGAAAATGTATTTTGGTCAAGGAGTAAAGAAAAGTAAATTGAGTCCAGGTAAATTGATATTGAAGCTTAATAATTGTAAAGTTTTTGAAATGAAATGATAATGTTGACTAACGTGTACAATTCTCATAAGAAGTTTCAAACAAAATTTTTATTAATCGACTAGTTGTCTCTCAAGACTTTAACCGAGTGCTTTTAAATGCTCCGCTGTCATTGCTTACGACCACGTTTTGCCATGATTTCATATAGCTAAGAATCATCGTTTCGAGAAAATAAATAAGATTATAATATAGTGTGAGTATGACCTCAATGCATCTAGTCGCTTAAAAGTTACATGTTATTAAACAGACGCAGCAACGATTTCAGATAATAAAAATATAAAAGTTGGATTTATTTCAACTAATGATATTATTTTCTATTTCTAGGTTAAGGAACGAGTATGTACATCGTTTGTTTTTAGTTCATAAGTTACTGCTCAATGTGTAATTATGTCGGAATGTTGTCCTTTGCAGCAGCTAAGTCATGCAAAAAGAACGAAACCTTCGCTGCTTGTAAAGCTGAGTGTCCAAATAATTACTGTCCAGAAAATGATGACACAGGAATAATAGCTTGCGATCCACCTAACCCATGCCCGTCTGGATGCATCTGTCAAAGAAACCATCGAAGATTGAGTCGGTCTGATGACAGGTGTATTCTGGCTTCTGACTGTCGTAAGTACCCTAAAAGTTATTAAATTGTGTTTATTATAGTTGACTTTAAGCTGATATGTAGCCGTTATTGCAAAAATCTAAGGAAGTAGTTAAATCTTTTCATTGCTAAGAGTTATGCGTCCAACAATATTTTTGTGTTGTAGCTCCATTGAAATGTGAAAGACCCAATGAAGAATGGAGCCGTTGTCCATCAAACTGCTTGGCTGAGAGATGTAAGGATATCGGCAAGAACCAAACTGATTGCAACTTACCATACTCCTACTGCGATCCCAAATGTGTGTGCAAACCAGGTTTCTATAGGAACGCCAGTGATATTTGTATTCCCGCTATTGAGTGCAGTAAGTACTTAACGGATTTAAAACCCGATATTTTTGCATATTAATTTGAAGAATAGCTGTCCTGTTCATTGTACCAATCTTGTAATGATTATGCAGTGGCCTAAACTTGTATTAAAGCGCGTTACTAGCATACATGCTGCATATGTGCTGGTGGGAGTATACTTGTATCCGACCGGATAGCGACCACCGTACATTGGTGCTAAAACCTGCCATAGTGGCCCACCTTATATGGGTCGCGTTCCAGGTTCAGCCAGTGTATATCCGGTTCTCCCCAGGGGGCTGGCCCCCTGATCCTAACCCTTTTCCCATCCCTTTTTCCTTCCCCTCCCCCTTGGTCCTTTGGCAGGCCGGCATGATCTTGCCGACCTACGATGGACACATTGTTTATCGTTGGTCGACACTATTCTTGGATTGCGCTACACTTACCATCAGGTGTAGCGTAGTCACTTTGCCGAGCCAGAATAAAACAAAAAAAAAAATACATAACCTAATAAAACGTTTCTTATTTATTCCTGAAAATTGCTCCGCTACGGCTATTTCCAAAAATTGTCCGTCACCCTGTCCGGGTACATGTGACGTTCCAAGTGGTACTAGGACCTTGTCCAATTGCTTGTCTTACATATGGCTGTGAATGTAAACCGGGCTAGGTTCTGTCTGATGGAAAATGTATTTTGCTCAAGGAGTGTCCAGGTAAATTGATATTGAAGCTTAATAATTGTACAGTTTCTGCAATGAAGAATGAAAATAACCTGCACAATTCTCATAAGAAGATTTAAACAATTTTTTTATTAATCGACTAGTTGTCTCTTAATATTTTAATCGCGTGCTTTTAAATGCTCAGCTGTGGTTGCTTACGACCACGTTTTGCCAAGATTTCATATAGCTTAGAATCATCGTTTCGATGAATTAAATAACATTATACAGTGTGTAAGCACTGTTGTGTTTCGGTTTGAAGGAGATTGAAGCCAGTGAAATTACTGGGCCTTATGAGACTAAACATCTTATGTCTCGAGGTGACGAGCGCAGTTCAGTGCCATGCAGTGCTTTGTAATTCAAAGTTCCGTGTGGTGTTGCTTCTGTTTATGGGCAGGCGTGGCGCTTACCATCAGGCGAGCGCCTTGCCCGTCTCGTCATTCATTCAAATAAAATAAAAATAAAAAAAAGGGTGCGTCTCGGGACGCTCGACAGAAGTGATAACTTAAACTAGTGTGGGTTAAAGTGAGAGCGGAGGAGCCTGCCTACTGCTGCCGTATGCGTGTGAGAAAGGGAAGCCAGAGTGGTGCCGTAACGCGTTACGTTACGAAGCCCGGTCAAAGTCCTGCCAAAATCCCGTTAAAGTCCAGTCAAAGTCCCGTCAGTCTTGTCAAAATCCGGTCAAAGCCCGGTCAAAGTCCGGTCGCAGTCCAGTCGAAGTCCGGTCAAATACCGGTCAAAGTCCTATCAAAATCCGGTCAAAGTCCTGTCAAAGTTTGTCGAAATCCGAAAGCCCAATCAAAGTCCGGTCGAAGTCCGGTTGAAGTCCGGTCAAATCCCGGTCAAAGTCCTGGCCAAATCCGGTCAATGTCCGTTCAAAGTCCGGTTAAAGTCCAGTCAAAGTCTTGTCGAAATCCGGTCAAAGCCCGGTCAAACCCCGGTCAAAGTCCTGTCAAAGTCCGGTTAAAGTCCTGTTGAAGTTTGTCATAATCCGGTCAAAGCCCTATAAAAGTCCGGTCGAAGTCCGGTTAAAGTCCGGTCAAAGTCCGGTCGAAGTCCAGTCAAATACCGGTCGAAGTCCGGTCAAAGTCCGGTCTAGGTCCGGCTAAAGTCCTGTCAAAGTCCGGTCAAACTCCGGTCATAGCCCGGTCAAAGTCGGTAAAAGTCCGGTCAAAGTCCGGTTAAAGTCCGGTCAAAGTCCGGTCCAAGCTGACTGGTCACTGTGTGACGCCACCTGGGACTTCGAAATAATCGATGTTCCAGGGAGGTCGGCTAACGCTGGCTGGTCGATGGACCGCTCGCGTTACGGAACGTTTCGGTTCACCCTCCCATAAGAAGTTATCACTTCAATAATTTAAAAAAATAATAGTAGGTATGAAAAATAGTAGGAAGTGTGATAATGCGTCTAGGCACTCAAAAGTTACACGTTAGTCTATGATTTCATATAATAAAAATATAAAAGTTGAAATTATTTCAACTACATAATGATATTATTTCCTATTTTTAATTTAAGGTACTAGTATGTACATCTTTTTTTTAGTTTATAAGGTACGGTGAAATTTGTCTGTGTGTGTTATGTCGGAACATTGTCTTTTGCAGCAGCTAAGTCATGCAAAAAGAACGAAACCTTCGCTGCTTGTAAAGCTGAGTGTCCAAATAATTACTGTCCAGAAAATGATGACACAGGAATAATAGCTTGCGATCCCCCTAACCCATGTCCGTCTGGATGCATCTGTCAAAGAAACCATCGAAGATTGAGTCGGTCTGATGACAGGTGTATTCTGGCTTCTGACTGTCGTAAGTACTCTAAAAGTTACTAAATAGTGTTTATTATAGTTGACTTTAAGCTGATATGTAGCCATTATTGCAAAAATTAAAGGAAATAGTTAAATCTTTCCATTGCTAAGAGTTATGCGTCCAACAAAATTGTTGTTGTAGCTCCATTGAAATGTAAAAGACCCAATGAAGAGTGGAGCCGTTGTCCATCAAACTGCTTGGCTGAGAGATGTGAGGATATCGGCAAGAACCAAACTGAATGCAACTTACCATACTCCTACTGCGATCCCAAATGTGTGTGCAAACCAGGTTTCTATAGGAACGCCAGTGATTTTTGTATTCCCGCTAGTGACTGCAGTAAGTACAAAAACGGATTTACAATCCGATATTTCCGCATATTAATTTGAAGAAGGCTGTCTCGTTAACTGTACTAATCTTGTAATGATTATGCAGTGGTCTTAATTCGTTTACAGGCATGGCATTAGCATACGTTATCTAATAACATTTTCCTTTTTACTAACGTTATTTACAAAAAAATGTCCGTCTCCCTGTCCGGATACATGTGACGTTCCAAGTGGTACTAGACCTTGTCCAAGTGCTTGTCTCGCATATGCTGTGAATGTAAACCAGGCTATGTGCTATCTGATAGAAAATGTATTTTGCTCAAGGAGTAAAGAAAAGTAAATTGAGTCCAGGTAAATTGATATTGAAGCTTAATAATTGTAAAGTTTTTGAAATGAAATGATAATGTTGACTAACGTGTACAATTCTCATAAGAAGATTCAAACAAAATTTTTATTAATCGACTAGTTGTCTCTCAAGACTTTAACCGAGTGCTTTTAAATGCTCCGCTGTCGCTGCTTACGACCACGTTTTGCCATGATTTCATATAGCTAAGAATCATCGTTTCGAGAAAATAAATAAGATTATAATATAGTGTGAATATGACCTCAATGCGTCTAGTCGCTGAAAAGTTACATGTTATTAAACAGACGCAGCAACGATTTCAGATAATAAAAATATAAAAGTTGGATTTATTTCAACTAATGATATTATTTTCTATTTCTGGGTTAAGGAACGAGTATGTACATCGTTTGTTTTTAGTTCATAAGTTACTGCGCAATGTGTAATTATGTCGGAATGTTGTTCTTTGCAGCAGCTAAGTCATGCAAAAAGAACGAAACCTTCGCTGCTTGTAAAGCTGAGTGTCCAAATAATTACTGTCCAGAAAATGATGACACAGGAATAATAGCTTGCGATCCACCTAACCCATGCCCGTCTGGATGCATCTGTCAAAGAAACCATCGAAGATTGAGTCGGTCTGATGACAGGTGTATTCTGGCTTCTGACTGTCGTAAGTACTCTAAAAGTTACTAAATATTGTTTATTATAGTTGACTTTAAGCTGATATGTAGCCATTATTGCAAAAATCAAAGGAAATAGTTAAATCTTTCCATTGCTAAGAGTTATGCGTCCAACAAAATTGTTGTTGTAGCTCCATTGAAATGTAAAAGACCCAATGAAGAATGGAGCCGTTGTCCATCAAACTGCTTGGCTGAGAGATGTGAGGATATCGGCAAGAACCAAACTGATTGCAACTTACCATACTCCTACTGCGATCCTAAATGTGTGTGCAAACCAGGTTTCTATAGGAACGCCAGTGATTTTTGTATTCCCGCTAGTGACTGCAGTAAGTACAAAAACGGATTTAAAATCCGATATTTCCGCATATTAATTTGAAAAAGGCTGTCTCGTTCACTGTACTAATCTTGTAATTATGCAGTGGCCTTAATTGGTTTTAAAGCATGGCATTAGCATACGTAATCTAATAACATTTTCCTTCTTACTAACGCTATTTACAAAAAAATGTCCGTCGCCCTGTCCGGATACATGTGTCGTTCCAAGTGGTACTAGACCTTGTCCAAGTGCTTGTCTTGCATATGCTGTGAATGTAAACCAGGCTATGTGCTATCTGATAGAAAATGTATTTTGCTCAAGGAGTAAAGAAAAGTAAATTGAGTCCAGGTAAATTGATATTGAAGCTTAATAATTGTAAAGTTTTTGAAATGAAATGATAATGTTGACTAACGTGTACAATTCTCATAAGAAGATTCAAACAAAATTTTTATTAATCGACTAGTTTTCTCTCAAGATTTTAACCGAGTGCTTTTAAATGCTCCGCTGTCGTTGCTTACGACCACGTTTTGCCATGATTTCATATAGCTAAGAATCATCGTTTCGAGAAAATAAATAAGATTATAATATAGTGTGAATATGACCTCAATGCGTCTAGTCGCTTAAAAGTTACATGTTATTAAACAGACGCAGCAACGATTTCAGATAATAAAAATATAAAAGTTGGATTTATTTCAACTAATGATATTATTTTCTATTTCTAGGTTAAGGAACGAGTATGTACATCGTTTGTTTTTAGTTCATAAGTTACTGAACAAAGTGTAATTATGTCGGAATGTTGTCCTTTGCAGCAGCTAAGTCATGCAAAAAGAACGAAACCTTCGCTGCTTGTAAAGCTGAGTGTCCAAATAATTATTGTCCAGAAAATAATAACACAGGAATAATAGCTTGCGATCCACCTAACCCATGCCCGTCTGGATGCATCTGTCAAAGAAACCATCGAAGATTGAGTCGGTCTGATGACAGGTGTATTCTGGCTTCTGACTGTCGTAAGTACCCTAAAAGTTATTAAATTGTGTTTATTATAGTTGACTTTAAGCTGATATGTAGCCGTTATTGCAAAAATCTAAGGAAGTAGTTAAATCTTTTCATTGCTAAGAGTTATGCGTCCAACAATATTTTTGTGTTGTAGCTCCATTGAAATGTGAAAGACCCAATGAAGAATGGAGCCGTTGTCCATCAAACTGCTTGGCTGAGAGATGTGAGGATATCGGCAAGAACCAAACTGATTGCAACTTACCATACTCCTACTGCGATCCCAAATGTGTGTGCAAACCAGGTTTCTATAGGAACGCCAGTGATATTTGTATTCCCGCTATTGAGTGCAGTAAGTACTTAACGGATTTAAAACCCGAAATTTTTTGGATATTAATTTGAAGAATAGCTGTCCTGTTTATTGTAGTAATCTTCTAATGATTCTGCAGTGGCCTTAACTTATTTTTAAGCGCGTTACTAGCATTCGTAACCTATTAAAACGTTACTTTTTTATTCCAGATAATTGCCCTCTTAACACTATTTAGAAATAAATAATAGTAAAAAAAAACTCGCTTTTATAGAAATTGAAGAAAAGAATATATTTTATCGTAAAAAAAAGCGTGGGGTGCTTTTTATGATATTATCAAAATGATAATTCTTCTATTTATATCTATAAACAAAATATTTATAACTATTGACACCATGCACCACACGCTTTTTTTGTACCCTTTTATTTTTAAAATAAAATACTTTTTTTCTTCAATATTTTTTATTTTTCAGTTGGATTGTCTATAAAAGCATGTTTTATAGTGTTCATTAAATAATATTTATTTTTAATTTTTAGAAATCACTTCTTTTTAATTATTGAATCGTTATCGGTCCTTGATAAGTATGCCAAATTTCGATTTAATCCGACGTTTTGAAGGAGGTCAAAATCATGTTTAATGTTTCCGTTACATACTTACATGCGTATGAAGCTAATAAAATTGTGTTAAAAAAATGTCCGTCTCACTGTCCGGGTACATGTGACTCTACATGTGACTATTGTGACTACTATACTATAATATGTGACTACTCTCAAGACTTTAACCGAGTGCTTTTAAATGCTCCGCTGTCGTTGCTTACGACCACGTTTTGCCATGATTTCATATAGCTAAGAATCATCTTTTCGAGAAAATAAATAAGATTATAATATAGTGTGAGTATGCCCTCAATGCGTCTAGTCGCTTAAAAGTTACATGTTATTAAACAGACGCAGCAACGATTTCAGATAATAAAAATATAAAAGTTGGATTTATTTCAACTAATGATATTATTTTCTATTTCTGGGTTAAGGAACGAGTATGTACATCGTTTGTTTTTAGTTCATAAGTTACTGCTCAATGTGTAATTATGTCGGAATGTTGTCCTTTGCAGCAGCTAAGTCATGCAAAAAGAACGAAACCTTCGCTGCTTGTAAAGCTGAGTGTCCAAATAATTATTGTCCAGAAAATGATGACACAGGAATAATAGCTTGCGATCCACCTAACCCATGCCCGTCTGGATGCATCTGTCAAAGAAACCATCGAAGATTGAGTCGGTCTGATGACAGGTGTATTCTGGCTTCTGACTGTCGTAAGTACTCTAAAAGTTACTAAATAGTGTTTATTATAGTTGACTTTAAGCTGATATGTAGCCATTATTGCAAAAATCAAAGGAAATAGTTAAATCTTTCCATTGCTAAGAGTTATGCGTCCAACAAAATTGTTGTTGTAGCTCCATTGAAATGTCAAAGACCCAATGAAGAGTGGAGCCGTTGTCCATCAAACTGCTTGGCTGAGAGATGTGAGGATATCGGCAAGAACCAATCTGATTGCAACTTACCATACTCCTACTGCGATCCCAAATGTGTGTGCAAACCAGGTTTCTATAGGAACGCCAGTGATTTTTGTATTCCCGCTAGTGACTGCAGTAAGTACAAAAACGGATTTAAAATCCGATATTTCCGCATATTAATTTGAAGAAGGCTGTCTCGTTCACTGTACTAATCTTGTAATTATGCAGTGGCCTTAATTGGTTTTAAAGCATGGCATTAGCACACGTAATCTAATAACATTTTCCTTCTTACTAACGCTATTTACAAAAACATGTCCGTCTCCCTGTCCGGGTACATGTGACGTTCCAAGTGGTACTAGACCTTGTCCAAGTGCTTGTCTCGCATATGCTGTGAATGTAAACCAGGCTATGTGCTCTCTGATAGAAAATGTATTTTGCTCAAGGAGTAAAGAAAAGTAAATTGAGTCCAGGTAAATTGATATTGAAGCTTAATAATTGTAAAGTTTTTGAAATGAAATGATAATGTTGACTAACGTGTACAATTCTCATAAGAAGATTCAAACAAAATTTTTATTAATCGACTAGTTGTCTCTCAAGACTTTAACCGAGTGCTTTTAAATGCTCCGCTGTCGTTGCTTACGACCACGTTTTGCCATGATTTCATATAGCTAAGAATCATCGTTTCTAGAAAATAAATAAGATTATAATATAGTGTGAGTATGACCTCAATGCGTCTAGTCGCTTAAAAGTTACATGTTATTAAACAGACGCAGCAACGATTTCAGATAATAAAAATATAAAAGTTGGATTTATTTCAACTAATGATATTATTTTCTATTTCTGGGTTAAGGAACGAGTATGTACATCGTTTGTTTTTAGTTCATAAGTTACTGCTCAATGTGTAATTATGTCGGAATGTTGTCCTTTGCAGCAGCTAAGTCATGCAAAAAGAACGAAACCTTCGCTGCTTGTAAAGCTGAGTGTCCAAATAATTACTGTCCAGAAAATGATGACACAGGAATAATAGCTTGCGATCCACCTAACCCATGCCCGTCTGGATGCATCTGTCAAAGAAACCATCGAAGATTGAGTCGGTCTGATGACAGGTGTATTCTGGCTTCTGACTGTCGTAAGTACTCTAAAAGTTACTAAATAGTGTTTATTATAGTTGACTTTAAGCTGATATGTAGCCATTATTGCAAAAATCAAAGGAAATAGTTAAATCTTTCCATTGCTAAGAGTTATGCGTCCAACAAAATTGTTGTTGTAGCTCCATTGAAATGTCAAAGACCCAATGAAGAGTGGAGCCGTTGTCCATCAAACTGCTTGGCTGAGAGATGTGAGGATATCGGCAAGAACCAATCTGATTGCAACTTACCATACTCCTACTGCGATCCCAAATGTGTGTGCAAACCAGGTTTCTATAGGAACGCCAGTGATTTTTGTATTCCCGCTAGTGACTGCAGTAAGTACAAAAACGGATTTAAAATCCGATATTTCCGCATATTAATTTGAAGAAGGCTGTCTCGTTCACTGTACTAATCTTGTAATTATGCAGTGGCCTTAATTGGTTTTAAAGCATGGCATTAGCACACGTAATCTAATAACATTTTCCTTCTTACTAACGCTATTTACAAAAACATGTCCGTCTCCCTGTCCGGGTACATGTGACGTTCCAAGTGGTACTAGACCTTGTCCAAGTGCTTGTCTCGCATATGCTGTGAATGTAAACCAGGCTATGTGCTCTCTGATAGAAAATGTATTTTGCTCAAGGAGTAAAGAAAAGTAAATTGAGTCCAGGTAAATTGATATTGAAGCTTAATAATTGTAAAGTTTTTGAAATGAAATGATAATGTTGACTAACGTGTACAATTCTCATAAGAAGATTCAAACAAAATTTTTATTAATCGACTAGTTGTCTCTCAAGACTTTAACCGAGTGCTTTTAAATGCTCCGCTGTCGTTGCTTACGACCACGTTTTGCCATGATTTCATATAGCTAAGAATCATCGTTTCTAGAAAATAAATAAGATTATAATATAGTGTGAGTATGACCTCAATGCGTCTAGTCGCTTAAAAGTTACATGTTATTAAACAGACGCAGCAACGATTTCAGATAATAAAAATATAAAAGTTGGATTTATTTCAACTAATGATATTATTTTCTATTTCTGGGTTAAGGAACGAGTATGTACATCGTTTGTTTTTAGTTCATAAGTTACTGCTCAATGTGTAATTATGTCGGAATGTTGTCCTTTGCAGCAGCTAAGTCATGCAAAAAGAACGAAACCTTCGCTGCTTGTAAAGCTGAGTGTCCAAATAATTACTGTCCAGAAAATGATGACACAGGAATAATAGCTTGCGATCCACCTAACCCATGCCCGTCTGGATGCATCTGTCAAAGAAACCATCGAAGATTGAGTCGGTCTGATGACAGGTGTATTCTGGCTTCTGACTGTCGTAAGTACCCTAAAAGTTATTAAATGGTGTTTTTTATATTTGACTTCAAGCTGATATGTAGCCGTTATTGCAAAAATCTAAAAAGTAGTTAGATATTTTCATTGCTAAGAGTTATGCGTCCAACAATATTTTTATGTTGCAGCTCCATTGAAATGTGAAAGACCCAATGAAGAGTGGAGCCGTTGTCCATCAAACTGCTTGGCTGAGAGATGTGAGGATATCGGCAAGAACCAAACTAAATGTAAATTACCACAATCCTACTGCAATCCCAAATGTGTGTGCAAACCGGGTTTCTATAGGAACGCCAGTGATTTTTGTATTCCCGCTAGTGACTGCAGTAAGTACAAAAACGGATTTAAAATCCGATATTTCCGCATATTAATTTGAAGAAGGCTGTCTCGTTCACTGTACTAATCTTGTAATTATGCAGTGGCCTTAATTGGTTTTAAAGCATGGCATTAGCATACGTAATCTAATAACATTTTCCTTCTTACTAACGCTATTTACAAAAACATGTCCGTCTCCCTGTCCGGGTACATGTGACGTTCCAAGTGGTACTAGACCTTGTCCAAGTGCTTGTCTCGCATATGCTGTGAATGTAAACCAGGCTATGTGCTCTCTGATAGAAAATGTATTTTGGTCAAGGAGTAAAGAAAAGTAAATTGAGTCCAGGTAAATTGATATTGAAGCTTAATAATTGTAAAGTTTTTGAAATGAAATGATAATGTTGACTAACGTGTACAATTCTCATAAGAAGATTCAAACAAAATTTTTATTAATCGACTAGTTGTCTCTCAAGACTTTAACCGAGTGCTTTTAAATGCTCCGCTGTCGTTGCTTACGACCACGTTTTGCCATGATTTTATATAGCTAAGAATCATCGTTTCGAGAAAATAAATAAGATTATAATATAGTGTGAGTATGACCTCAATGCATCTAGTCGCTTAAAAGTTACATGTTATTAAACAGACGCAGCAACGATTTCAGATAATAAAAATATAAAAGTTGGATTTATTTCAACTAATGATATTATTTTCTATTTCTGGGTTAAGGAACGAGTATGTACATCGTTTGTTTTTAGTTCATAAGTTACTGCTCAATGTGTAATTATGTCGGAATGTTGTCCTTTGCAGCAGCTAAGTCATGCAAAAAGAACGAAACCTTCGCTGCTTGTAAAGCTGAGTGTCCAAATAATTACTGTCCAGAAAATGATGACACAGGAATAATAGCTTGCGATCCACCTAACCCATGCCCGTCTGGATGCATCTGTCAAAGAAACCATCGAAGATTGAGTCGGTCTGATGACAGGTGTATTCTGGCTTCTGACTGTCGTAAGTACTCTAAAAGTTACTAAATAGTGTTTATTATAGTTGACTTTAAGTTGATATGTAGCCATTATTGCAAAAATCATAGGAAATAGTTAAATCTTTCCATTGCTAAGAGTTATGCACCAACAAAATTGTTGTTGTAGCTCCATTGAAATGTAAAAGACCCAATGAAGAATGGAGCCGTTGTCCATCAAACTGCTTGGCTGAGAGATGTGAGGATATCGGCAAGAACCAAACTGAATGCAACTTACCATACTCCTACTGCGATCCTAAATGTGTGTGCAAACCAGGTTTCTATAGAAATAGCAGTAATATTTGTGTTCCCGCTACTGACTGCAGTAAGTATGAAAAAAGTTTTTGGTAAAAGAACTGTTACATAATTATTTTATGGTTTAGAACTATGATCGTTTTCATTATTAATGTTATAAACAGCGGTAAAATTTTAATTAGTTTGAAGCCTGAAAGGGTGGGTTTGACATTTACAATTGGAGAAGCCAGATGTAAAGCACTACGGATGTCATTAATGTATTCTATCACGCGAGGTTTTCAACTTGATTCCAATATTAGGTGTTGCAAAATCCCCAGAAAGCATGGGAATTCTACCTAGTCTTCTCTAGATCCATATAATATACAACTCCAAATATTATATGTGTACTATGTAACGTAGTGTTGTCCTCATTTTACCAGAGACAACACTCCCAAAAATTTGATTGTGCGGTTTGTTCGTACCTGCAGAAGATAGGTCCATAGGCGAGCCAACCAAAGGTTGGTTGATTTACTTAATATTCATGTGAATATTATGTGTGAATATTAAGTGAATATTTATAACTTTTGGCGCTTGATACTAACGATTTAAACTTATTGTAGTTGTTTTTTTTATATTTTAGTTAATTGCCCCCCTAATGCTATTTACAAAAACTGTCCGTTTCCCTGTCCGGGTACGTGTGAAAATCCCAAAGGCACTAGACCTTGTTTAAGATCTTGTCTTGAATATGGCTGTGAATGTAAACCCGGCTTTGTACGATCTGATGGAAAATGTATTTTGCTTAAGGAGTGTCCAGGTAAAGGTCACAACTAATAAGATTATTCCCATTTAAAACATGATCATAGATGATTTTTTATTTATTGCGTATGGTAGAATAGTTATATTGAAATATTGATCTTTGCAGCAGCTAAGTTATGCAAAAAGAATGAAACCTTTGCTGCGTGTAAAGCGGAATGTCCAAATAGTTACTGTCCAGAAAATGATATCACAGGAATAATAGCTTGCGATCCACCTTACCCATGTCCGTCTGGATGTATTTGTCAAGCTAATCATCGAAGACTGAGTCGAACTGATGACAGGTGTATTTTGGCTTCTGACTGTCGTAAGTACTGTAACTATTATAGAAGGCTGTTAATTGCAGTATTTATAACTCCCGAAAACTGAAAAGCTATTCAGGCATTTGATATCGTGTTAATCTTGTTAAGATCTTGTATGAAGAAGAATTGTATGAAAAACTAGCTAACTAACTTAGACGGTCGGCCATTAACTAGCTTTTCAGTATTCGAGCGTAAGTTACGCTGATATTAAAGGTAGCAGGTTCTTATAGAAGTTTAAAGTAAAGTCTTTCACTTAATAAATAATTAAAAAAATGTAAAATAATTTTATTGTAGCTCCATTGAAATGTAAAAGACCCAATGAAGAATGGAGCCATTGTCCATCAAACTGCTTGGCTGAGAGATGTGAAGACATCGGCAAGAACCAAACGGTGTGCAAATTACCATACTCCTACTGCGATCCCAAATGTGTATGCAAGCCGGGTTTCTATAGGAACGCCAGTGATATTTGTATTCCCGCTACTGACTGCAGTAAGTACAAGAAGTACAAAAGTAAGGACAAAAATATGTTTGCAAGTCGGGTTACTATAGAAACAGCAGTTATATTTGTATTCTTGCTTCAAATTGCAGTAAGTATGACAAAGATTCTTCTGGTTGCTCTTATTCGACATCGATACCCTTGATATTGTTATCAACATTAAATATGTTCAAAATATTTTTTCTGTCGGTCTTTTCAGTTCAGTTGTCCAGGTTTTTTAAATTTTGTGAAATTTTTTAATAGCTTTTGAAGTTAATATCCGAGTTGCTTAACATTTGAATAAAGTATAGATGAATGACTTAATAAAGCCGAGTTTTTATGTAAAAAAATGGTAATATTAAAATGTAGTATTGCAAACACACCGAAACCGACTCGGTTTTTTAATTACATAAGTATGTTAAGTGAATAAGCAATATCCATTGATCGTTTAAAACAAGAATATTCTCTAAAGAATTTTGGGTCCCAGTTGGTGGTTAAGTACCTGTATTGGATCTCTTTGTCCGAATGCCTTTGAGCGAATAACACAAAACTGAAAAGTGGAAATAAATCCGGGCTTTATGGAGGAAATTCAATGGCTTAGCTGACGATCCAAGTGAAACAGGTTCTATCGACTTAAGTAAATCTAACGGAAAATATTTCAAACTAGCACGAATAGACGATTCTAAGATCGCTTTACGATTTGGAACAAACGAATACTGAATACCAAATAGTAGGAATGGCGGGATAATGGTGTTTATTGAATTCGTGACGCCGAACTAGACTACGTAGGTGATATGTGGTTTCAGAAATGTATCAAAAAAATAATATAACATCGAAAGGTAGAAAGTTGAAACTCTTCATTTTATATTTTCATGGCAAAATAACTTAACTTGTATGACTTTTTATTGTCATTACACTAGTAGTTATATATTTTATGACCGTACTTCGAAATCATGATGATGATTATATGAGTCGTAGAGCCACGCTGTAAACAGTTTTGTCTACAGCATCGGCTCGACAGGGTCGTGACAATGTCTCACTGAATACCGACGTAAAGTAGCGGCTTGCTGCGACTGCTGGTGAGATACCTGGAGGCCCAAATCCCCCTTCCTTTCCCAATCCCTTAATTATCCCTTCCCTTTAAGGTCAGCAACGCGCCTATGATTCTTCTAGTATTGTGGGCGTAAATGGGCGGTGAAGATCACTTGCCATCAGGTGACCCACATGCTGGTTTGCCGGTCTATGCTATAAAATAATATAATAATATAAACCTTCAATTATTATTAAAGTTCCCGTAAATTTAATTTATTTCTTGTATGATAGAACTTTTGAACCCCTATAATGTATTTTGCTTATCAAGTCGACCGTGTTGTCCGGCAAAGTTGGAAAATAACAACAATTAATATAAAATTTAATGTACTCACGAAATTACAGTTCGTGTAGAATATAATTGTGAATTATTAAGCAATTCGTGCATTCACATATATTATTGCTTGCACTTTATTTTTATGTGTTGCTTTTACGATTCATTATACAAATATTATATTTTTACTCCAAATATCGATTGTTTATGGCCTCATAAAAAGTTATTACATAGTTTATTCTTTCAAATATATTGCAAATACACGATTAAGGACTGATTTTTCGAAGTCCACTTTTATCTATCATCTTTACATATAATAGTAAAGAACTAATGCGATATTATTAAAAAAGAAACAAAAATCATTACTTGGTGCAATATAAAGAAAGCAAAATTACTTAAGCTAAAGTTCTATGACTAAATGGGGGCCAGTTCAGCATATTGCTAAAGAGTTGTAAACAATTCAAATAATAAACATAAAAGAATAAGTGGATATCTACTTACTAGGGATTTACCCGAATAAATGCTTAAACATAATTATTTACATCCATTGCAAGTGTTTTAAATGTTTTTTATTTCCGTTTTCCTTTACAATAATGTCTTTGTTCTTATAGTTAAGTTTATAAAACCAGTTGGCACTGAGGTCATCTGGCTAGTCGGCAATTTAAACGTACTTTGGAATCATGTTGGTGAACGAATATGTATTTTCGTTTGGAGTTTTGTTAATATGTGGTTCTTCGTGTACTGGTATGGCAAGAATATATTTTTGATAATTGCATCTAATAGTTTCATTAGAATTTAATGTATTACGGATAGTTTTAGGAACTATGCAGTTATAATACTTCAAGTGAGTCAAAAAACAATTCGGGTAAAATAATAAGAAAATATATAAAATGTAATTTTTACATTTTTATATAAGATAATATGAGCTCACATTTGAAGGGGTAGGCATAGTCGCAATAAGTGTTGTACCCACAGTCCGCCAAACCTAAATTGTAATTGCCCGACTTCTGATTTTGATTTGATTATCCTGGAATTTGAACCCGGGTCCTCTAATATAATTGCTACGTCAAATCATATTGATTAAATAGTAGTTGCTAAGTAACTTAAGGGTCCAGATGAAGACGGAAGGTCAAACCGACAATATCCCAGGGACGATAAATGTGTTGAATGCATACTAGCAATTGTATTTTAATAGCACTGTTCACATTCGAGCGACCCCATAAAAATTACACGTATGTCGTATTCCATACATTGTTGGAACAGGTGCCTTGTAATAATGACGTAAAGCCAGAATTTTATACCATTCATTATTATTATGTATAGGGCGTGTTTCACAGTGTGCAATTAAATCGTCAGTTATTGTAACAACACAGCACAGCCAAATAACGAAGTACGAATTCGATATAATGACAATGTGTTAATTTTGTATACACTTAGACACTAGCTATCGGACGCGGTTTCACCCGCGACATATAATTAAAAGTTTTGCAGCGCCACCTACTGGGTCCAATTGTCTAAACCATCCCGGGACCCACTCAAACACACAAAAAAAAATCATCGAAATCGGTCCAACCGTTTGGGAGTTTTTGTGAGACTAACGAACGGCAATTGATTTTTATATAAAGAACAAGATGAACAAGAAAATTGTGACGATAGACGCTTAAGGTCACTACTTTTTATTTTTTTCAGCTAATAAATGTCCAATTAAACCAGAATGTAGATCTACTTGTGCCGTACCGAATCCACCAAATTGTACGTACATCAGACCGGCTACAAACGTCGATGGATGCCAATGTCAAGAAGGCTACGTATTGTCGAAAACAGACGGCGCTTGTATTAAAATCGAAGAATGTCCAGGTATAGAATAATTTTAATTTGCGAAGAATTTTCCTCAAAATTTAAGTTGACGACCTTTTTTAATCCCAGTATTATAAATGTAAAAGTTTGGATGTTTGTAAATTTGGATGTTTGATAAGGTATTTTTGAGTAAATCGTAATAATGACGCTGGGTGCCAACAAAATCCTTAAAAGTCTGCTCACTAGAACACTGTGTAAAAAATATATGTGTAATATAGCTTCATTACGGAAGTTTCTATCAAAGCAGAGTTTGGATATATGCGCTGAACTTGAGTTCCAGAAATGTGTATAAGAAAGTGTATTAAAAAGTGTTAATGACTGATATTTTATAATCTTTGTCTCAATTTCTAGTGAAAAGACATATCGATTCAAAAAATCCTTGTGATCGATTAAAAAACTGGGTATATTATTTTTACAACCATAAAAAAGTTAAAAAAGTCAAATTATGATAGCCCTTAAAAATGCAGCCGCGCGGTATTTAGTCCACGGGTAGTTTTAAGTATGGCACAGATCGTGAAGGTCATAAGCGTGGGGTCTAGCGTTAACGGCTGTACAAATTTGGATGAAATTTGGGACAGAGCAGACCATAACCTGGATCATGGACATCGGACATTGGACATCGCCGCCGGCTGATATCAGCCGCATAGCTGTTACGGCTGATAGCAGCTGATACAGATATATGCTGCAAAGGGTAAAAGTGATATTGTATTTTTCTATCATGAAATGGACAATATCAACCCGGAGTCTGGAATTTGTAAGCTAAGTCCAGCAAAATATGAGTGCAAGGATTTCACTTCTGCTTACCCCTACGGGGATTACAGGCGTGAGTGCGTATGTAACTTTGAATGATATTGTACTACATGATGCATGGTATTACTCTCATTTCAAGACAAAGTGTAAACGCTCATAAATTATAAAAATTACATAATGTCCCTCAAACTGGAAGACAACGGTGCTTACACACTACTGGTAGTACGAAGAAATAGACCTTAGTCTACATGATGATTTTATGATCATTATGATTACAGATAACATGGGGTGTAACGGTGACCCTAATGCTGTAGCGAAGCAGAATCCTTTACCATGTCCTTCAACGTGCAATTCACCAAATGCATTACCATGTAAAAGAAAATCTGATCCCATTGGCTGCGAATGTGCTCCTGGGTATTTACTATCGAAAACTGGTGGAAAATGCATTCGACCGGATGAATGTGAAGGCAAGCAATATTTGTTGATTTTTTTACTTTTATATAAGGGTGATCGGCGCTTTAGTCGTTTTTCGCAAGATCGATGCAACGTTATGTAATTTTGACAGTATATTCAAAGGATGTTGCATCGAAGATAACACGAAAACGCGCGAAAACAAAAGGATCAAAATTAAAAGGAGTATATCTTCAGCAAGAATGGGTCGGCTCGAACGGGGCGTTAACTGTCTCACAAAAAACTGACGTAAAGTGGCTTGTTGCTGCGTTTCGTAAAGCGTGTGAGATATCCGGAGGCCCAAAACCCCCTCCCGATCCCAGTCCCTTAATTATTCCTTTCCTTTAAGGTTTGCAACGCGCCCATGATTCTTCTGGTATTGTGTGCGTCCATGGCAGTTGGAGATCTTCAGGTGATCCACTTGCTCGTTTACCGGTGTATGCTATAAAAATAATGTAACCGCAGAATCGCAGATCGCCGGTAGGTACTTAAAGTATCGTGGGCGCTGTGAATGTTCACATTAAAATCTAAAGAAAGTCAGTTTTTTCAATCACCATCACGCTTGTGAACATACGACTAGATAGATAAACAAGTGCTGCACTCTAAGTTACTTTAATCATATTTTAACAATTTTATTATTGTGCTCATCTCGTAGTATGAAAGTGAGTTTTTATTATGGTATTAGGAACTGCATGGTGTATATTTCAGGTGGTGATCCATGTGAACCAAACGAAATGTTCGTTCAATGTAGATCTAGCTGCCCTAATGATTACTGCCCAGTAGATGATAGTCGAGGGGTCCTAATATGCGAATACGCTCCTTTCAGTCCATGTTATTCTGGATGTATTTGTAAAATTAACCACAAAATAAAGAGCAGCAAAAATAACACATGCATCGTGTCTTCTGATTGCCGTAAGTTTTAAGTAATTGTTTCTAATTTTTTTTCTGTAATATTAATTTTACATTGTGTTTGTGTACCATCTTCTGAGATTTGTTAAAGGGTAGACTTATTCTTCTTCCAACTGCCCTTATCCTACTCGTAGTGGGATCGGCGCAACATGCTTTTAACATGCTACAAATTTGTCTGTGAAAAAACACATGTTACAGACAAATTTGCGCGTAGTTATTGCGATAGGCCGCCTGCCTGACGTCAATCCCTCTGAAGACAATAAAGTTATTATTGTTAAATAGTAAACTTATTTTAACTTCATTCTAGTTAATTAGATGCAGTAATTTTATTTCTTTGTCTCAATGACGAGACGAACAGTTCTCTCACCTAATGGTAAAAACTGGTCCTGTCCATCATCAGTTCAAATCGTACATCGTATAACAATACAGAACCAATACCAATAACCATATTAAGTATATCTAACCCAGTATATCTATTATATATTATTACATCAAATTTTATTTATTGTAATAATGTAATATTTTCTTCCAGCGCCCGTAAATTGCACGCGACCTCACGAAATTTGGAATCCTTGTCCCTCGGAGTGTTTGTCAGAGTACTGCGATGCCGTCGATATTCCGGAATACCCTTGCAATACATTATTATTGAACTGCCAGCCCCGTTGTGTCTGTGAGAAGAATTATTTTAGAAACGCATCTGACATCTGCGTCAGCGCTGACGAGTGCCGTAACATAAACTCGCAGTGCAGTTCGTCGCCTTCGTAATGTTTGACGATTGAATTAATTTATAATTATATAATTGAGAATTGATCTCAATTATATAATTATAAATTAATTATTAATTATAGTACATATATCTATACTGTATTTTTATTTTTTGATTTGCATGTTGGCATTGCCTATTATATTCAGATTAAAATTCTGCGCTTCGGCAATTTTCGGATACTTTGAAAATACGTACATGTGCGATCATGTAATAGTATAAAACCTGTTATAACAATTAGATTATGTACCTACTTATCTTACTCTTAGAGTAACTGAGTGGACCCGGACGGCCGGGTATTGCATATTCAAACTAATTGGTAAACACGTACATTGCCAAAGCGCATTATATAAATCGTAGTGCTGTACATTAAATTGTTTGCAAAGTTTTATAAATCAACATATTACTATTGTTTAATATTCATAAATTGTTTTTGCTAATTAAATTATGATTTGGGCTTTGGTTATAATAGTATTTTATTTATTTTTTGCTGTTTCTCATTACTTTATTGTATAGATCTCCGGATTGTCAATTTGATATATTGAGATTTAAGTTCATTTTGCAAAATTCAATGAAACGTTATGGTGCTGCCACACCGATGTTATAAAATGTTTACAAACATTTTCTAACATTAAATCTAACATTTTATAACATTTCTTAACATTTTCTAACATTGTCTAACATTTTATAACATTTGAAAACATGACATCGGCCCTTCTTCTTTGACGGCTTCTTTGACGACGCCGCTCTCAAAAGTACCGCCGCCCGTTGTTAAAAAATGTTCAATAATGTTACAAAATGTTACAAATTGTTAAGAAATGTTTACTAAATGTTGCTGTCACACCGGTGTTGTAAAATGTTATATAACATTTTCTAACACCGGTGTGGCAGCACCATTAGATTTATGATTTTTATTAAAAAAGTTATTTACGTATGCAGTTGGAATAATTTGTGGAAATATATTTTTAATTTATTTATTATGTTTATATTGACGGTCTATGAAGTGTGACACACAGTGATATCTAAATATTATTAACATTTTTGCTTGATTGATTCATATCGTCTTGTGTGACGTTTTCAATAGAATTCACAGAATATCTTTGTATCAATGTAAGTAGTACAAAACAAGTTTATCCTAATAAACTATTGTTTTTTTTTTATTTTTTTTTTTTATAGCCTAGGCCGGCAAACGAGCAAGTGGGTCACCTGATGGTAAGTGATCTCCACCGCCCATGTACGCCCACCACCAGAAGAGTCATGGGCGCGTCGCCGACCTTAAAGGAAAGGGATAATTAGGGATTGGGAAGGGGAGGGGATTTGGGCTTCCGGTTATCTCACTCACCGTACGAAACGCAGCAGCAAGCCGCTACTTTACGTCGGTTTTCTGTGAGACAGTGGTAACGATCCGGTCGAGCCAGCCCATTCATGCTGTAGACAAAACTGTCTACAGCGTGGCTCTACCACTCAAGTTGAGCTGCACCTTCCATAGAGCGTCAGCCCGAAATATTAATCTTATATTTTTTTTCAAATCAAAATTATTAATTTCTGCTATATAAAATTGGTCTTAGGTCGTGTAATTCGGTCTCTTTCGTATTAGTCTGAATGTTTGCGAATGAATGTTTATGGGGATGAGGCTTGTGTTAGGGAGAAAGTCTTGCTAGATATAATAATAGGAATTGTCTTGACATATTATTAAATAAATAAATAACACCCAACACATAGTCCTGACCCCACAGTAAGATACGAGTCTTGTGTCGTGAGTATCAGGAACTGCGAGAGACTTTCGGTCTCACAACACCCAGACCCCGGAACAAATATTTGTGGATCACACAAACATTTGTCTCGGTGCGGGGATCGAACCTGCGGCCTCTCGCTTCACAGCCACACTGTCATTATGGCTGTTATTATTTATTATTTTTTATAAGCAGCGTGTATAGTTTTGCTTTAAAATAAAAGAAAAACTATTCATTCCAATAGTTACAACTCCGTCGCCTGAACCACAATGCGGTTACAACGAAGTTTTATCCGACTGTAAAATAGACTGTCCGCCACAAACATGTGACAGCATCTTCACTTCATACAATTGTCCCAGCAATGCCACGTGTAAATTGGGCTGCAACTGTCTTGATGAATATCTAAGGAACGGGAGTGGAATATGTGTGCCGGGCAACGAATGTTCTACACGTGAGTGAAATTTTTATCCAACGGTACTTAAGTTGCTGGTGTAGGATTAATATCCGCCCGGATAACGACCAACGTGCACATGGTGTTAAAACCTGCCATAGTCATTTCACATATCTTATGTGGATCGCGTTCTAGGATCAGCCAGTGTATATCCGGTTCTCCCGAGAGGCTTGCGTGCTTGCTTGTGTTTGCATCGGTCACTCGTCTGTCATTGCTAGTATGATTAATTTTATATCATATTCGTCAAATACAAAAGTGGTTTTCGAGCGTTTCTTTCCTATTTTTACGGTATGAATTACTAGTTTGACACTTCGACAATAGTAATTTTATACGAATTCGAAAACTATAAACACATTTTTCACTAGTACTACGAGTATACCTACAGTTACTCAAGCAACAGTAGGCAATGGACATACGTTGTTCTGTTTGATCAAATGGTTTTTTAAATTAAATGTTCAAGGTGATAGGTCCCTCGTATGCGAGCGGCCGTCTGGGTTGGTACCACCACTTTGTCTATTTATGCCGCCTAGCAACAGTGTGTAAGCACGGTTGTGTTACGGTTTAAAGGACATTGAAGCCAGTGAAATTACTGGGCATTATGGGACTTAACATCTTATGTCTCGGGGTGACGAGCGCAGTTCAGTACCATGCAGTGCTTTGTAATTCAAAGTTATGTGTAGTGTTGCTTTTGTTATGAACACGAGTAAATTATTAAAAAATGCCCGATAAAGTATTAAATCTTTAATTTATTATCAGTTTCATATTATACATATTGTGACAATCAAACATACATACAACAGCCCAGTTTAGTGTCATGCAGTGCTTTGTAATTTAAAGTTCTGTGTGGTGTTGCTTCTGTTTATGAGCAGGCGTGGCGTTTACCATCAGGCGTGAGCCTTGCTCGTCCCGTCATTCCATCAAATAAAAAAAATATCATAGAGGACTCGACTCGCGACGTCAAAATAAAGATAACAGTAGAAAAATTGTAGCTAATTTTTACTTGTCTGTGGTATTTCGTTACGTACCTTAACATGACGACGTAATTTTATCGAATGTTGACATTTTTACATGAGATTGTTGTAGTCGATATCTTTCTCTCACTCTCGTTAGATATCTCGTGGGCGTTATGTTAAGGAAGGCGATACATTATTTAAACAGTAATTTGTTTATAATATATATTTAGCAATTTCAAGTGAGATGACTTTTAAAAAATAAAGGACACAAATAAAATGACCACTTTCAAACTAATTTATTTTACTCACAGAGAACAAACTTGTGTCAGGAATAACAAATTGTAGGCCTTACTTTAATTGAACTTATATACACGCTTAGTATGATTAACTCCGACGGTATTACTACTACTGTAACGGTCAGCCAAGCAGAAGGCTTGACCACTATAATAACGACCACAACTGGTAGGTACTAAGGTCCTTACTACGCGACGACTGAATGCGAGTTGTGTCTGTCAAGTCGTACGCCTCTCTTTTATACATTATTTTAGGCGTATCTACCCCGAATACTATTTTAAAACATATATCGCATCGACTTAAAAATTAACACCTAACTATATTTTATAATTTATTTAAATATTGTTACAGCGCAGTCGTGTCCAATACCAAGTGGATGCAGACCGACATGTGCTATTCCGAATCCACAAAATTGTTCAGTACAATATTCAACCACTAATGAGAATGGATGCCGATGCAAGTCCGGATATGTACTTACTGATTCCGAAGGAGAATGCATCGAAATTGAGAAGTGCCCTAGTGAGAATACATTAAAATTTATATTTTTCGTTCATCTCAATATTATAAGCAGGTCTCAAGCAACACCACACAGAACTTTGAATTACAAACTGCGCTCGTCACCCCGAGACATAGAATGTTAAGTCTCATAATGCCCAGTAATTTCACTGGCTACAATGTCCTTCAAACCGAAACACAACAGTGCTTACACATTGTTGCTTGGCGGCAGAAATAGACAAAGCGGTGATACCAACCCAGACGGCCTCTCGCATACGAGGGATCTACCATCTTGTAAAGTTGTTGTGATTGCTGCTATTAACTGATTGCTTGTTATTTAGTGTTCAGCCAGCTATGAAAATAATCCACTCGGGTCCACCCTGATGTTATTATGATATTTATCTCTTGATAGAGAATTAGAGCTATAGTTAACCTTTATTAAAGTTTCCAATATTTATAGAACACGAAAATAATTAAATATTGGTTGATGGTAGAATAATTAACATCTTTTTTATAGCGGAGGCCAGCAAGCGAGTCACCTGATGGTAAGTGGTCACCACCCTTGAATATCCACTATACCCTTGGAATCAAATCGTTGTTGGCCTTAAAAGAAAGGGGTAATTAAGATATTGGGAAAGGGAGGGGGATTCGGGCCTCCGGGTATATTAGTGCATAATTTTAATCCTAGTATTGTACGCGTATTCTAATAAGTATTGAAAAATTACAAAATCAAGAATTATTTAATTTTTAAAATCGGTTTAGCGGTTTAGATATTTCATACAAACTATCATCCCCTTTTTAAACCCTTTAGGGGTTGATTTTTGAAAAACATAGTAGCCTATGTCCTATTCTGATGTATAAGCTATATTATTGCAAAGTTTCATTAAAATCCATTCAGTAGTTTTTACGTGAAAGAGTAACAAACATACATCCATCCATACTTACAAACTTTCGCGTTTATAATATTAGTAGGATGACATTGAATACTATTTTTATTTAGATGGAAATCCTTGTGGTGTGAATGGGACATTCTCTGAGTGTGGATTCAGATGTCCAAACCAATATTGTCCGGAAGACGATAGCCTCATACAATACGCTTGCAAGCCAGGTCGGCCGTGCCCTCCAGGATGTCTCTGTAAAGATAATTATAAAAGAATAAGCAACAAGGATGATACTTGCGTACTTGCTAGTGATTGTCGTAAGTAATTCAACTTCCTACTAAAATGCAGGTTTGGATATTTGTATTTTTTTTTATCCGAGCACGGCAAAGTGATTATGTACACCTGGTGGTGCAGTCCAAAAAAACTAGCGACCACCGACAAACAATGAGTTCATCGGGGCACCAGAATCATGCCGGCCTGTATAAATGCTTCTTCCCTCTTCGGAGAGGGATTCTTTCTTTCCCAAATCGAAGGGCCGTCGACAGGACAGGCGGATGGCCGATGCAGGCACAGTACTACAAGAATATACCCCTATACCCGCCCCAACTAACCATCAAGTCGTGTCGCAAGCCCCTCGGGAGAACCGGATATGTACCGGCTGATCCTGGACCGCGATCCATACAAGGTGTGTGGGTCACTATGGCATGTTTTAACGCCATGTGTACGGTAGTCGCTATCAGGGCGGTTATGAATATCCTAACACCAGTATTTTGTATTTTGTTTGTTTGTATGTTTTTATACTTTTAGCACCCGTGAATTGCACGCGGCCTAACGAGGTGTGGAATCCATGTCCAGAATGTGTGACTGAGAAGTGTAAGGATATCAATAATCCAGACATATGTTCCGACACACCAGGGACCAATTGTCAACCGAGATGCGTTTGTGCCAAAGGCCATTGTAGAGATGAAAATGATGCATGTATTCCCGTAACGAAGTGCAAGAAATAAACTGATGATATCAATGTAGCTTTTACTCGAGGATTCACGGCCATGAGATTACCAAAACATTAATTTCCATAAAAACTTTGTAACACCCCTTTTTTCCTTAGGGAAATTTCGCGAAATCCTTTTTTAAGCAATGTGTTTAATATTAAATCAATGTTCTCCCAACATTTTGGATTTCTATATTTGAGGGTTTTGGTTGAGCGATGATGACATATTTCATGGCATTATCATATTCTGGCTTGTTATAAATACACTCAATTGTCTAGAACCTACATTATCTGTTGGAGGTTTCAGCAACTAGCTAATTTTGATTTTATAACACTCCAGCGTAGAAATTTAGTTTTTTTTAATTACGTAGTTGTTACAGTTACGACGAACACTGTTCGTTAAAAGTTTAAGGGAGCATTTCAAAATGTTTGCTTCATTCTGTTTCTGCGAATAGTAAATTTCACTGAGGATTAGTTACTGTTAATAATCCCATTTTATATTCTAACTTTAAATGAGATGAATATCAAATTAATACTTTTGAAATTTTGTTATGGTGTAGGTGCTTGCTGTGATATAAATTTATATTGTTTTCGTTACATCGCTCATCGATGAATAAAACATAATTGAATGTAACAAACTAATTGAAATTATAACAAATTAAATATTATAAATTACAATCTGCTGTTTTATTTCTAACCTTGAGCAGTAAGGTCGCTTTCAATTCAGACAGCTCATTAGCTGCTAGGACATTTTCTGGTGCCACTTGTCACAGTTGTAGAGTGACCCATAACCTAGCGTCAGTCGTGTATTCGATTCGTATCGAACCTAATAGTAAAATAACAGCCCTGTTTTATACTGTCCGAATACTGGACATGGGCATCTACAAATGAAAATGGTTAGGCCTTAGTACAACACACTGGCCAGACTTATCTTCGAAATTCTTATGGATAATTTCTAAAGCATGCGGGTTTCTTCACAATATTTAATTCATTGTCAAAGCAAGCGATAATCAACAATTAATAAACACGTAACTTAAAAAGTCATAGGTCATGCTCTTAGATCTGGTTTCGAACATGGGACTTTCGTCTCAACAGTCCGCATCACTTCCTGATGAGCAATCACTGCTACAACAAACAACATTAAACCTACCTATTACCGACAACTGGCAAAATGAGTTATCCTTGATGTAATAAAATTTCATCATAATCGTATTTAGCAATCCAATTATCGAATAGACATTTCCCATGCCAGAAACTAAATGGATTATAAAGTTTTCTAATTTGGCAACGATCACACTTATCATAATAAAATAACTTCCATAATGCTTTAAGTAAATTAGCATTATTCGTCTTCAATTTATTAGTTTCTTTAGTTGCCTCCCACACTGTTTCAATTAGACTAAAATACCTTAAGCTGTATACTTTAGGACATCTGCAGAGTCCAATCCCTTGCTTGAAAGTAAATTGCTTTTTGGATAGACTAGGCTGAGTGTTTACATAAATAAAGGTTGGGGATTCAGACAATATTTTTATTTTGCTTTTGTCTTATAGTAGATTTATTATCTACACATTAATACAATGTAGATGTTTTTGTAATATGAGGAAAATATCCCCAAATAGATTTTTTTATGATGTAATAGGTATCTGGTATATTATGTTTTAATATGATATTTTTAATAAGCTATGGCATTTTTATGACTCCATAATAGTAGACCTTAGTAGTCTCTCCAGACAGGCAGTCGGAAAAAAACTACAAGCCAAATCTTTCTGTAACATGTGTTAAAATACATTTTACGCCGACGCCACAGGAACTGGGATAAGGGCAGGTGGAAAAAGAAGATTAGTAAGTATTTAGAATTATATTTTCTTGAAATAAGGTGAATAATTTAAACATTTTTAATTTAAACCATTAAGATCAACTTATACTACTTACCAGGTGGTAACTGGTAGATCGCTCGTATGCGAAGAGCGTATGGCGAACTATGTCTCGAGGTGGCGAACCATGCAGTGCTTTATAATTCAAAGATCTCTATGGTGTTGCTTTTGTTTATGGGCCAGCATAGCGCTCACCACCAGGCGAGTGAATTGCTAGTTTCATCATTCAAGATAATAAAAAAATAAGTCTGTGGATTTTCGAAGCCACAATTACAAATGGGAGAATTGGTAGAAATAGGCGCCTTTTGTTTTTCCTATTTTTTTCTTCAATATACTTGGGACTTGACTATTAATTATATTATATGAATAGAATGAATGTTACGTGATACCTGTACACACAGATACTATGATACTGGATACGGTCCAAAATAATTACATCCAAGTATAAGTTTAATCAGAAGTGTTACAGATTTGTGAAGTCATTAAAACTTTGTCACGTCAACAATGTTCAAATAAATCATTATTATACGAACAAGGTATAATTTATGAACGTTGACACATAAAACGGAAATTTGCCGACGACACCTTTATTTCTCTGTGACATAACTCAAGTTTCAAAGTTATACAAGTTGGTAAGTATAGAAAACTTGTCCGAACGTTAGGGCGTAAAATTAATATTTTAATATTCTCTTGTTGTCAATTTGAATCAAATTTCAAAGTAATCTTCACTTTATTTAAGTTTGCCAGTGAATTATTTATATAGATTGTTATGAAGTTCAAAGGAGGGTCTATTTAGGAGATTTTTGGACTTATCTGTTAAATAAATATTTATTGGATTTCTTTGTAAAATGAACATTTCATTAGTGTTATTGTTGCGTTAAGCCGCGCGAATCTACAGCGATATTATCAATATACTCGGTAATTATGACGAAATTCAATGAAATAATATAGCACTAGCCCTGTTTTATATATGTCCCTCTGCTGGGTTCGGGCCTCCTCTACTGAATGAGAGGGGTTAGGCCTTAGTCCACCACGCTGGCCTAATGCGGCTTGGCAGACTTCACATACCTTCGAAAAATCTTATCGAGTTCTCAGGTATGCAGGTTTCCTCACGATGTTTCCTTCACCGTTAAAGCCAGCGATAGATAACAATTAATATACACGTAACTTAGAAAATTCAGAGTGTATGCTCTTGGGGCTGGTTTCAAACCTGCGACTTTCGTCTGGACAGTCCTTACCACTCCCCGCTGAGCTATCGCTGCTTTTTTTAAATAATAACTATATATTTAATTATTTTAGTACTACTCAGAGCGAAAGTTTAACCCGTCTCTTTCGTAAATTGACAAGTAGCTAAAAATAGAGGTAATGTAAACAAATGCAGTCCTTCTCGAAAAAAGATATTTCTTTGAGTATTCTCAAAGAATATCTTTACGTGACATGCAATCAAATAGTATTTTCCAAGAAACCTTGCCATGGCTAGTTAGTAGGTAAGTGTAAGAAGAAATTCCTTTTTGTGCTAGTCATAAATCAATCTTGTGCGCGGAAGCTTTCCGAACATTCCCCAAAGTTTTTGTTAAGGTCCGTGTTCAGATAACGTGATAGTAAGTTGCCGAACCTTTTCCAAATTTTAAGACGTTCCACTTATTACGGTGATTTGTATTTTGGCTTAGACAATTACTTTTTTCAAGATATTATTTAAAAAAAAACAGCGGGTTGCACTCCGGGAGTGCTTGTGTGAAAACAAGTGAAAACTTGAACATTAACGTTGTACATTTTTTTATATTTTGGAATGGTTAGAGAATAATTTCTCACGAATTGCTTTATTTATCAGTATAAAAGTACTAGTAGTTCATGTGGTTAAATTCAATATTCATTTATTGCGCTATCGTACACAAAAATGACAATTTAATTGTATAAAGAATTTAACACTTCATGAACTATTAGATAACTATTTGAAATGTTTATCTCTCAGAAAAATCAACTTTCATCTCCGTCCTACGAATTTTCGATCAGATCACGTGTCCTGACGCGAGTTTAACTTTTATACGCATCCCAAGAAAAGTACTCAACGCCGCTAAAGAAGTTTTCACTTCAAAAAAACTCAATATCACTTTTATGCGACCCGGGGATCGAATCCAAGACCTCAGCATGGCAAAACATATTTATTATCTGTATGTCAATTTCTAAGATCCATGTAGCCTACATAATCAAGATTAATTTATCTTATTAGTTCGATTCTTATATTGACTTGTGATTGGTGCCGAGTCGCAAACTAAATAATTGACCGGGATAAACCGTTTGTTTCCCCAATTGTAATTGACTTTGGACCTTTATATTTGTTTTGCACGGATGGTATGCTCTTTTCTTTTATTACTGAACATTGTCATTAATAAGGTCTGATACGTTAATTTTCGGCTTTGATATTATTTTTACGATAGATGCTATTCAATTATTCTCTAGGGCTAAGGGATGTAGGATTCAGTAGTTCTAGCTTTTATTGTTATGTATAATGTATTGTAGAGCGTTGGACGTCGGTCTACAAGGTGGACAGACGACCTGATAAAGGTCGCAGGAAGTCGCTGGATGCAGGCCGCTTCCAACAGGTCGGTCTGGAAATCTTTGGGGGAGGCCTATGTTCAGCAACAGACGTCCTGTGGCTGATGATGATGATATTGTAACTCTGTACATAGCAGTGATCAACGTTCAGGATCTTGGTATTGTATTAATACTACTATAATATTAATGTTTGTTGCAGTGTACAGATTTGCATGAATAAAGCTTTCTTTCTTTCTTTCTTTATACTCTGTACACGGTCTGGTGATCCGTACATATGAGTGGTAGAGCCACGCTGTAGACAGTTTAGTCTACAGCATGAATGGGCTGTCTCGGTAGGGTTGTTACCACCGTCTCACAGTAAACAGACGTAAATGAGCGGCTTGCTGCTGCGTTTCGTTCTTTACAAGGTCCCTCGAATGCGAGAGGTCGTCTGGGTTGGTACTACTACTTTGTCTATTTCTGCCGTCAAGCCACAGTGCGTAAGTACTGTTGTGTTTCGGTGCGAAGGATATTGAAGCCAGTTAAATTACTGGGCATTATGAGATTTAACATCTTGGGGTGACGAGCGCAGTTCAATGCCATGCAGTGCTATGTAATTCAAAGTTCTGTGTAGGGTTGCTTTTGTTATGAACACGAGTAAATTATTAATAAATGCCCGATAAAGTTATAAATCTTTAATTTATTATCTTAAGTTTCATATATTGTGACTATCAAACATACATACAACATTCGCTTCAGCGATATTAGTTTGTCCGATTTAAGGCTTATTTACAAACATGAAAAAATACCCTACTTTACGGCACCAAGGAAAATAAAAAATAAAATTATTAATCTAATTTTATAATTAACATGACCATTTTTAGACAAAACGGCATTTTGTCAAAATTACGGCGACAAAGATGATGTTACATTAAGAAAAACATAAGCAACATTTATTTATATAATAATAATTACAATAAAACACCAAGGTATTTAAACAAAAACCTATTTTTTATATATTTTGCTGATCAACATGATTGTTATAATATAACTTTTGATGATTTACATTATTAATTAGAATCTACCTGTTTGCACATCTTTCTACACAAGTTCTTTTTTTAAATTTGCTGAACAGGGGACAGTTATACGTCCCGAAGGTTTCTTTGCGAACACCGGGACAGAGTATCAAAAGGGACAGTCCCGTTCGAAACGGGTCATGTTAGTAATTGCATTTATTAGAACACCATTTCCAACATAAAACGTCGCGTTGCCGTCCCGCCCCGTTCGCTGTTTGACCAAACCCTGAAAAGCTTTCGAAAGTCGGTATCAAAAATTAATAAAAAACCGCGATAAAATCTGTTTAGATTAGTTTAAAACAGTAATTATTTATTTTTATGTATCTAGAATGGAAACTATGTATAGCCAAAGTAATCATGTCATTATAATTATCTCTTGATGTGATGTCAGACAACATTTACATCCAGTTTTCCTCAATTATCCCAACTTCTCCGGCATTCATGTTTGTTGTGAGCTCATTTAATTTTCCTGTAAATAAAGTATGAATTAGTTATTAACAATATTTGTGTTGTTAAGCTGACGTCATTAAACGGCTTCCAATTTTAAACTTTGTATTTGAACGATAGAGGAAAGCAGAAAACGAACGAATTTTCAAGGAATTGTTTCAAACAAGAGTTTTTAATTCGTCAATATTTTCTTTTTTTGTTGTTTCACAATATCCACAGACCAGATAAACATTTAAAGTTTTGAATTCGTCAGTATTTTTTTTTTGTTTTCTTCTTTTACATTCTAGGTAGACATATAAGACACTAAAATTATTACGCCGTCAGCATACTTAGAGAATTGACACTATGAAACAGACTTATTTAGTTATTTACATATACTTAATGCCAAAGGCATTCTCTCCCAGCCAACTTTAGGGTATTGCAGAGATGAACAAAGTGGGTGCAAAACAAAAGAAGAAAATAAATACGTAACATAAAAATATTACATGCTTATTTTTTCCTTGCTGTTAGCCTGACGCGAGTCGGCTTTTTACAGCTTCACCGGACTTTCGGGCGAGCGCTTTAGGCGCTCTCTCCTTAATATTACATGTATGTACATTTAACTAGGTACTGAATTAAATATACTATTAAATATAACTTATAATGATACTCACAGCAATCTAAAGGCAGTACACATTTCTGCAGTTGTTCATGATACACGTAGTTCCCCTTGCAGTCGCAACTGTTGTATCGGCAGCCACTCAGACACGTCTTATTGACTTCCTTGTAGTCGGAACAGGAGTTCCCACAATAGTTACCACATCCCGTCGTTGCATTGAAGTCGCCTCCGCAACTGGCTGAAATAAATTAAAAATAAATTTATAAAGACAGCCTCCGTGGCGCAGCGGGCGAGTAGCCGGCTGTGAAGCGAGAGGCCGCGGGTTCGATCCCCGCACCGAGACAAAATGTTTGTATGATCTGGTCAATAGGTCTGGGTGTTGTGAGACCGAAAGTCTCTCATAGTTTCTGATACCCACGACACAAGACTTGTATCTGACTGTGGAGTCAGGGCTATGAGTGTGACTGTTGGGTGTTTAAAAAAAAAAAAAAATATTTTTTATGAGTCCAGAAAAGTTAATGTTACAGTTACTGCACAAAATACACCTCAGTCCACCCCGTGACCACGAAGGCTGAAAGGCTTTCGGAACGTCATCGGGACATAAAATTAAATAAAATTCGTTTAAATTTAATTTTACTTCAATTTGTAATATTCGCGTTAACATAAGAAATCATACTGATCAATTTTTCAGAAAGTTAGTACCACCGGTTTGTCTGGATTTGTGCCCGATATGACGATAGCCTAGCCCCCCCCTCCCACATCACCTATATCTCATCATGGGACGGAAATACGCTCGACGAAATGTGGGTGTACTAGTTACACTTCTGCCAATCCCTACGGGGATTACATGCGTGAGTGCGTATGTATGTATTAGTACTATATTACTTATATTAGTAAGTAATAAAAGTGACTCAGAACCATACGTGACTAATATTCAATTTTTTTCCTTCCTGCAGTGAGTTGCACCATTGTTTTGTAAACAATATTATAAATTATATAAACAATATTACAATATTGTTTAATATGTGGCAACTTGGTGTGGACAGCAATTCTCTATGACAAACTGCGTAAATTCTCGGGGTTTTGGAAACAAGGAATTGCTATAAACCGTTAAAGATTAAGGACTTGGGTAAATTCAATGACTAAGCAACTCTCTAAGTTAGTTGGTTATCTGATAATTATTAGATGTATGGACATCGTGTGTTGCAAAGGTTCCGCTTGGAATCGACATTCTCATGGGGAATATAGTGCCTAGGTCCGTAAGCTAAAAAACTTTTAAACATAAAATACAACCGACTCAAAAAAGACCGCATTGTCTTCATTAGATGTACGAGGAAAATTAGATGTGACGAAATTGATTTTGATGCCGTAATAATTTGTAAAGTCTTACGTATAAAAGTTTCATGTACAGTTATTAAAAAAAAACTACGAAATAAAATTAGTTTCAACTGTAGAATTTAGCAAATTAAAATCTATCAAATCAAAATGTATCTCCATATAAACTACATGTTAGTAGGATCCTATCTGCGTAAACTAAGTGCAATTATAGTAATATACATTTGAAATATCATTATTAAGACTGATAATATAGATACTAAGTCTAGTTTACTATTTGCATTTTCAATTTGAAAGATACAATTTGATGTACTTCACGTCAGTGTGACAAGCAATAAGACTTTAATTGTATCTAAAATGTACATTATTTTACCAGGCTTACGGGAGAAATCTCCTACGTTGCATACTATTAAAGTGTCTGTCTAATACATGTTGTATGCTAACGACTACACTTTGCCAACTAGTTAGTTTGAGCACTTAGTAGTTTAGTTTTTATGATGCTATTGCGTCACAACCTAACCTTCATCTCGCTTTTGAATTATTGATGGTGGCTTTGTCAGTGCAGCCTATTTAGGGCTTAACATAAAAATGTAATATTCAGTTAAGATTTTACTTTTGATGTAAAGTTTTATATGGGGCGTTGAAGAAAGAGGTGATAATTTAAAATTGGTGTGTGTCGTGGGACATCAGGTAGGAACGAAGTTCCTTCGGCTAATGTAGAATCGACACAAATTGCAAAAAATTCAAATTATCAACTAAAATAACAAAATATGTCTCTTTATTTTTGTTTGACAACATAAAATTACATAGCAATAGAATAGAAAAATAGAAATAAAAAAAATACGTGTGGCACTCGGAGACTGCCGCGGTAAAGCTATTGTATAGCATTTTTTATCAACTTATGTAATTATAAATAATAACGAGCTAGCGTAATCTTTTAAAAATCGAAGGGGATATAAAAATACTTCAACTATAACTGGCTGAATGAATTTCATTTTAAAAAAGGAACTAACGCTGGCTGGTTATGCGACTGTCGCGCCTGCGCACTTCTCATTTAACGCTTTTATTCCACGCATTTTTTCCACGCACTTTTTCCACGCATTTTTCTTACGGTTTTACTATCACATTTTTTTCAGTTCGGTCACGCAGCGAAATCCCTATCCCCTCCAAGCCTGCCGTAAGGAACTTCGTTCCAAAAAATACTATTTATACATGAATGATATAACAATAATAGTTTGTAGGTAATTTTAACGTCCTCTTAGGCTGTCCTGTCTTGTTCATACGGGTTGGCTTTAGTATCCGGGTGCAGGATTTTGCTGATAATTTTTATAGTAAACGTTAGACACTAGTCCGTATTAACAAATGCTAAAAGTTTATTATGCGGAAATGCATAGTTTTTGTGAAATTAATTTTTAAAGTTTTGTAGGTTATTACAGTTGTAAACACACTAATATTGAATTAGAAAGAGACAAATGTCATTGAACGTGGAACGCGACTAATTCTGTCTCTTTCTGACAAGTAGTTATATAAAAACGAAATGCTTAATATGTTGTGCTCGCGTTACTGCAACGTTTTTTTTTCTTTACAATACTACTATAATTATTATTTTCCTATTCACAACTACCTACTTTCGTTGTTGTTGAGTGCCGGCTGTGTTTTTATTGTGATCTTATTATCTCCCATTCGACCTGCTTACCTTATTGATATTGGTGGTGATTATTTTTTTCTTAACCATCCAGAAGTAGGAACCTCACAAACCGAGGCTTATGCACGCGTGAGCGAGCGAAGCGAGCTCGGGATCTGGAGCACCCCGACTCGGACAAATTAGGTTAGAAGGGGATGGCAGGGTCAGTGAGCGAGCGAAGCGAGCGAGCAGACCCTGCCATCCCCTTCGTGGTTATTTTTTTTAAACCACCCAAAAAGTAGTAGCCCCGGCAACTACGCCTTGTTGTTATTACTTGCTTCATAAGCAATATTTGTTACAGTTTTTTTTTTAACATTGAATATAAAGTGAACTGTGACTTTCCTCCTTCTCCCTATGAAAAATAACCCGTGACCACATCGAAAATATCAATATGTGCTAAAATATTTGTAAGCAGAAACCTGGAATTTAAAAAAATCATATCTCCTAAACTATTGGTTTCCGCACCTCCCCCCTTTCAGGGGGGGTTATACCTCCCCCCCTCAACCCCCTCCCGCCCCTCCCGCACTATTTCGCTTGCAACCGGATACTAAAGCAACCCCGTTCATACTCTAATCTATATCTTATAGTCGCCTGTAATATGTTTAAAAGTTAAATGTATATAGTTTTTCTGTGGAGTTGTCTAATGTACAATGAAGCGTTATAAATAAATAAACAAAATGAATAATATTGGTTCGGTTGTATCTGGCTGCGTGTGGTAAGTAGGTCTTCGAATAATCAAATCCCACTTTTCGGAAGACTTAAACAATATGGGTTATTGCTCCTAAATATTTGATAGCTTTACTAGCTGATAAATAAATCTTTTATTCTTTCCAACACAGAACTTAGGAACGGTTTATATGTCTAATATAAATAACTTAACTTTATATATTTGATATATATTATAATTTATAAATAGCTGAACAGATTTTCTGTAAATATAGCAATTTAGTTAAAAACACATTTAAATAGCTGCTTCATTTTAAAATATCTAACAAACAACAAACAAACAACACTCCCTTTTTTATTAATTATTCTCGCCTCAGCCTCCGTGGCGCAGCGGGCGAGTAGCCGGCTGTGAAGCGAGAGGCCACGGGTTCGATCTCCGCACCGAGACAAATGTTTGTGTGATCCACAAATATTTGTTTCGGGGTCTGGGTGTTGTGAGACCGAAAGTCTCTCGTAGTTCCTAACTATACAAGACTCGTATCTTACTGTGGGGTCAGGACTATGTATGTGACTGTTGAGTGTATTTATTTATTTATCTGTACATAATGAAGCGAGAAACCAAGCAAAATTACTTTGTCTAGGAGTCACAAGTATGACTTGCGGTTGTACGTAACATTCTCAAACCACAGGCTTTACTCACTCCGCAGTACGAAGAACAAGTTTGAAAGCCGATTTCAAATAACCGACTTTGATTCAAAGATGTCTACCGTACTTATCTAAGTTAGACAGTAGGTCGAGGACTTTACTAGGTCTGTCTCGTGATGTGACAATATAATCTTGGGAATTACGGATATTAACGTTTCTAGACGACTCGTCAACTAATCTTGTTTTTATTGTCCTACTGTTTTAAATATGTCTTTACACCGGAAAAACATGACTACTGGTCACTACTGGTGGTACTTTTAAAAATAGCTGTATTATACGTTAATTGGTGGTTAAATGTTACTTGAATATCGTAAAATGCGTACAAGGTGGTAGGTCTTTCGCATGCGAGAGGCCGTGTGGGTGGATACCACCGCTCTGTCTATTTCTGCCGCCAAGCAACAAATAAAACTTAATTCACAAAACTCACGGCACTGTATCTTCGGTATGCAGGTGTCATTGGCATCCTTAACATACCCGTCGATGCAGACGCATTGCGGCCTGCATATTCCAGTAGCGCCCCCGCACGGCACGGGGTGGCCTAGATCGTCGCAGCTCTTCGGCCCGCAGTGCGAACATTCTACAAACATCTCGTTTTCTTTACACGATAATGATCTCTTCACCACTGCAATAAAAGCGTCATTATATTAGTCAAACATAACACATACGGAATAAATATTTAAGAGGTGGTCGAGTAGCCGGCTGTGAAGCGAGAGGCTGCGGGTTCGATTCAAATGTTCACACAGATATATTGACAGCCTCCGTGGCGCAGCGGGCGAGTAGCCGGTTGTGAAGCGAGAGGCCGCGGGTTCGATCCCCGCACCGCACAAATGTTTGTGTGATCCACAAATATTTGTTTCGGGGTCTGGGGGTTGTGAGACCGAAAATCTCTCGAAATTTCTGATACTCACGACACAAGACTTGTATCTTACTGTGGGGTCAGGACTATATGTGTGTGACTGTTGGGTGTATTTATTATATTCGTTTGAGTCTGAGGTGTGTTTTTTGCTCAGAGAGGTTAAAACGCTACGCAGGCACCCGACCGTAAGAAAAACAAGTCATTATTACAATAAACATTTAGCACATATTAAGAAACTAGCTTTTGCTCGCGGCTCCGCCCACGTGATCAAACAAACAATCAAACTCTACAGCTTTATAATATTAGTATAGATTTGGGTAGCTTAGCAACGGAAGCCTTCAAATAATATTATTTCGGTAGCTTAGCAACGGAAGCCTTCAAATATGAATAATTTTCCCGGTTTTTGCAACATTTTTCACTGATGCTTCGCTTCTAATGGTCGCAGCGTAATGTTATATAGCCTAAAGCCTTCCTCGATAAATGGACTATCCAACACAAAAAGAATTTTTCAATTCGAACCAGTAGTTCCTGAGATTAGCGCGTTCAAACAAACAAACAAACAAACAAACAAACAATCAAACTCTACAGCTTTATTATTAGTATAGATTTGTAAAATTTGAAAAAGAACGTAATTAACATTTATACAATACTAAAACTTGGAATAATAATATAATGAGGGTGAAAGAGGCCAAAGAGGTGTGTAAGGACCGTAGCAGGTGGAAGTCCGTTGTCTCTGCCTACCCCTATGGGAAACAGGAGTGAGTCTCAGTCATGTAAAACATGCAATGTCCCATAAAAAACATACCATTGGTGATATACAAATCCAGTACTTATAATGGGTAATGCTTTCAAATAGGCTTGACCTTCAGCATAACAAAACCTTTTCGAATCCATAAGGTCTTTCTGCTTGTTTCTAACTGGCACGGAATTCTGGTAAGCAAACTCAGGCAATTCGTATTCATTCCGCATTCCGGTTATTACACACATCCGGTTACATTACACTAGGGACATTCCCACTTTTGCACCTGTACCTACAGGGTTTTGAAATACTCCAGTTGGGAAGGATTATGTTTGTTGTATAATAGTGTAGATGTGTGGTAGCGCCACGCTATAGACAGTTTGTAACAAGTTTGTACAGTTTGACAACTCTTCTTCTATGAAAATGTTCAAGTCCTTATTTGCCTGTTCAAATATTTACGAAAACATTTACTTGTCTACATTATTATGTTCAATATATAAAAGTAATTGCTCACCTTCACTTTGAATGAAATAAATCCAAAAGGTACACACTAATAAAACTAAAATTATTTGAGACATATCTAAATATAATTTGAAACTAAACGTCTACTTTTCGTGTCTACTGTACAATCACTAAACTTTCCACAATTGTTTACTTTGTATCTCGAATTGCAATTTTCCTTCTGAATGAATTACTCACACAATTAAGGCTGTAACTAAGGGCCGTACTCACAAATATCACTTAAGTAAGTTCTTTGCCAAGTGTCAAATTTTCCATTTAGCATCAAAAACTAACCAATGCCGTTTAGAGAAATCGACACTAAGCATTGCTGCCGTTGCGCTGTATTCCGTTGCAGGAAACCGATATTTCGGTAAATTATCGCGCAAATCGTCAAGGTCATTGGCGTGGGGTACAGTCTTAAAATGTTTTTTCCTGGATTAGTCAACTAGTAAATGACCGGGCGATGACGTCACTTCACAGTTCCGCAACGATGTAATTAACACCATAAAATGAAGTATGAAATTAATTGAAATAATACGTTTTTATAGTTCCGTACGTCGAAAGGAAAAACAGAACGCTTGTAGGATCACTTTGTTATCTATTCGATCGTCCGTCTGTCTGGCTGTCTTTTTGTCTATCTGTATGTCCGCCTGACAAGCCCCGTTTTCTGAGAAATGGGTACCAAGTTGTATCACTAGTTAAGTAATAATTTAATAAGTTGTATCAAGTTGAAACTAATTTCAGATACTAAGGTCGGTTTCTTAGAAGTGTAAAAAAAGGCTATTTACTCAACGCAATAAAAAGATACACGCGTTCATGTTAGGTAATTTATGTAAGCGTACAAATAAGTTTAAATACCATGTCCAAACATCTTTTAAACATTTTCAAATTATTTTAAAAAGTCATTTATAGTAATTTATTTTTTAACATTATAAGTTTATTTTTCAATAAGTAACTTTTACCTACAAAAGAAGGTACTACTTTCTCGTGCTTCAAGTATTTTTATACTTACTAGGAGATACGTAGTAGTAGGAGTAGTAAGTAGTAGTAGAAAGTTCTCATTTGTATTATTGTATCTACTTATAATAACGAAACAAATAATTTTTATTTAATTTTCATGTATACGGAACACTTAGGACACCTGCCTACTCCTAGTTGACCGGTTTTTAATTACACTGTTGATAACTGGTAATTAATGTATTTAATTAGTATCTTCGAGAAAAAGTTATTATTTGCACAATTTATTTACAGATTTCTGGATTAGTTGATGACATTGATGTGATTTGCGTGAACTAGTGATTCCCATTTATAGCATAGCATTTTGATTTGTTTGTGTGTTATTCCATACTTAAAACACAGATCAGCAACGTAATGGATCGGATGAATCGGGTTTTTACCATTATCTCACAGAAAACCAAAGTGAACTTATAGCCTACTGTTGCATTTCTTATGATGAGTGAGATATACGGAGATTTAAATGGATCCTCCCCACTCTCTTCCCAGTCCCTATTCGTTTATTATGGTCGGCAATGAATCCATATTTTTTCTGGTATTGTGGATTTTATGGACAGTGGCGATCGTTTGCCACCAGGTTACCTACTTGCTCGTTTATCCAATATTAAATGAGGAGCAGGCGAACAAAACCGGATTTGTCCAATAAACGATTTTTTACAGGAGAGCGAAAAATTTGAATGAAGCAATAATAGTTTAGTCAGAGTTCTGATTTTTAGTACATGCGAACTACATAGAAGTACAAACACGTACCCGTTTCATGTTAATCAAAAAAATGACCCGTCGCTTTTTTTTAATTATTTTTGTAAAGGACAAGTCTGGTTTTGTTCGAAAGTTTGGACAACTCCGGTTTTGATTGAAAAGTAGCTGGACAAGTCTGTATTTGAAATGAATATCTCATTAGTTTATATCAAAAGCTTTAATAAAAAAAAAAACATTATACAAAATCTTGTTGATCGGGCTCACAATAATCGCATTCTTTAACATCGGCATCAACATCATCGTCATTGACGTTATTTTCTGTAACTACAGCAGTTGATGTATGACTGGAAATTATAGTTTTGAACCATTCAAGTTCAGGATTTTCTGACCATTGTTCTCCAAACTGCTTAGTCAAGATTTGCTCCACATCTTTTTTCTTCTGCTGCTTAATCTCATTCACAGCTGGAAGTCCTCGAAGAAGTGATGGGTGATTTTAGTAAAGATACCGTATTGAGTTCGTTTTCAGGAGTGTTATAAAAATTTGACACTTTAATGACGCAGTGTATATAAGAAAAACAAGACTCAGCTCGGCTCAGATTTCTTCCTCTAAAACCTCTGCCTCTCCCACGACGTTGACAAGATCGCCCCCTGGTTGGCGATGTAGTACCCTGCGTTCTGTTTGATGAATCGTGTGTATATTGAGAATTTGTTATGCTTGTTTTTCTTTCTATTATTATTCGTTTTGCATCTCTGATGTTGTCTACCTTTTTATAATAAGTTTCCAGTTGTTTTATTGACATTTTTTTTTTGTAAAAAGGTTGCCATACATTAAAGAAGTGTGACCATATAAAAATATTCGTAAATTTTAATGGACAAGTTACAATTTGTTTGAAAATCCATCAACATGAATATATTTGTATTGTTTTAGTCCAGTTTTGATTGAAAATCTAAATAAAGTAAAATGTTAGCCTACTTTTAAAAGGACAAGTCCGTTTCTGCATGAAAAGGCAAATTTACATCATTATTTTGAATATGAAAGAGCTGGAATTGATTGAAAATCTTTTGGTAATGTATAGATGTTTACTCTCAGAGGTATATAAAAAAAGAAAAAAAAATGTCATACGTGGACAAGTCCGGTTTTGTTCGCCTGCTCCTCAAATAAATACACCCAACAGTCACATACATAGTCTTGACCCCACAGTAAGATACGAGTCTTGTGTCGTGGGTATCAAGAACTACGAGAGACTTTCGGTCTCACAACACCCACACCCCGAAACAAATATTTGTGGATCACACAAACATTTGTCTCGGTTCAGGGATATTGTCAGTTACAACTCAAAAAATATTCATTCGTCTTGATCTTCGTTTTTATAAACCCAATTATAACTTGCCGACTAAAGTGGATAGAATATTATTTGTTGGTCGATCAAAATATTCTGCGGCTTAACGTCCAATTTTCTCTGTTTGCGTTCAGTATTCTTTGAAGCTTTAAAGATTTTGTTGCGAAATCCTCTTACCCTGTTTCCCTTGTTTAACCGCGTTATAGTTATTGCTTTTGACTTGATGCATTGTTTTTACTGTTTATTGGTATTATTGAATACATTATCGGTTGTTTGTTTCGTTACTCTCTTTGGTTTTGAGGAAAAACAATGTAATTGTTTGAAACCGCAATTTTTGTGTGGGATTTCCGTTGATGATTTCATTGACTTTTATACATAAGTCTGCTGTATCTGTAGGTGATATGTACGAGTGTTGCACACACGATTCGCTTTGCTTATTACTGTCGTATGATGTGATAAAGGTGAGCGTACTTACGAACCCGAACAACTCATTGAATTTGTTAAAAAAAAATTAAAATCGACTACGAAAGTCTATGACATAAAATCTCGAAGTCAAAAATCACGAAGCCATATTCATGGCGGTAATTAAAAATAAAGGGATAAATATAATAAATAAAGGGAAATTCACTAATAAGATAAACGCAATTCTATATGAAAGTGGCTGTTTAAGTAGATAAAAGACACAAGATGCTTGTACATAATGCAAGTATATAGCTGAAATAAGTCGACTGTGGATTATAACCGAGAGCATTATGCACAAGTTATATGTAGGTGTTATTTTACTCGCTCGTTTTAACACAATAACGCTGGTTACTTGTGTAGGTAGCACATGTCGATACAATAATGATAATGAGTCACTGGACTTGAATTAAGAGGCGTATAACGTGTGCAAGAGCCTCAACATGTGTAATGTGCACACCGTACATACCGGGCACAAGTCTTATAACAATGCATTTCAATTTTCCTTTTAAATAATTCCTTGAGGACGTTTATAAGAATTCGTTTATTATTCTTATAAATAATATTGTCAACCAAGAATCACATAACATCACGACGATGATTTAAATTTAGATAATATTTTCCTTCCTTAAAATATGCGAATTATTTATTTTTACACTTTAAAAAATTACGAGGAAGATAATTGAGAATAATGTAATGGTTATATTTAAGGATTTACATTTTTTTTGTAATTGTAAGTTTCTCGTATGAGGAAAAAATAATAAGGTAGGCAACCTAGCTAGATGTTACCCGGGATCTTAGATCAAGAGTTACTGATGTGTATAGTTTAAAATTAATTTAGACTGACACTAATTGACGACGCTAATGAGTTAACCTCGATATTAACACGCTTTTATTAGCTTCTGACGTATGTTGGTATGTTTGTATGTAACGGAATCTTTGAACGTGATTTTGACTTCCTTCAAAACGTCGTTAATCTGATCATTGATGTGACAAAACTGCGAAGATATCTGATATCGAAGAGCTATAAATAAAGTAAACAATCTATATATATCAAAATGAATCGCTGTGCGTGTGTCTCGCAAAAACTCGAGACTGGCTGTACCGATTTGGCTAATTCTGATCTTGAAATATCTGTGGAAGTTCAGGGAAGGTTTACCCGGTGAGAAAAAACGAGTAACATAAATAATAAGTAACGGAAAACACTAAAAACGACAACTTAATTTTACCATACAAACTGTTCCTGGGTATGAAACATTTGACATCTTTTTGATGTGAAACATCTATAAGCGCAGGTATAAACCGGATTGTTGGCGTGGCGAAGCAAGGGACAGGGACAGGGACAGGGACAGGGACAGGGACAGGGACAGGGACAGGGACAGGGACAGGGACAGGGACAGGGACAGGGACAGGGACAGGGACAGGGACAGGGACAGGGACAGGGACAGGGACAGGGACAGGGACAGGGACAGGGACAGGGACAGGGACAGGGACAGGGACAGGGACAGGGACAGGGACAGGGACAGGGACAGGGACAGGGACAGGGACAGGGACAGGGACAGGGACAGGGACAGGGACAGGGACAGGGACAGGGACAGGGACAGGGACAGGGACAGGGACAGGGACAGGGACAGGGACAGGGACAGGGACAGGGACAGGGACAGGGACAGGGACAGGGACAGGGACAGGGACAGGGACAGGGACAGGGACAGGGACAGGGACAGGGACAGGGACAGGGACAGGGACAGGGACAGGGACAGGGACAGGGACAGGGACAGGGACAGGGACAGGGACAGGGACAGGGACAGGGACAGGGACAGGGACAGGGACAGGGACAGGGACAGGGACAGGGACAGGGACAGGGACAGGGACAGGGACAGGGACAGGGACAGGGACAGGGACAGGGACAGGGACAGGGACAGGGACAGGGACAGGGACAGGGACAGGGACAGGGACAGGGACAGGGACAGGGACAGGGACAGGGACAGGGACAGGGACAGGGACAGGGACAGGGACAGGGACAGGGACAGGGACAGGGACAGGGACAGGGACAGGGACAGGGACAGGGACAGGGACAGGGACAGGGACAGGACAGGGACAGGACAGGACAGGAAAGGGACAGGACAGGGACAGAACAGGATAGGACAGGACAGGGGGAGAGGACAGGACAGAGACAGGACAGGGACAGGACAGGGACAGGACAGGGGCAGGACAGGACAGGGGCAGGACAGGACAGGGACAGGGACAGGGACAGGGACAGGACAGGACAGGGACAGGATAGAACAGGAAAGGGACAGGACAGGGACAGGGACAGAACAGGATAGGACAGGACAGGACAGGGGGAGAGGACAGGACACAGACAGGACAGGGGCAGGACAGGACAAGGGCAGGACAGGACAGGGACAGGACAGGGGCAGGACAGGGACAGGACAGGACAGGAAAGGGACAGGACAGGGACAGGGACAGAACAGGATAGGACAGGGACAGGGACAGGACAGGGGGAGGCGACAGGACAGGGACAGGACAGGGGCAGGACAGGACAGGGGCAGGACAGGACAGGGGCAGGACAGGACAGGGACAGGACAGGACAGGACAGAGACAGGACAGGGACAGGACCGGAAAGGGACAGGACAGGACAGGGACAGGACTGGGCCAGGGACAGGGCAGGGACAGGACAGGACAGGACAGGGACAGGACAGGACAGGACAGGGACAGAACAGAATAGGACAGGACAGGACAGGGACAGGGCAGGGCAGGACAGGGGGAGAGGACAGGACAGGGGCAGGACGGGACAGGACAGGGACAGGACAGGGACAGGACAGGACAGGACAGGACAGGACAGGACAGGACAGGACAGGACAGGGACAGGACAGGACAGGACAGGGACAGGACAGGGACAGGACAGGACAGGACAGGGATAGGACAGGATAGGGGCAGGACAGGGACAGGACAGGACAGGACAGGGACAGTACAGGGATGGGACAGGACGGACAGGACAGAACAGGGACAGGGACAGGGACAGGAACAGGGACAGGACTGTCCCACCGGGGGGAGGTGGAAGACAACCTGACTTAGATCGTCGAAGTCAATTAAATGTGCGACGGGCTACCTCACGTACAATGGTGCAGTACCTCACTTAATTGCATATTTGTATTAAGTTTTGACCACATTTTACACAAATATAATATGTAGGTGATACGAAGTTCACCGGGTCATCTAGTATTTAATAAAATCACTTGTTTGTACACGGTTGTTTGTCATCGATACCATTGTACAAATGCGAGTCAAATATCAATTGAAATTGATCTTGCCTTTCCTAGAGAATGTGCAAGCTTATACATCTAGTTTGTAAAGGAAAATATGTGAGAGCCGAATTCACAGTGGAATACGTATAGAAGGATGCTAAAAATATCCCCACCGACCAATAACTACCACATTATATATCATTGGAACGTTATTTTATTCCTGTTATTTGTTAGTATCACAGTTAGAGTCAAATAAACGGTTTGATATCGTAATGTACCTACAGTTCAGTGCGTTTGGCTTGACGCATATCAGCTTGTAGGGTTCAAGCCAAAAAACAAACATGTTATGACTTTCTTTTTATTAAATGACGAGACGAGCAAGTCGCTCGGCTGATAGTAAGCGCCATGCCTGCCCATTTCCAGAAGCAACACCACACATCTCGTAATCCCGAGACTTAAGATGTTAAGTTTCATAATTGCCCAGTAATTTCAATGTCCTTCAAACCGAGACACAAAAGTGCTTACACACTGTTGCTTGGTGGCAGAACTAGGCAAAGCGGTGGCAACCCGACGGCCTCTCGCATACGAGGGACCTACCACCTTGTGACCTGCTATGTATAGCCTTTAAGTAAATTAAAGCGCTACATATAAAATGTTACCGCTATTTTCTAAGCAACAAGAACATAGTTCGCGATGTTTAATTAATTCATTAACGTTTATAGTATGTAAAAAGTCGTTTTGTTGTTACCTAAGGGTGTTTTGATGAATATTAAACTTAGTAGATGTGTAGTCGCCATAAAAAAAAAGAACGCCATATTTTAATGTATTCGTGTTTCTTTAGCAACAATTTGAAGGTTTTGTTCTTCAATTGTGTTCAGCTAACATTTTAAACAGGATTTGTTTTCGACATTAATATTTTTGAGAGGATTTATGTTTCCAAGTATTTTAATAATATTGTTATACGGTACCGTTTCAGCTTTCCTTTTGGCAGAAAATTATAAGCGGAAAGTCAATTTCCTTAATAACGTTAAAGATTTGAAAGGATTCATAAGCGGAATTTTGTGAAAGGATGAATTGTTTTTTTTTATTAATTTAACTGTTTGGTGTAATATTCTTGAAAAGAATACTCCAATGTGTATCAATATATATCAGGGGTGCTCTAAAAATTTTATGGTCAATGTTTGTTTAAGGGCTCTGACTAAAAATTGGTGAAGCTTAGTTTTAGCTTTTAGTCGGTTTTTATTAAAGAGCATTATTTGAATATTTTTAGTGAAAGAATGATCAAAGTCGGTGCATGAATCTCGAAGTTTTAGTCTTGCGTCCCAAATTTCATCTCCTTAGTGGTAGAATCTCTTCTTGAAATTTTAATCGGACCGACTTTGAGGTTTGGATGAAAAGTTGATCATCGAAACGTGTGTGAAAAGTTATGCACGATTATACCCAAAAAAAACATCATTCCTTTGTGGGAATATATCTTCATTTAATGTTATAAGTATATTGTTGACAATGATGATTGATTGAATGATTAAATTGATTAAATCAGCAACTAATGTCATATGATCTGGACATCTTAATAAATCTCCAATCCAACGTCTGTAAAAAATACTACAATATTTTATTGAGTATGCTTTGATAATCTGATCACATAAAGGACATAGTCTTAAAAATATGTAAATAAAAGGGTATACATTTTCATCAACAATTACTCAATGTAGCTTTGATACAAAAAGTAATTAGGTTGGTGGGCAATTGGAGAGCATGTAGGTGTGCACGTGAGCGGTACTGTTAGACTGATAAATTGATATTAATTGGCGAGGTCAGTGCAGCGGTCACACAGCAGTGCATGTGATTTACGTTTGTGCAATTCTGATAAAAATTAAGGGTTTTACAATAGAAATGGAATTGTGTTTGAAATATTGTAAATCGGTTGTTAGATGTTTTTCAATTAAATGACATAAAAAGACAACTTACTACTTTAAAAACCTGCGATATCAATTATTAATGATAAAAAAGAAAATAACACTAAAAATAATCATATTTTTTTTTATTTTATTAAATTATTAATTATTATAGGTAAAAAAACGTATTTGCATCAAACATATATCTAAGTAATCGATTAAATCAGCTTTAAAAAACGCTATCAAAGCGATCTATTCGTTTAGGCGTTACGTAGCGTCAGACTGACATAATAATATGTACAGACAAAGGGGTCAAAATTATAGCACACCTCTTTTTAGTTTATGGTTAAAAAAATCACAATATTTCAGTCATGGTAACTAGAAACTTCAACGTCGAAAATCTATCTCGAGACGCTTTTTGCAATATCCCCAGTAATCACTTTGCCCGTTCACTTTCAACTTTTTATAAAGTGGTAACTTTATAAAAGTTAGATTACCGGCTAAGCTAGTTATTCAACGCTTTGGACTTTTAAATTCCCCGCTCCAGTTACAGAATTGCATAGCTCAATGCAATTAAAGATGCTTGGTCCCGGTAAAAAATCCATCTCAGCATTTCCAGTGTGAAACTTTATTACAGACCGGCAAACTTCGCTTTGGACATAATAATAAACGAGAAACGAATAATGTATCTAATTTCATTCCTTTTATATGCTTATAACCATAGGCACGATTTGACTCGCGTGATTAATGAGGATTAACCTTGGATTTTGTTGTTTTATTGTTCTGTGTCTGTAATAATGACGAGCCGTTATATAAATAGTACAATGCACACGGCAACATGATGTGTTAGCAAACGTATATTTGTTTAAAAATTTATGAACCATACAACAGAGTTAAGGAAATATGATCATAATTATGGGTCGTTACATACACCTGTCAGCGAGTATTTATATAGATACCAATTATACATATCAAAATTAATCGATATATTTTGTATCGCTTTATTCTTTTCTTTATTCTTTTTATTTTATTCTTTATTTATTTATTATTATTTTCTCTATTCTTTATTCGTGGTCGCCTATAATTGTAACAACATTTAAACTAAGAATATTATTGATTAATACACTAATTACTATTTTTATTGTATGTCATGTTGGTGATCCTTAAATAAATAAATAAAATCTAGACATCCTAAGATTTCACGATACTTTTATCCACTCGCTTATTACGATCGGTAACATCCGTCACATCCCTATTCATTAAGTGTGTGATCGAGAATAGTGTTAGAGAGAGACAAAAGCTCAACTGTTTATCATTCAAAGTTTATCATTCTCAACATTTTAGCTGGTGGGAGGATACTTGTATCCGACCGGATAGCGACCACCGTACACTGGTGCTAAAACCTGCCATAGTGGCCCACCTTGTGTGGGTCGCGTTCCGGGGTCAGCCAGTGTATATCCGGTTCTCCCCAGGGGGCTTGCCCCCTGATCCTAACCCTTTCCCCATCCCTTTTTCCTTCCCCTCTCCCTTGACCCTTTGGCAGGCCGGCATGATCTTACCGACCAACGATGGACACATTGTTTATCGTTGGTCGACAATATTCTTGGATTACGCTACACTTACCATCAGGTGTAGCGTAGTCACTTTGCCGAGCCAGGATAAAAAAAAAAAAAAAATGTGTGTGTTGTCCAAAGTTGCAAGATAATATCGTCACTGGAAAGGTATATACTAAAGCGCCAACGTGTGAACTTTATGATAGAGCATTTAAAAGTATTTTTAAATATCCCAGGAAAAAAATAATTCAATAAAACTAATTTAAAAGGATTTTATCGCGATATCGATTTTATGAGTCCACCCCGTAACCACGAAGGCTGAAAATTCTTCGAAACGTCGGAATCAATTAATAAAAACCGCGATAAAATCCGTTTAAATTAGTTTTATTTCAATTCAATAAAATATAAGTTTTACTTTAACTTATCCATTAGGTTAATTTATTTTTTATGATTTTTTATAATTCGAAAATATTACACGCTGACGTCGCGGAAAGTGACTGGATGAGGAAGATCGGTCAAGAGCGTCAGGGGATCGATCTTTCATAACGTTTATTACAACAAAATTTGTTTTCCTCTTATTCATATTTTTATTAAATTCCAATCCAAATTCAGAATAGAACCATGATAAAATATTTTATTATGTGACCCGTTTTCAACACAATAGAAATCTAACGTAACTGAGCTATTAATGGAATATCCAAATCAGTTCGCAGATATCGCAGTAGGTCTGTAGTAGAAATGAAAAGTTTTAATAATCCCCAGCGACGAGAGACGAGTCCATCCGATTCGGGCCGATGTGACCTCATTTCACACTGGTTGAGTTTTTGCCATTCAATTTTCAGATAGGCACGAAGTTTACGCATACGTACCTAAAGCTAGAAACCGCACTGTTTGTGGACTTATCTAATTTACCGAAGTAACTATACCTAAAAATTACTGAAGTTCTTTTCTATTTGTCACGGATGAATGATTTAGAAAATTCATGTGGAATAAGATCTTTTTAGAGGTCCCTAGCCAAGTTTTTCTTTCAAGTTCAAAGGAAGTCAAGTTTGAAGAACATTGAAGCCAGTGAAATTACTGGGCGTCATGGGACTTAACATCTTACGTCTCGAGGTGACGAGCGCAGTTCAGTGCCATGCAGTGCTTTGTAATTCAAAGTTCTTTGTGGCGTTGCTTCTGTTTATGGGCAGACTTGCGCTTAACATCAGGCGAGCGCCTTGCTCATCTCGTCATACAATCAATAAAAAAAGTTGCAGGAACTGGGACACTTATAATTTCGTCATATCCGTGTCTTTGAGAAATACAAATTTATTTTAGTGGTCGCCTTATTATAGATAACTTTAAAACTATGAACTTTCAACTTGACTATGGAATCCTTCACTGCCCGTAGTCTGCACGCACTTTGCTAGATTTATGTTCTCAAAATTAGTGATTGCCCCTTTGCCTACCTCTTTGACAATGCAGGCGAGTCTATGTAGCATTTTTACAAAGAAATAAACTGAATTTTTATTCTAGAAAGTAAATGCTTTTAGCACAAAATTAAGCATACCCAATTTGTCTGTAATCATATTTGTTCAACTCAGTGAAAAAAGTCTTATATTTTTAACCTACCAACATTTAGAACCAGTGTAATTTTTAATTCGTATTCATGTAAACCTACGCGTTCATGGAAATGGTCAAGGACTGGATTTTTACAATAATTAGGACCCGGCACACGTCGCTTCGGCCCTGCCCTGACCTAAAAATATCCATATAAATTCCAGCTACAAAATTCATACCCAAATTCTCTTCATATACGTAGGACTATTTGGAATATGGCGAAAGGACGACCAGGATTAAATTGGGTATTATTGACTTAAACATTGCTGAATTTCATTTGAAATTAAGATAGAATATACTGGTGGTAAATGTACCGATGGGACAGAAAGGTTCTGGAATGGAGGCCACGTACTGGCAAGCGCAGCGTTGGACGTCCACCTACAAGGTGGACAGACGACCTGATAAAGATCGCAAGAAGTCGCTGGATGCAGGCCGCTTCTTCTTGATTAACTGACTTAATTAGACATACCATTACGAATGATACTAATTTCTGACTTGCCTTATTCACTATAGATAATTAAAAATACGTCTACAAGTATAAAGTCGTCGGTGCGTCCGTTTGTGATTGTGTAATTTTTGAACGATTTGACTTATTCACACGATACATGTGTTTCATCACGACGATGGTTCACCATTGTATATATTACAGTAAGATCTACAAAAGAGGAGCATTAACATGCACGCTAGTGGAAATGTGGTGGACATCTAGTCTATTTTAAAAACTATTTAAAAGTAAATAATATATGAATTTCAAAATGTTTCATATTGTAAAAAAATCCTTCAGTTTTCAATCAGTGTGGCCCAGTACCAAAAGAAATGTTAAACTGAATGATGGACAGTAGAAAAGGCTTTCTGTTAGCAATGCTCCTCTAACTTGCAGTTACTTGTTTGTAATATCTATATGTTATTTCTCAAAGATGTTTTTTTTTGTCGAAAAGTCATAACTTCCATAATTCTTCATCAAATTTAATGATTTAAATACTATTTTAAAGCTTATGTTTGCAGCTATTGACAAATATTATAAAACTATAAGTTTAGCCAAAAAAAATGAACAGTGCCGCATGTTGACAGTATAATAAACGAATTTGTTGTACTGTTAATTTATGACTACTTTATTATTTTACGTGAATGACCACTATCGGTGCGAGGTATTCGCACGGGTCATCTAGTGTTATATATTACGTAATGTTATAAATTTGAAATCAAAATTATTCTTGAAAATATATTTGAAGGACATTTATTTGTAATTACATTAATAAACAACTAATATCTATCATCATCATCATCAGCCACAGGACGTCAACTGCTGAAAACAGGCCTCCCCCAAAGATTTCCAGACCGACCTGTTGGAAGCGGCCAGTATCCAGCGACTTCCTGCGACCTTTATCAGGTCATCTGTCCACCTTGTAGGCGGACGTACAACGCTGCGCTTGCCAGTACGTGGCCTCCATTCCAGAACCTTTCTGCCTCTAATAACTATTAATTATATAAAAATGTAATTGTAATGAAACAATAATATCCGCATTAGCCTCGCCGGAAAGGACCGTACTAAGGAAATGATATTTCAATTAATCACTAATGGAAACTGGCATCGGCATATCCAATTAATATCTTAACTTGAGATAATTAATATCATAAGCTTTATTGTTACACTCACCTTCCATCTTAATGGGTAATAAAATCCGCTTTTAAGAGTAACTGAGTATGTGCCATTATGGAAAACACTATATACTCGTTTTATGATGATTGTTTCGAAATATAAATGTAAATAAATAAATACACATACTCCAACACATAGTCCTGACCCCACAGTAAGATACGAGCCTTGTGTCGGGGGTATCAGGAACTTACGAGAGACTTTCGGTCGCGCTACACCTAGACGCGAAACAAATATTTGTGGATAAATATACTTTATGCCGAAAATGAAGTTTCCATAAACTCCATTTAGATAGAGAGTTTATTACATGATATCTTCCTCCTGCCCTTATCCCACTCCCAGTAGAGTCGGCGCAACATGCTGATTAACACATTTTTTTACGAAAAAAAAACAAAAAAACACGCTTTTATAGAAAATCCAACTAAAAAATAGAAAATATGTTTGAAAGTATAATATTATTTATTTTGTTGAATTTATTAACAGAAACTAATTTACATTTACTACCTCAGTTAATATTGTATTTTAGACATTCAGGCCGACTTTGAGAATAAATCTTAATATTTACCAACTAAAATATTAACGAAACGTCAAACCGGTAGAGAATTTTACGCTAAATAAACATATTTGGTGCTTAAATACGATTGTAGATCATTGTTTTTTTTTTATTCGAGAACGGCAAAGTCCCTCTTCGGAGAGGGAAGAAGCAAATCGACGGGGCCTGCGCCAAGACAGGCGGATGACCGATGCAGGCACAGGGATACAAGGAATGTAACCCCCGTATACCCGCCCCGACCTACCGTCAAGTCATGTCGCAAGAGAACCGGATATACACAGGCTGACCCTGGAACGCGATCCACAAAAGGTGTGTGGGTCACTATGGCAAGTTTTAACACCATGTGTACGGTGGTCGTTATCCGGGCGGATATGAATATCCTACCACCAGCAAAGTACAAGCTGGCCTTTAAATATTAACACCAAAATTAAATTACGAAGATTCAAGATTAAGGAGATGCACTCGTAATGGTATTTGAATATCCACCATTTAATTAAAGCGGATGATTCCAACTTTATTTTAATGAGGCAATTACTGGAATAATTGCGGTGGTTTCGCGACCCGGTCGTATACGGTGGATTATTATGAACCTCCCATTTTATTCGCTTATTACTCGACGTTAATGCGTATTTTATAATGCAAACTTCGTTAGGTGTAAGCACCAATAAATATGTATAAATTTATATTCCGAATTATTAATATCGCCCGTTTGAACTTTGACGAACATCATTCTAAATAAAAATTTCTAATTTGCAAAATTTACAAATTCGCATTAGTCTAGGATAGTGGACTAAGGCTTTACCCTTCTTGTTAGTAAAGGAACCCAGCAGCAGTGGGGTGGTATATAATGTAACACTGATATCATAATAATAATATTATAAAAATATTAATATAATATTATTAACGGGTTGATGCCAAAGAGCCTCGACCAACACTATTGACAAAAGTCTATTGAAATAAAGAGTATTATAATATAAGAACGTAATTATTAAAAATAAGTAAAATAAAATTGCTTTTATTATTGTAGTAGCTTTTGCCCGCGGCTCCGCCCGCGGCTCCGTCTACATGTGAAGCCTTTTGCGAGATAAAAAGTAGCCTATATCCTAATTTAGGTCACGGTTTACCTGTGAGCCAAATTTCATCGAAAACCGTTCAGATCGACTAACAAACATCCAAATTCACAACATCCAAACATTTATAACAAGGTTATTATTATTTTAATATCATTATTTAACTTTTGTTAAGTTAATACGTAACAGTTTCGTTCAAACATTAACAAAACTCCACGAAATATTTACACACTCCAAAAGAAAACAATTGTGTAAATAAAGTCACAAAAGAATTGAATACACAATATTTTACACGTCACCAGCGCGTTGACAACAAAAGAGCACCCCGAAGGCGTTATATCTCCTGTTTTTTCACGGACACATATAAACAACGGTCCATTAGTGAAATGATATTCCTCTTAATGTGTCCGCGGAACGAAAAATTGTAGCATATGGAACACGGATTCCGAGTTGACTGAAAATGGCTTGCTGAGAGTGAACATTTCAAGGGGAGGATTTTGAACGGCATAATCCGCGTGGAATAAAGTCTTTCTATAAACTTAAGTCAAGTTAATATATTTATTTATTTAAATCTTTATAGTACACCAAAATATACACAGTAACATTAAAAAAATATCTGTAGACACAATCGGCTGTCTTATCGCCAGATTGTACTATTAATGTATGTAATAATTCTTGCAACTGAATTTGGATTATGTTATATGTGAGTACTCCATAATGTCCTTTCTATAATTCTACCTTACAGTTTCATAGGTAAATTATTCAAAGGTATGCGAAGTGTACCACGAGCAGGTGATATTGGCTAAGATGTTGGCTCACTTTCATTCACTAATCATCCAATATATACGTCAAGTTTAGTTTTTTAGTAGAGTACGGCAAAAGAGCTAAGGTCGCATGGTAAATGTTCTATAGTAAACACCCACAATACACGAAGACTCATAGGTGTGATGTTAATCTTAAAGGAAAGTAATTGTGATTTGGGTCTATGGAAATCTCTTGCTATATGAATCGCAATAGGAATTTGCCACTTTACGCGGGTTTCCTGTGAAACAGTGAAACTACTTCGGTCGAGCGGTTGGTACTTTACAAATACATTATTAATTTCATCAATCAATTTATTAATTACAATGTTACATTTAAATGTAAATACAATACAAAACTCTTTATTGAAAACCATTTACAATGCAAGTAACTAAAACTAAAAAGCTGGTGCTAAACCTATGGAAGACAATGGCCGGTCTTATTGCTAGAAGCAATCTCTTCCAGACAACCGTAAATACCATATTACATTTATTAATTACAAATAAATATAATAATTAGATTTATATTTATTGTTTCCTTCATACACGTGTCAACTTCACACTAAATGAATGTGTACATACAATAATAAATGGAGTTTGATAGCGTTTTGGCGGGAAAAGCACTTACTTCGTCGCTGGCATGTAAGTTTGTAGTTATGGCGGCATGCCAAGTCTCATTGTTTGGTGAAAGCAAACGGCAACCGCTTGTAAGTCAGTAAAATGCCATATAAAATGAAGACATTCCTTAACTATTGCTAGACAGCAATGTGAGTGAAATTTAATTTTATTACATTGAAATACGGTATTTAAATACCATTGTATTATATTTGTTTGCTGGCAACCCATCGCGGTTTCGTATGGGTGCAATTTACTAATTTTATTTTTATATTTTTACTATTATTTAATTTTTTAATAATATATGATTAATGCCAAATACTTGTAAGTCTCTTAATCGATTTATACACATTATATAGGTAGTATTTAATCCGTTTGTTAGCTTCTTTGATATTGATAGTTAATTGTTATAAAAAGCGCGTTTAGCAATAAAATATATTTCTTAAAACATGAATCATTTTTTGACACGGCAAAGTTGCTATATTGGAACTGATGTTAAGTACAGTGCAGTCCAATCATATGTTGACCGTCACGGGACATTGGGCTTCTCGACGGTCGGCAGAATTATGCCGGCCTGAAGTTACTAGATATACACTGGCTGACCCCGGAAGCGACGCGCCTGAACGAGCCACTATGGCGGCTCTTGCATCATGTGTACGGTGGTCGCTATCCACGATGAACTTGATGTTTATATCTTTTTTGGTATAGGATGTATATAGCTATTTTTTTTTATTCGGTCACGGCAAAGTGACTCCACTACACCTGATGGTAAGCGTAGTGGTCGCTATCCGGGCCGATATGAATATCCTACCACCAGCGAATTTTTGAGATGACATGTATGTATGTATGGCCAAATCCGGAACTATGGGAAGTAGAGAAAAGTGGTCTAAACAATCCTGAGCGTACATTAAGTATACCATTCGCTAACAGGTCTGGCTCTTCCAGTAAGAAAATACTTCATCCAAGTCATAACACTAATGGATTTTGCCGAAGAAATTGCCAAGTGATACCTAAGATTTCGACTTTACTGTGTCATTTCTTCCGAAGATTGCAACTTTTTCATACTATACGACCGTTACTTTATTACGTTCGCATAAAGAAAAGTGATAAAAGTGATATTAAAATATCGTGATGTTACGTTTACGACTGGGGTACATATTCTGGGTTGCTTTTGAGCAATTTCTGTTCGTGTGGACACGACAATAAAATATGACGCGGGCGTTTACAACTGACTTAAAAAACCAGGAGGTTCTCAAGTTATCTGTATTTTTTTTTGTAACACTATTTTGATTATTATATTTGTATTTAAGTGTGGTCCCAGAATTTGGTTAAGGTCTGATAACGGAGTACAAGGTTAAAAAGGAAACTCCTCAACGGATGATTTCAAACGAACAACGATTTAGGTTTTTGGAATCTTTTTTATTTATTTTAGTTAGGTGCTATTTAGTTTAACGCGATGATCGCCTTCTGCGTATCAGTCTTGTCGTGGAAGGAAGTCGCGGAGCGCAAGCGGAAAGTCATGCCTGCCGTGGAAAAGCCATGAGCAGGATGATGCGGGAGGCAATCTTACCTCTCTGACAAAGGCTTGAATAGTGGACACGTCGAAGTCAGACAGTCAGTCAGATAGTAAAGGCTCGAGGAGACGCGCGTGGCGGTCCCACGCAAAACTCTCCGGAGCAAAGAAGTGGGTGGGAAACTCCCCCATTATACACCAACTGGAGCCTTTCAATAAGGTCCTTGCGTCACATTAGGGTCGCGAAAGAGTACAAAAGTGCACCTGTAGCCCATTTTACAGACATACAGTCTCAAATACGAATTTCAAAATACCGATTTTCATAATTCCGACATTTTATTCGTGATATTTGTCGCCTACAGTTATATATCTCTTCCTCGAGATATGTCGTGTTGCATATACGCTAATTTTACAGGTCGTGACGCAGGCAACTTGAAGTGTTTATGATTTAATTACTATTACGTACTCCTGATTTGTATAACACACGTGATGGAATATTTTATCGTATTTCATTATACAAACGATATAATGATACAAATGACGTAAATATACGATAACAAAAAATAGTACAAATATGCAATAAAGTTCTGCCCGTCTGCGCTTGATGGGTCACTGATTAGGAGAATAGGAAGGGTAGGGGATTTGGGCCTCCGGATATCACTCACCGTACTAACGAAAGCTGATAATTCACATTTGTTTTCCGAGGCAGTGGTAACGACTCGAACCGGCCCATTCATGCTATAGACAAAATTGTCTACATCGTGGCTCTACCATTCAATTCGTGTTTCCCAATATAAAAGATGATTACCAAAACACAAAACTTAAATCGTAGTACTGTACCTACATATTAACAAGTTACTTGGAAGTCAATACATTTTTATGATGATGATATCAAAAGTTAATTGCCCATAATTTGCAAATCTGCTTTGAATCTAGTTTGTTGCTAGGTAATTACCCGGTTCCAGTATAAAATTATTTCACTTACAAAAAGTCGGCTGTTGTATTTTTTCGTCCATCGGTTTGTCCGTGTGTCAAGTACATATTCAACCGACTTGAAAAAAAAAGGTTCTTAATACTGGGATGGGATTATAATAGTTGAATAATAAATTCATTGGTTGCCTCGGTGGCACAGTTGTATTATGTACGTGGTATGACTGCTGTGTTAATAATGGGTTTTTCGATTTTGCGATGATGCGATTTTGGGTTTTTCTACCACAAAATGCTCAGTATCAGCCTGGAGTCTAGAATTGCAGCGTTTATAACGATAGGCCCGTCTTCTATCACATCATGAGACAGAATTAGGCTCAGTGAAATGTAGATACTGGTTACACCTCTGCCTACCCTTTCGGGGATTGCAAGCGTGAGTGCGAATGTTTGTAATAATAAATTCAATATAAAATTCTTTGACATACTGTATGATTTTTAGACTGTGGGCCAAGGTTAATTTCCCAGAGCTATATAAATATAGTAAAGTGTGTTTTATAATCATTATTATTCATAACGTTGTCTCAGAAAGTCGTCGCGATGGCTACTAATATTTTACCTGTTTTTTTATTTGTAGCGTTTATCGGAGTGGTTTGCACATGTCCAACTGAGGATGTTGAGCCTTTCGGTGAGTTTTTAAATAGCATGCGGGTGTAAGATAATATTGTCGATCTACCTACTTACCTACGAATAAATACCACAGTATAATTACTACTTGGACATAGTTACGTAAACAGTAACCAACCCATAGCAAGTTCAAATGGAGATACTGATTTTGTTTTACTAAATTCATTAATGAAATTAATAATAATATTATAGTGATATTACTAACTAAGTACTAGTAATATTAACTAAAATAATTTATAGTACAGTAAAGCCGAAAAAAACAAAGATTTGTAATGTGATGTCGTAACAAACGTATTTTAACCCGTGCGAAGCCAGCGCGGGTCGCCAATATATACTACAATAACTCCTCATTCTTATTTTTTAGATTGTCCAAATAATGAGCAATACTACAAATGTTCACTGGAGGTGTGCTACAAGTCATGCCAGGATCTAAACACACCCACAGCTTGTCCAGCCATCGCGAGCGACTGCGTCCAACCAGCCTGCGAATGCATGAGCGGTTATCTTCGGAATGATGACGGAATATGTGTGCCGATTTCCGAATGCTGTAAGTTTATTTTTCTTCAACTAAAAGCGACCGGCATTACTACTGATAGTAGGATATTCATATCCGCCCAAATAGCGACCACTGTACACATGGTGTTAAAACCTGCCATAGTGACCCACACACCTGGTGTCGACCGCGTTCCAGGATCAGCTAGTTGATATTCGGTTCTCCCGAGGGGCTTACGACATGACTTTGTGGTTGGTTGCGTTATAGGGGTACATCCTTGTATCTCTATGCTTGCATTGATCATCCGCCTGTTCTGTTGCAATCCCCTCGATTTGGAGTGTCAAGAAGTATTTATACAGGTCGGCATGATTCTGGTGACCATCGATACACTCATTGTTTGTCGGTGGGGTTGTGCAGGTCTTTATTGACTGCACTGCTGGTACCACCGCTTTGTCTATTTCTGCATTTATTGAATGCACTGCTGATACCACCGCTTTGTCTATTTCTGCCGCCAAGCAAAGTGTAAGCACTGTTGTGTTTCGGTTTGAAGGACATTGAAGCCAATGAAATTACTGGGCGTTATAAGACTTAACATGTGATTTATGGGTGACCAGCGCAGTTCAGTGCCATGCAGTGCTTTATAATTCAATGTTCTGTGTGGTGTTGTTTCTGTTTATGGGCAGGCGTGGCGTTTATCATCAAGCGAGCGACTTGCTCTATTGTCATTCAATTTAATAATAAAAAACAACAATTATTCTAGTAATATGGTTGTTCATACGTGGAAGTTATTATCATATGACGCACACGCTTATTTGCCAGCCTTCTGTTATAAAAATAAAACAATAACTATTTCCACAGCTGCGTGCAACGTATCTTGGTCTTCAATTTGTGCAAAAAAAAACGCACTTGAAGTTAGTTACGAGCCGCTATTGACTTATTTATATAGAGTAAAGCAATGTTAAGGGTGAAGGGAGGCACATAAGGCAGATTAAGCGACTAACTTCAGCCGGGTTATTAAATATTTTATATACGTATTTCAAACATCACCGTAATTAATATAAAACTACGATTAAAGTTGTACGCTTCGACTAACTTCGTATTTTAGTAATTAGTACGAATGCACTGAGTAATGGAATCAGCATTCCAAGTCTGGGCCTATAAGCTACAATCCGCAACGAAGTTCGGAAACGTACATAGAGTGACCTAGGAATAGAATAGCCATTACAATAAAAATAGTTTTGTTATATACTATCAAGATGAATCCGTAAATAAAAACATATATGAAAAGGTTATTTCTATTTATTGTTGTTTCTCATTTTTCTATTAGTCATAAAAAAATAAAAAGTAAATAAAGCCGTGCCACGCTGTAACAATAAAATGAAAAATCCCCGAAAAGCGTGAATAAATCATACTTTTATCTACAGTTTTTTCTTAGTTAAAGTAATTTATATTCGATTTATTGCGATTGTAGTGTATGCGATTCTATGCACCATTAGGTCTACATTTTCGAACTTCGTTGCTTTGTATGGTTTACAATAAGGGGCCCTGGTCAGTCACTTATTAGAAAAAATACGTACAATTCTGATGTTTTAATAGCATTAACAGCCTCCGTGGCGTAGTGGGTGAGAAGCCGGCTGTGAAGCGGGAGGCTGAGAGTTCGTTTCCCGCAAGACAAATGTTTATGTAATTCACAAATATTTGTTTTGGCTTTGGGCGTTGTGGGACCACATATCCCTAATACCCATTACCAATACCATACAGGTTAACTGCGGGACTGTTAGGTTTATTTAATTCCTGCAATAGGCCATCATCACTACGCGTTCATATTTTCGAAATAGACGAGCATTACCAAATTACTAGCTGATAGACCCCTCGTATGCTAGACGCCGCGCCGTCTGGATTGCTACCACCGCTTCTTCCTCTATTTCTACCGCCAAGCAGCAGTACTATGCACTGTTGTGTTCCGGTTTGATGGATATATAGGAACTAATTAAATTGTTGGGCATTATGCGACTTAACTTTGTATGTCCCAGGATAACGAGCGCAGTCCATCGCCATACAGTGCTTTGTAATTCGAAGTTCTTTATGGTGTTGCTTCTGTTTATGGGTACCTAGGCGTGGCCTTGCCTTCAGGCGAGCTACCTGCTCGTCTCGTCATTCAAGCTATAAAAAAACTACTATTTACTTTTACTGTAAAATTAAACTTTGCTTCTCTTTTGTTACAGGAATTGTCAACAATCAACTGAATGAAGTACTGAATTTAAAAATAACAAATTTGTGATATGTTTTTTTTATATTACACTGGTTCTGTAATAGTTAAATACATTCTGTTTTTGTATTTTTTCTGCATTTGAAGTTAAATACATTGTATTGTTTTCTTTTTCCTGCATTTTAATTTCATTCCCATTTTAGCGAAAGCGATGTCTACTACCTTAACTGTAACCTGTAATTGGGTAGCACGTTATACTTGTCTGAATTATGGGTGTTCGTGGACAGAAGCGACTTACCATCCGATGACCCACTTAACCGTTTTCCAACGTCTCATTTAAACAATTGTAAGAGTTTATTTTTGGACGAATCCTGATATGTTGCCGATGGGAAATCCTATCACATTGATAATTTTGACTAAATTAAAGAGCTCCTAAATTCGGCGGCAAATACTTGCATCCAGAATATAGTGTTACGCAGGCCTATTGTTCAGCGTAACTAAGCTCAACATCATTTGCATAAGCAAAGGTAATATTGGGGAACAATGGTCTGCGCCGCGGCCATTATTTTCCCTTGAAGTATACTCGGTGGCTCCCTGCCGTTTTAGTTTATTGCTTTTAATTCGTGTTTTGTTTCCATCTAGGCTAAAAGTCTGGTAGACGATAGTGTTGTCATTTTCCAAGATGTCATCTATACCTTCAATAAAAATTTATTTTATAAGGATTTTTATATATTACTGGCTTTTGATCGCGGCTCCGTTCGTATCGATACCTTTTCCGTCACACTTCTAATATAAAAGCACCTGAAAATCGCAAATGTTGACTTCATTACAAAACACCAATTTTTCTCTGCTATTTTATAAATTCTGTTCGTATGTATTAAACACAGTGTAAAGCTTTCGGATAAACTGTTAAAATTATAATGAAATCCGCATCAAAATCTGCTCCGTAAGTAATGCTAGTTGCGACAAACAGCCGCGAATAGCGACTTTGTTTTATACTATGTTATATAGATTATAAAAATGGCTCAATATTAAATCGGAATAATATCAGACCTGTACATATCATATTCAATTTTCATATTCCTTTACTAATGAGACGGTACAGCGGTTTTAAAATTTAAAAAAAATCGTAAACGAAAAGTTGCATCGTATAGTTTTAAATTTGTATCGGAAAACATAACACGTTGGTCTTTCGACCAATCACAATTAAACGGCACGAACGTTCATGTCGTGTTTTTCTCCTCATTTTAACCCCGCAGGTCTTTTATCCATGAGACTGGTCTCATGACGGTTAGGAGATTTCACATACCTTTAAAGTCTTATGTCTCATAGGTATTGATGTTTCTTCACTATCATTCATCAATAAAGCAAGACATTAAAAATACATACGTCACTGTTAAACGTAACCCCAGTCCAGTCTATTCCCCGTATAGCTATTACTACGTGGTATGACCATACTTAACCCAACAGTAACTTAAGATTTGTAAGATAAACAGTAACTAATCTAACCATTATACAAACGTTAAGCCCAGTCAAGTATCTTCATCACCTTTTTGAAGGACTCCATTTTCAAGACAAACAATAGAACCTGTGTAAACATGATATCGACTTCGTGGCACTACAATGCCTAAAATAAGGATTTTGTGTGTATTTGTTTAGGGTACTCTATATATTTCTTCAAGTTCATGAAACATTCTAGAACATTCTATTCTCAGTCTAATAGATTATTAAGTAAATAAAGAGATAATTACAAATAGCCCTTATTACTTTGAGTGATAATAACAATAATAAATACACCCAACAGTCACATACATAGTCCTGACCCCACAGTAAGATACGAGTCTTGTGTCGTGGGTATCAGGAACTACGAGAGACTTTCGGTCTCACAACACCCAGACCCCGAAACAAATATTTGTGGATCAGACAAACATTTGTCTCAGTGCGGGGATCGAACCCGCGGCCTCTCGCTTCACAGCCGGCTACTCGCCCGCTGCGCCACGGAGGCTGATAATTCATCACTAAGGTTTTTTTGGATTGGAATAGGAGCGATAGCTCAGCGAAGAGAGGTACGGACTGTCGAAATGGAAGTAGCAGATTAACCAGCCTAAAGCACAGCACCTCTGTATTACTTTGGGTGACAATTCATGTTTTTTTTTGGGTTGGATTAGCAGCGATAGCTCACCGGAGAGTGGTACCTACGGACTGTCGGGATGGAAGTAGCAGATTAACCAGCCCATAGAGCATGCACCTCTGACTTTTGTAAGTTACGTGTGTATTATTGTTTATTATCGCTTGAAGTTCTCGAAAAGATTTTCGAATGTATGTTAAGTCTGCCAACCTTATTAGGCCAGCGTGGATTAAGGCATAACTCTTCTTATTTAGTAGATGTGTATAGGGCATGAATTATATATTTCTAGAAAGTGTGGGATATGTAAAATGCTTACGGAAATAATTGGCAACTTTGTATTGAAGGCAGAATTAATCAAATAAATGCCAATTTTATATCTTTACATAGTATAAAATGAAGTCGCTTACACTGTCTGTTCGCTTAGATCTTCTGCCTATTTAACGGATTTTAATACAGTTTTCAGCAATAAATAGAGTGATTGATAAGACAGATTTATATGTATGATACATACATATTAAGTAAAGAAAAGCCGAAAAATACAAAGATTTGTAATGTGATGTCGTAACAAATATATTTTACCCGTGCGAAGCGGGCGTTATCCGTGCGAAGCCAGCGCGGGACGCTAGTAGTTATATTTCCTTTACAACGTCCTTAAAGTGAATTGCATTTATGTAGTACACCATTAGGTTTAATTATTCATGTTTTAATTCCACGGCAGGAATGTTTCTTCAGGTCATTTGTCAGTGCTTGCTCACTGCTCATAATCCCGAGCCATAATAATGTATATTTCAAATAGCGTTTTGGTGTAGTCTCTCAACGCTCATCCGTCTTACATCCTGAATGTGTTTGTCAAGTAAAATGAAGAGCGTCGCATTCTTGTCTCCCACGCCGGATGTTATGCATTTGTTTATGTCAACAACACCCACAACTTGGAATTTATTACTCACAAACACGGATATATTGTGAAATGGAATGAGGTTTGTAAAATCAATAATAGTTATTAGAAAATCGTGTATCTGTTTTATTCTGGCACGGCAAAGTGACTGGGACTGATCTTAAGTACAGCACAGTCCAAATACAATGTCGACCGTCAAAAGACATTGAATCCTTCGACGGTCGGCAGAATTATGCCGACCCGATGTTACTGGATACATACAGGTTGACCTCGGAAAGCAACTCGCCTGAACGAGTCACAGGATTTTCTTCATGTGTACCAGTGGCATACAAAGATATAAGGTACCCCCCACCAGCCACCATAGATTATATGACATCTTCAAATGTATTTTTTTTATATTGAATTACTTAGTTTATTAATTCTGTGATTGACTTTTTTTTATGAATCGCTATTCTCACAAAGAATTTTGTTTTTTTTATAGCATAGATCGGCACGCTTGCCCGCAAGTGGGTCACCTGATGGTAAGTAATCTCTACCGCCCATGTATTCCCACAATACTAGAAGAATCATAGACTAGGGAGAGGATCATAGAAAAAGGATAATTAAAGGATTGGGAAGGGGAAAGCGGATTTGGGCCTCCGGATATCTCACTCACTGTACGAAACACAGCAGCAAGCCGCTACTTTACGTCGGTTTTCTCTGAGACAGTGGTAACGACCCGGTCGAGCCAGCCCGTTCACGCTGTAGACAAAACTGTCTACAGCGTGGCTCTACCACTCACTCATTTTAATCCCCGATAAAAAGCGGGTATTATAAGTGTATGTAGTGTGTGTATTTGCGAAGTATCCTGTCTGTGGCATCGAAGCACTTAGAGTAATATACCGATTTGAATGTTGTATTATCTCAGATATGTTTAAAGAGTTGTATAATTGATTAAAAGATACATATGTTGTTCTAATTTTAACGGTTAGTAAAACACTATTTAGACAATAACCACAGAATAGAGTTTTTACAGTATAATAATAACTGTTATTCCAATATTTTATAGCTTGTCTAGTAACTTTATTGCAATAACGTTTACAGTCCTTAAATTGTATACTGACTGAAATGTTTGCTGAAGATGTATTTGAAAGAGAACGTGAGAAATTATAAAGGCGCGCCAGGTACAGTGGGAACATCTACATAATGGCTGACAATTTCACTGCTGGCTTTATGATGCTTGCACTGCATATTCGGCGGAATACATGTGACATTAGTAGAACTGTAGATTTGTGTCATAACTTAAATAATGTTCATGTACAAAAAAATATGAATGTAAGAAATGAATTCAAACATTTTTCAACTTTGTATATTTCTGCCGCTAAGCAAGTGTGTAAGCACTGATGTGTTTCAGTTTGAAGGACATTGAAGCTCGTGAAATTACTGGGCGTTATGAGACTTAACATCTTATGTCTCACGGCGACGAGCGCAGTTCAGTGCCATGCAGTGCTTTGTTATTGAAAGTTCTGTGTGATGTTGCTTCTGTTTGAGGGCGTCGAATGGCGGTCGTCACGTCATTCAAATAAATAAAAAAAAAACAAAGCATACATGGACAATATCTAAAATATTATTTCTCAAATTGAAGTACTAAAAATAGGCCACGCAATTATTCTATATAACTACATATTTTAGATGAATTCCCGAAGATGTGTCAACTCAGTTTCGCCTCAAGAAATAAAAAAACAACAATCAGACATACGAATTTAAAGCTGAAATAAAACGAAGGTACACTTAGGTTACACACAAATAATAGGCTTCTTGCCAACCTTATTTCTGATCCTTGCATTAAGCAAGGGCTGGATTCCCCAGCGGGCTAGCTTGGCCAAACAATTTCTACAAGAGTAGTCAGGTATTTGTTTATTTATCTACTTCGACTTGAATGTGGGTTTTGCCCTACACTTCTTAGCACAAATACGGTGTAGGTATATAATTGTGTTTGAGCAGGTAAATGGATTTACCAAGCTTGTTTGAAGTGATAAAAGGCGTTTTTTTCTGATTGTGTAAACATTTTGCATTGTCTTTTGTACAATCTTTCTATTGTCATCGTGTTATATTTAATACTAGCTTTTGCTCGCAGCTCCGCCCCCGTGATTTTCATACAAACTTTCATCCTCTATTTTATCTCCTTGGGGGTAGAATTTATCAAAATCCTTTCTTAGCGGATGCCTACGTCATAACATCTACCTGTATGCCAAATTTCAGCCCGATCCCTCCTGTTTGGGCTGTGCGTTGATAGATCACTATGTCAGTCAGTCACCTTTGAGTTTTATATATTTAGATGTATTATTAGAATTACCGCATTTATATGTGAAGAAATTTAGACTGCTTTTGTAGATTGGCTCATGTAAGTACATTGTGCTGATATCTTATGTTTACGCGAATATTACACATTGAAATAAAACTAATTTAAACGGAATTTATCGCGGGTGTAGATTGTTAATCGAAAACCTACACATCAGTCCACCCCGTGATTACGAAGGCTAAACAGCTTTCGAAACGTCGGGATCAAAATTAATAAATAAAAGCGTGTTAAAAACCGCGACAAAATCCGTTTAAAACAATTTTATTTCAAGGTATATAATATGTTATGTACTATACTACATTAAAGTTTAATTTTACTACAGCTTCTAAAATGGACGAATATTCGCGATTATCTAAAGTTGTAACTACATTTTCTTCCAATATATATACACTAAGTACCGAGTTATTTACTTTCTTTTCAAGCCGCGTTAATTCCTTAAATAACATCGCTACCGATGTTGCCCTCATTAACGATAATGGGCTTTAAGTGTAAATCAAATTACACTTTTCTTTAAAAAATAATCTACATTATTTTTATTTACAAAATGAATCATTAAAGATACCGTTTACTTGACTGCTACTGTAAAATCTAAACAGAAATATCGAGAGGCGATACTTAATAAAATTACGAATTGAGGAATTTATTCAATAAAAATCGGTTACAGTTGGTCAGAATTTACGTTAGCGCCCACTCGTGATAAAGGTTGCGAAGGAAAACGAACCGCTTGACGCCGGCACCTCGGCGTTTTGTTATTGTCAACATTGCCAGCTTAATCGTCGTCCATTGCTATTTTTACATGAATATCTTATTTATACAGCCCCATTCGAGTGACGTTGGAATGCAAATTCAGCGTATAAGTTGTTTCCGTTGACATTAAATGTAAGGGTGGGAATGTTTATTACCTAGTCGTTATAAGTTTCTTTAGTGCGGAGAGGTTTCCTTTTAAAATTAGTGCCGTAATATTTAAGTACGTGAAAAGCTGCGATAAAGCGTTAGGGTGAAAGTTATTGGAGTTTAAATTTGTTGCATATATTTCACGGAAAATGTTCTCTTGGCTTTTGTAGTTGTTCTGCAATAGATTTTGGTCAAACAAAACTAGTTGCTTTGTTTTAGTTTTAGATAAAATGACTGTGATAACTTTCGAATAGAATAAAGATTATAGGTGATGGTTATTGTTCGTATTGTTAAATGAACAGTTTAAAATATATTTTTTTAACAAAGCTAATTAAATCTCATTTTAAGCCGTAAACTAGACAAATAGTATTATAGGTATTGGTTTTATATATCCTATCTAAATGTACGGTCCCCAACCAGTCACACTCTCATCGTGTCACAATGTGACTATCGTGCCAGGTCGGTCACTTACCTGCAACATGGTTGAGACCGCTGGCTGGCACATGCGTCATGCTCGTGAACGGATGCTGCTTGTGGGGACTGGTCTGCTCTGTTTGCTGGTTGACTCTATTTTTAACTTAACATTAAACATGTAGGTGGTTGTTTGACTTAGGTACTCTCCGTAAATTTTCGCATTCAATATCCATTTTTGAATTTGAATGTATGTTGTTACTTGAAATTGTAAGTATGTGTATAAAGATAATAAAAGACCTACGCTGAGTTTCTTGGTGCTTCTTTTCAGGTCAGTGGGCTTTTCCGAAGCACTGGTAGAATCTTTTAGTCGTTAGATAATAATGTAAAAATTACATGCAAAAGTGCCCTTTGGGGCCTAGTTACTTAATAAATTATTTGAATTTGAATTTGACTCGGGAAAAAGAGTCATTGTGCCCACGAAAGAGGAATAAAGGTACTACGACCAACACATTTTTGTCATTTTAAACAACATAATTAAATTATCACACCCGAAATTATGTTATATATTTGATTAGTCAATTTGTTATAACTAAGTTGTATCTTAATTATACATTAAAACTAAATTTGGAAACCTTGTTGAGTTTCATTAAAACGTATGTTCGTCTCGCTGTTGGCGATAAGTGGATGCTTATGATTCTAAAATTGTGCAAATCTAAGTTATATATAAATAATAATTATACTATGCTATGCCTACATATTTCAGGAATATCGAATTATTTCAGAAAGAGCATTTGTCTTTTATTATTTGATTGAATGACGAGACGAGCCACGCCGATGGTAAGCGCCACGCCTGCCCATAAACAGAAGCAGCACCACACAGAACTTTGAATCACAAAGCATTGCATGGCACTGAACTGCGCCATCGCCATCACTCCGAGACATAAGATGTTAAGTCTCATAATGATAACCAGTAATTTCACTGGCTTCAATGTCCTTCAAACCGAAACACAAAAGTGCTTACACAGTGTTCTTTGGCGGCAGAAATAGACAAAGCGGTGGTACGAACCCAGATGGCTTCTCACATACGAGGGCGTAGGGACCTACATACAACCTTGATTGTAAGTAATCACAAAAACTATAAATACACATAATGTGAGCTTACATTACGTTTACCTGAAAAATGTAACATTATTCGTTCGCAGTATAAACACAGCTTTATCTAAAACAAAAGCTTTTATTGCTCGTCCGAATTAATAGTTCAATTATCCAATTGTTGAAAATTGTTCAATTACTTTTGTTACATTTTATTCGCAATTTTAATCTGTATAATTAGCCGAATGGTACCAAATGAGACATTAGCGCGCGTATCACGTAGCGGACGCAACCATCTTGTGGTACTAATGGTCCCAGCGGCATAGAATTTACCTCATTTTATGAAACACAATATATTTAACGGCTGTTGAATATGTATGTGAAACTAACTAATGAAACTTATAATAGCTATAAGCTCACGCCTGTATCCCTGAAGGCGTAGGCCGAGGGGCACTTAAAATCAAAATTAACATCAAATAACACTTTATGAATTCAATAAAATCGCTTAGATTCCTACGAAAACTCTACTACCTAGCCATCTTTAAGCTTACCTAGAGTATTAATAACGGTTTGCTAGCTTATTTTAATTCCACGATGTGATACGGGACGAACATATCGCCATGTAGTTTTTACGACCGGCCTCCTGCTTGACATCAATCTCTCTGGGAAGTTATTAATTTATAATAAATTATATGATTCTTGAGTGGTAGAGCCACGCTGTAGACAGTTTTGTCTACAGCATGAATAGGCTGGCTCGACCGGGTCGTTACCACTGTCTCACAGAAAACCGAAGTAAAGTAGTGGCTTGCTGCTGCCTTTCGTTCGATGAGTGAGATATCTGGAAGCCCAAATCCCCTCCCCTTCCCAAACACTAATTATCCCTTTTCTTTAAGATCGGCAACGCGCCTATGATTCTTTGGTGGTGGGCGTACATGGGCGGTGGAGATCACTTACCATCAGGTGTCCCACTTGCTCGATTGCCGGCCTACGCTATAAAAACAAAAGTACATTTTTTAAAATAAAACACATCTAAAGTCCTATTTTTAACATACAGAAATATTTTTTTTATCCTGGCTCGTCAAAGTGACTACGTTACACCTGATGGTAAGTGTAGCGCAATCCAAGAATATTGTCGACCAACGATAAACAATGTGTCTATCGTTGGTCGGCAAGATCATGCCGGCCTGCCAAAGGGCCAAGAGGGAGGGGAAGGAAAATGGGATGGTAAAAGGGTGAGGATCAGGGGGCAAGCCCCCTGGGGAGAACCGGATACACACTGGCTGACCCTGGAACGCGACCCACACAAGGTGGGCCACTATGGCAGGTTTTAGCACCAGTGTACGGTGGTCGCTATCCGGTCGGATACAAGTATCCTCCCACCAGCATATTAATAAAATATTATAACTGAAGATCCAATCTCCCCATCGGTATTTATTGATAGCATTAAAAATACGAACACCATAGGCCTTCCATTTTAGTTAATTAAAAGATATTTCGTGCAAGCGATGGAAAGACAACAACAGCCCGTGAAAACGTTCAACAAAAGAGACAAAAGCCGTATCGACAGCCCTTTGAGGTTTAGAATTCAATTGGAAAAGATAAAATAAAAATTCATTGAAGCGGATAATAATATTCGCTTTGACGGAAATTATATTTCAGAATATGCATTTATATATTGGTTGATCGGACAACTTTTCTTCAGGTTAGATTATTTATTAATAATAATTAGAAAGTAAGACAATTTACTAGTCACAGAATTAATTTTACAGTAAAATCTATTGATGGTTATGTCATTTGTGCGTCATGACTGTGACAGGTAGGTGACCACTCAGCGTACTGTGGTGCTGTGGCTCGTACCACACGTACGTACGTACGTTACAAACACAACACAGCGCTGATTTTTAGTGGTCACCTGATTAATTTTACTTAAAAATGAAATGGCTATCAGTCAGTCTTCAAAACTTATGACGCCATTTTTTTACTAGCCCTGAATTATACATGTCCCACTGCTGGGCACGGGCCTCCTCTACTGAATGCGAGGGCTTAGACCTTATTCCACCACGCTGGCCTAATGCGGGTTGGCAGACTTCACCTTCGAAAAATCATATCGAGTTCTCAGGTATGCAGGTTTCCTCACGATGTTTCCTTCCCCGTTAAAGCAAGCGATAATAAACAATGAATATACACGTAACTTAGAAGAGTCAGAGGTGTATGCTCTTGGGGCTGGTTTCGAACCTGCGACTTTCGTCTCGACAGTCCGTATCACTCCCCGTTGAGCTATCGCTGCTGAGGCCAATTGGATAAACATTTTAAACAGCGCAACAGATTTTATTCTAACATAGCTGTGAATTATCTTGATTATACCAGCTATCAATAAAAAATGCAATCAAATAGGCCACACACAAACTTATAACATCCCTCTTTTGGTAGAGGGTTAAAAATAACATGAAAACGTATCGCCGTAATTTAGTTAAGGGCCGTCCGTGAGCAAACGACCTTGACTGTCTCGCGCCATACTGAATCGTGTACTCGGCGAGTGCAGAATATGCACGTATTTAGCGAATAATTGATTTAAAAAATCAGGTTTTGGTCTTTTCGAAAATTTAAAACGGGCAAAATATTCGTTATTAAATTGCCTATCTAGTGATGTTAATCTCATTTGATAACATTCTGTACTTTAAAAGGAGACGCACGGAATCTTTGCATTTTTCCCATTTTTATGGTTCATTTATAACGACAATTTAAAAATATATATCAGCATTAACATGAATTTGAATCGAACAAAGTAAAGCTGACAGATTGTAAAAATATATTGTATATTTATTTAATCAATATTTATTTTAAGTAATGACTAGATAGCCTCTAAAAACCTCGATCGCGCGGTGTTTTGCTCACGGACGGCCCTTAAGTAGTATGAACAAACTTATTATTCATCTATACTGCAGTACAAAACCGCTGGTTAAATGAACCGACAACTGACAGCACATAGAAAATAGTAGCAAAAGAGTAAGTTTAAAGTTGAACAAATTACCAAGTTAGCAACTAGAGAGCGAACGGTAACTGTTTTTGTCGGAAAGTATTTTAGACAATGTATCAGCTACAAAGAGCTCAAATGATGGCTGAAATGCATTCGTGTATGACTGCACACTGCGATTTAAGGGTACGTTTGGAGGTATGCGATCGGGACAGGAGACTGCAACGCGTGTCGCGAGTCAGGCGATAGAAACACGTCCACTTTGTACATTCATACATGTGCACTCACGCTTGTAATTCCCAAAAGGGTAGGCAGAGATGTAGCCTATATAACCACTTTTCGTTAATGTGATAGTCGAGCCTATCGCCATATCGGGCACAGTTTCATACCTTGGGCTAATACTGGGCAATTCGTGATGGAAAAACATAATATAACTTTTAGGCGACCTGGGGATCGAACCAGAGACGCCAGCATGACAATCGCATCCCGTATGCATTACAACTGCGCCACCGATGTAGTCCGTTTTATATGTAATATAATTGAATGAAAATGGTTGCTGATGTCCCATTCACATAGAAAGAAAGAAAGAGTAGTAGCCTTGCCATTAGAACAATTAGGCGATTATTGTTACAATAATATATTTTTGAGTGGTAGATGCAAGCTGTTGACAGTTTTGTCTACAGCTTCAATGGGCCGGGTCGACCGGGTTGTTACCACTGTCTCATAGAAAACCGCCGTGAGTAGCTCTTACTGTTATATTTCGTACGGTGACAGACATCCGGAGGTTCAAACCCCCTAATTGCGAAGGGCCCTTCCTTTAAGGTCGGCAACATGTCCATAATTCTTCAGGTATATATCCTATAAAAAATGTGTTTTACAATAAATGAAATTGCTGCAGTAGTTTTCACAACTGAAACTTTTCTTTCCCCGGTTGTAACACTTATGTTTACGTTCACTGGAATACTTTGATCCATATCAAAGGCGCAATAAAGCCATTTCTTGGCCAATAAGGCGGCGTATAAAACTTTCAACGTAACACGGTCTGTAGGGCTCTGCGGGGTAAAATGCAACTTTTATTGTCTTGCGTAGTGATCGAGTATTCCCTTAGACAGATAATGTGGGTAGTCAAGGGATGTGAGATGTGCTCCTTATCGATAAATGTATTGTGTAGACCTGTCATTGAAAGTTAGCGCCGCAGTACTGCACATGACGCTGAATTTAATTTAAATAATTATTTATATATTTATATAAAAGATAATCATTTATTGTGTTTAATAATTAAACCTGTTCTATGTATTATTTTAATATACATTTTAAATATATAATTTTTATCGTATGTTACAGGGAGTTTTAACAATAAAGTAATTATGTATATTTCTTTATTTATTGAAACTTTATTGTACACAAGGAGTACAGGACAGAACACTAAAATATAACTAAGTTAATAAGTACAATTGGCGGCCTTATCGCTCAGGGCAATGTCTTACAGGCAACCATGAGATGGAGATGACAGAAACATGGACATTTCTTTCTTGGTTTATACTAATATATTACTAATATATTTTTTCGACTAACTATTGCTTTGTTATAATATGTAGAAAAAATAGTGTCTCTATCTCGGTAGCACATTATTAATGAGTACGCGGTATGACTGCTGTACTGAGGTCTCGGTTTCGATCCCAGGGCCGAGTAAAAGTGAAATTGGGTTTTTATATCACGAAATGCTTAATATCAGCCCGGAGTCTGGAATAATGCCTGGTATGGCGATAGGCTCGCCCCCTATCACATTATAGGGCGAAATGTGGGTGTACACCTCTGTGTGTCTATGTATGTATTATAACTTTAATTATATAAATAATTGTGAACACGCAATGTATCTTACAATAATAGAAGCTGTTAATATTCCGATTGCGTATTTCATTATCGTATCAATAGATATCATTTTTCATATCGATATTATTAGTACAACCCTACGGCACCATAGACGGCGGGCGACCTTCCCCGGTTGTTTGTGCGGACGGAAATAGAAAACTGTAAGTGTATTGAATCTATTTCCTGTTTATGGGAATTAGCCATACAATTTATTATCGCAGATATATGAGTATAACAAAACGTTTCTATGGTCAATTTACGTTATCGTTTCGCGATTTCTTACTAAAGTTGTACACAAATTGTTTACGACATCTACTTTAGTGATTGAGGAAACGGTCGGTATATATTTTATGATATTGCCCACATATTTTCAGCCGCCCAGCAGCAGTAAGCTTTATTGTGTTTCGGTTTGAAATACATTGCAGTTAGTTTAATTACTGGGCATTTCAGTCTAACATGTCTTGGTGTGACGAACGCAGTCGAGTTTGCAGTACTTCGTAACTCAAAGGTCTTTTTGGTGTGTTGTTTGGTGTGCGTGGCGCTTACCATCAAGGAGGTGACCTGGTCGTTTCACCATTTAGGCTAACAAATAAAAAAAATACCTTTTACGCTTTACGGTTGCGGTTACGCTTGTGCGTTGATCAGTCAGCCAGTTTATTTTTTTATATATTTTCAAATAGGCTTTTAATATAAAGAACGACGTCGGATGAGAGAATTGATGTACAGAAAAACGTAAATTATTTTATCTTATATATCTTGTACAAATTAATGTTAACTACTATTAAATAAATAAAAAAATACTGTATTCAAATCGTTTCATTCATTTAAGTGTTACAGTGCCACTAGCAGATAGGTACATAGACAGAGAAAGTGCTAAATTATAACACACCTCTTCTTTGTTGGGGTTAAAACGCAAGAACTAGAACCCAAACTTACACAATATACTCGTTTATCATCAGTCATTAGTCTATTTAGTTAGTTATTTTATGCTTGTTGCAACTTGCAAACACCATCTCACGGGATACGTTTGATAAATATCTAAGATTTCTTTCCCAAAGGATTCGTTGCAAAGTTTCTCCAGTGCAAAATATTCTCAGCATCTTAACTTTACACCAACTTACTCGTGTACTGGAGTTATTTCTCCAGAGCATTCATTTTATTAGTTTTAATTTGTAAGAAGAATACAAAGTATGAACTAATAGAAATTCAGTCTTAAAAGGTATTATTAGTTAAAGAGATTTTTGTAAATAAATTATTTTGTTGCTGATTTTAGTTGTTTATTTATCGATCGCTTTGGTGAAGAAAAACATCGCGTAGGGAACCTGAAAAATCTTCATAGGAAGCAACAGTGTGTAAGCACTGTTGTGTTTTTGTTTGAAGGAAATTGAAGCCAGTGAAACTACTGGGCATTATGATACTCATATCTTTCGAGATCTTATATCTCGGGGTGTCGAGTGCAGTTCAGTGTCATGCAGTGCTTTGTAATTCAAAGTTCTGTGTGGTGTTGCTTCTGTTAATGGGCAGGCGAAGCGTTTACCATCAGGCGAGCGCTTTGCTCGTCTCGTCATTTAATCATATGATAAAATCATGCTAAAATAGCAAACGAAATAGATGTTCCTTATCATTAACCTGTAATATCTTATCTTGTTTTCATATATCATCATCATCAGCATCAGCAACAAGACGTCCACTGCTGAACATAGGCCTCCCCCAAAGATTTCCAGACCGACCTGTTGGAAGCGGCCTGCATCCAGCGACTTCCTGCGATCTTTATCAGGTCGTCTGTCCACCTTGTAGGTGGACGTCCAACGCTGCGCTTGCCAGTACGTAGCCTCCATTCCAGAACCTTTCTTTCCCATCGGTTATCGGTTCTGCGAGCTATGTGGCCTGCCCACTGCCACATCTTTTCATATATATCGTAATTAAAATATCTAGCCGTGCACGTTCCGAGTTCCCTTTGGCCATGAAGCAGGATTTTTACGCAAATATACATTTTATATTATGCTTAGCTGTTCTCGTCCTACGTAAACAATAGTCACATTTAATTCTCAAGGCACGGTCACACTGGACCAAACATACTAGATAATGCTGTAGGTAAACGAAGGAAACGAAATATATATGATACATATTTTATATAGAATTTAATATGATGGAACATTCAAACAGAATTATTCATTTATATTTTCTTTTTATTTATATTTCATTTGCTAATAAGTAGCACATATTTCACTATCTCAAAATAGACGCTAATCTTATATATAAAATTCTCGTGTCACAATGTTAGTTACCTTACTCCTCCGATACGGCTTTACTGATTTTTACCAAATTTTATATGCATATTCAGTAGGTCTGAGAATCGGCTACTATGTATTTTTCATACCCCTAAGTGATAGGTAAGGGTTGTTCACCCTTAACATTCTTTTTTTTTATTTTTGGACAAAATTTTGGTTTTTATTTTTCTATAATGTGGCATTAAAAAATACATACAACGCAAAATTTTTACCCTTTTATCATCAGCCCCTATTTTTTAATAGCCATTTTAGTAATTTAATCATTTTTCATCCCGCTCGATAACTGATCAATTATCGTCTTTTTTGTAAATGTTTTTCACTCTATTTCGATTAAAATTTCCCTGAGCTTATGGCAAATCTAATATACATATATAAATTAATGTTTGTCTGTATGTTCTTTATAGAATCGAAATTATGCATTTGATCATATGATGATCTTTAGCAAAGTTGTTGTGCATAAGCCCACGAAGGTTTCTGAGAGGGTACGATTAAATCGATTTTCGACAGATGGCGCCACTGTTGGGCTACTTTTATCCCGGAACAAGCAGATCACGCGGGCGGAGCCGCGAGGGACAGCTAGTTATTATGTACAAAAGTCACACTTCGACATATAAATCAGAAGGAAGATTTTTACTAGGTATCTGTTTATAAAAATAGCTGTACTATACATGAATTGGTGTTTAAATCATACTCGAATTTTGTTATATAAGCTGTTAATCTTTTTTAAACAAGGTAAAGTTATAGCCAGTTCAATACAATCTTGATACGACGGTAACTGATCAAATACAAATGGCTTTGACATTGCGATAACAATTCCTTTGTCTCTAAAATTTTATTATAATGACTCCACCTTGTTTCTATTGAATAAATAGTCTGATTTTTGTATCGAAAGTGTGTTTTAGCTTTTTTGTATGTAAAACTGTATGATATCAAGCAAACTCATACGCAGTAATGTTCCATATCGAAATGTTTTGACCTGCGACATGTATTTTATTCGAGATTATGAAAAAATCGATGCTTGTAGTATCAGTTATTGTCACTCTTTCAAGTCAAAGCAATAAAGCTAGTGTCTCTGCAATATCGATTAATATCCACTATAAGTAGGCCCGAAGTATTGAAGTGATTCTTAGGAATAGTGGATAATAATAAATGGTTGATAATAATGAATTATGGTACTTTTACATAGCATGGTAGATTTAGGAGACATGCGATTATTCGGGGTAAAATCCTATCAAATATTTTTTTATACATCTGAACTGTAGTGGATATATTATTATAAATAATAGCCCCATGACCACACCAAATCCTTCCCTAAAGTATGAGGATTATGTTTGTGAAACAATCATCAAAATTGTTTTTTTTTTGAGAAAATCGCAAACTTTACATACGTACGAATTTGTGGAAGTCCGAAGTCGGCCGAAATCTCTATACTGTTTTACACTAAAGCTATTTGTTTGAAGCAGTATAAAGACATTGATCGTAGTATTCCATGTTAATTTCAACTCGGTGCTTCATTTCTTTGTTGAGTAAATTGTCTTGATTCATGAACATACCGACATCTAAACTAACAACAGGATAATGCTATAAGGTTATCGTTTTGAGTTACAAAAAAAAATGAGTTCCATTTTCCAATGATGTATAAAAAAAAATACTCACAGAAAAACTATTTGTATGTAAATAAATGTAAATGAAGTTGTTAATACGATTGAGTTAACATTGAGTCACTGCAACAAATCCATTTCTAAAGACAAATTCATTTGAATTTAGAACGAAAATAAAAATATATATAATGAAGAAGTAAATTAACATATTAGGCTGAGTGCAGTTTGGATTAGTTTCGCACGAGTTTTTCATGGCACGTAAAATTGTGACAGTTTATATATATTGTCACAGAATATTACGTACGGCTAAACCTCCATTCACATCTATAGACAAAGTACCAGACACGTACCACCTTTGAAATAAAAATATTATTTCATTCAAAATGATCTATGAACGTATTCACATCTAGCAAACATATGCGCCCAGGCACGGGCCGGCATCGGCTGATAACACCCGGCCAGAATTGTTTATCTATTATTGGAACGAAGTTCCTTACGGCAGGCTTGGAGGGGATAGGGATTTCGCTGCGTGACCGAACTGAAAAAAATGTGATAGTAAAACCGTAAGAAAAATGCGTGGAAAAAAAGCGTTAAATGAGACGTGCGCAGGCGTGACAGTCGCATAACCAGCCAGCGTTAGTTCCTTTTTTAAAATGAAATTCATTCAGCCAGTTATAGTTGAAGTATTTTTATATCTCCTTCGATTTTTAAAAGATTACGCTAGCTCGTTATTATTTATAATTACATAAGTTGATAAAAAATGCTATACAATAGCTTTACCGCGGCAGTCTCCGAGTGCCACACGTCTTTTTTTTTATTTCTATTTTTCTATTTCTATGTAATTTTATGTTGTCAAACAAAAATAAAGCGACATATTTTGTTATTTTAGTTGATAATTTGAATTACGATGTTTTTTTATTTTAAGTAATTTATTATTTCCTAAAATACTGAATTTCCTAAATACTTTCTTGTACTTAAATAAAAACTAATCAGCAAAATTTAAGAGAAAAATCAAGAAAACCTACATAAAATTGAGCACGACTTTTTTTGCAATTTGTGTCGATTCTACATTAGCCGAAGGAACTTCGTTCCTACCTGGTGTCCCACGACACACACCAATTTTTTTGTTTGTTCAGAATTGCTTATTCTGCAGTAGTACTTAACTATCAAACATTACGGCAAAATTGTACGATATAATATTCGTACGACTCAAATCGTATAAAATCGTACCCATTATGTGGTTGGCCTATGGCATACATCGAACAAAAGTACGTTAGAATCCCTTTCATCATATTCGCGTTAAAACATAATCAAATGGATTTTCTTGACATATTCAGCTTTTACGACAGCCATAAATCTTTAGCACTGGTGTGGCCCACGCTTAACTCTAAACGGAGGAACAATTAATTTACATAATGTTTACTTAGTATGTTAAGCAAATAGTGGTTTATTACTAGCTAGAATTAAATTTATGAACAATGGGCTCATTGTCTTGAATGTACTTTTACAGTCGTAAAAACAAATATCGTTAATATTTGTTTCAAATGTAAACTGTATTTTGATAAGGTTAGTGGTGTATTTAATGTAACTAAATTTAGTATATTTAAGTGATAATCGCTTCAATGGGCAGTCGAGCGCCTCGCTCGTCACGTCATTCAATCAAATAATAAAAATGTAGTGTACCTGTTTCTATAATCAAGTGATACCCGCCTGTTAAACACATTAGTTTTCTAATTATAGAGTGATTTTATCAAAATTATATAATTTCGTTCCATAAACATAATTTCTGGTAATGATGAAGAATTATTTGCGTATAATCAAAGCTAAAATTAATGTACGCGTGAAATCAAATATTTTTATACAAAATGTTAAAAGCGGCCAAATCATTTTATCGGAAAGTTTGCTTAACCCTTTAATTATGCCAACACTCCCATCCTTCGTAAACATAAATTATTTGCAAGACCCTACTTTTTCTAAGGGTTATCCCAATCTAAATTTATTCGGAACGAAGTACAAAAAAAGGGATTTTTATTAAAAAAGTTTATTTTTACGGTACCGGCAAGCGGTCATTCGCAAATGGTCTTGATCGATGTAGTTCAAACACGTTTTTTGGGTTGTTTATTGCTGATCTATGTTGATTCTCAGTAGTTAACTGGAGAAAAATAGCATTCGCCAAATTGAATTGAATGATGATACGAGCGAGGCGCTCGTCTCGCGCCACGCCTGCCCATAAACAGAAACAACACCGCTTAGAACTTTGAATTACAAAGCACTGCATGGCACTGACCGGCGTTTGTCACCACGAGACATAATATGTTAAGTCTCGTAATGCCCAATAATTTCGCTGGCTTCAATATTCTCCAAACCGGAACACTACAGTGCTTACACACTGTTGCTTGGTGGCAAAAATAGACACAGCGGTGGTACCAATCCAGACGGCCTCTCGCATACGAGGGACCTACCACCTTGTGACAATGGTCACTTGTTCAATTACCCATTATGAATTGACACCTCGACGACACTAATTATCGTTTAGAATTATAAATATTTTATGTTTATAATAATATAATTAGCTTATGGTAGATACCATACACCAATTATATTATTATTTAGTAGATACTAACGCTATATTAAGTTATACCATTGTGAATTCAGTCGGTAGTACTCAAATTAAAAAATAGATAAATAATAGTGGTCCAGTTTAAGCTCTATATTGTGATCCACCCAACATCCTTATCTAACAAGATAGCTTACTCGACATCTAATTCATAGAATGGAATCGCGGTTTTTGCTGACGACCACAACGTTTGAATATTCACGTGAAGCGATGCGACAGATTTTAACGAGATTGTAACCTGTGTTGGTTTATTTAGAGACTCGGTGTGTGACCTTCAACGTTTCGCTTTCATCAAACCACTCGCGAGTCGCGAAATGAGCATTTGAAGTAATGAGAAAATCTATTTTGTGTTGCTGTTAGGGACATAATGTGTAAAAGTTATGTAGTTGCTGTACTTATTATCCACGTGTTTTGAAATGAAATGAAAGTTATTTTTTTAATGTTACATTTTAAATGATTATTTGATTAAGATAAAATTTTGATATACGATAGATTTTGAAATAACGTTTAAATGCTTGCACATTAATCTATTTTACGATGTATTACCACTTTTACAAGTGATATGCACGTCAATTTATCCGCAAATTGTAGGCTGATTTTATTAATAATTTAGTTTTTTGTTCGATAGAGTTCCTCCCATGCTTCTACATTCTTTCCGTTTTATAAATTGACAATCTTAATATTCGTGCTAACATATCACTAAAGTTTGAACTAAAGTAAAACTAAAAACTTGAATATTTATAGGCAACATATAATGCGTATTTGCCCGCTTTTAGTATTGGTGCGTGGAGCGGCTAACTCGAGCACACATAATGGACCATCCATCATGCATATGAGCGTTGGTTATGGCAATTTACATGCGCAAACCTAAATGCTAAAACACTGGATTATCCGGCTATATTTTGATTCATGAAGCACCGGATTTTAGGGAGACTTTTTTATACAACTCAATGATGAGCCAAGCAGGTCATCAGATGGTAACTTAGAATTACAAAGCACTGCATGGCTTTGCACTGCGCAATTGCTGGTGAGAGGGTACTTTATATTTTTGTACTCAGCTGGACCACCGTACACATGATGTAAAACCTGCCATATTAGCTCGGTTAAGCAAGTCGCGTTTTGGGATCAGCCAGTGTATATCGAGTAATTTTAGGCTGGCATAATTCTGCCCATCCTCGAGGGACTACAATGACTCAAGAGTCCCTCAAGAGGATCGAGATTATGTTTGGACTGCACTGTACTTAACATCAGACGTAGTGTAGTGACTTTGCCGTGCCAGAATAAAAAAAAACATAGGGTATTAAGCCTCATAATGTCCAGTAATTTCGCAGACTTCTATATCCTTCAAACCGAAACACAACAATACTTCATTGCTGTTTAGTAGCAGAAAATTTACGCGAGACTTAAAAAGAATCAATTGAAAATACTAGAGAGACGACCCGCTCAAAGCGGTAGCACTAGTTATGCGGCTAATTAAAATGAAAAAATCGCTTGTAAAAAATTCATCGCTCTATTCTCGGAAGTACGAAAGAAGTTATGACGATGAATCTCATTTGGCAACGTCGTTAAACACCTAGTGGTTTCTAAATGAGATATTTCCTTTTTATGTCAAATAATTTTCTACGCGGCTCCTCACTGTGGAAATTGTGGTAAAAGAAAAGAAATAAGAGGTCGTAATAACGTCATTACTGAACGGTCATCGGCCCAAATGTTGCCATTGTATGAAAATGGCCACACCTCAGCGTTGTAATTTACATATAATATTAAATCTTTCCAGAGAGAAGAATTGTCTTCTTTGTCACACCGATTGATTCTAATTATAATATAAATATATCGATGCTTGAAAAGCAAAAATATTTAATGAGTAAAGTTTACAAGAGAGTGATTTAAAGTTTAAATTTTTAGACAGAAAATCATTAATTTCTTTTATAACTTTTTATAATCACATTGTCTCGACTCTGTATCATCCGTAGGTTGACTGTTAGAGAATGCCTGTGGCATTAAGTCCGCCTTTATACATGTTTTGTATTTGTAGTTTAAATAAAATAAAATCATAAAAGATAATATCCAATTGTCGAATTTCGATGCTTTTAACTTACATAATGTGTATGCAATATACAATTAGATAACTTTTAATGGTTTTTTTTTTCAAATATTTGAACTTTAAATCATTCTCCTGTAAAGTTTAATCAATGTCGCTTAAATATTGTTGCCTTTGAATCTACCCAAGTACACATATCTTATACTACTTAGTATTAGAGTTATAAACATTCAAGCCGGAAATTAAATTATTACTTATTTTTATATGAAAATATAATCTTATAAATTATCAAAAGTCGTAGAACCGTTGTTCCTTATGGAGTTAGCTATCTAGTCCTGCCAGGTTGTTGTTGTTTTAAAAGTAACCCTGTATAATTTATGGTGACTCTCGTATATTTGTTTAAACATCCCATTGTCCTTGCGTGCCGCAATTTCGCCGTCGCGTCGGTGATGCAGATTCTGTCATACGATAACCCAGACATGGTTGTACACATTTAACATAAATTATGAGCAGCCGAGAGCGTCCATGTCGACGGTGACATCTACATTTTGCATATTTTATACGATAAATACAGTGTATCATGTGCTGCGAAAAAATTAATGCACTTCCGAGCTCGGGATCTATTTATCTCTACACTGAAAAATGAGGGACATAAAGGAATTTCATTTCTTGTAATTTGTACTGGTATATTGGTCTGTAAGTGTTATAGTATATGGCTACTGCATTGGAATTATTTTATTCATATTTACGGCTTCAATTCAGTACTCGTAATTTTGAACACAGAATAAGTATTTTAGTAATTCCATACTGCTTAGTAATAAAATAGGGATTAATGCCGAGATAGAAGGCATGGTTTCCAAACCAGTCTCCATAGCAGACACCTCTGACATTTTGAAATTACGTGTGTATGTTGTTAATTAGCGCTCAGTTTTACGGTGAACGAAACATTGTGAGAAAGCTTCATAACTAAGAGTTCGCCGAAAGTTTAGTACGGGTCATACCTCTGCCTACCCCTTTGGAGACTACAGGCGTGAGTGCGTATTCTTTCTTTCTTTATTTAAAGTGTCAAACATTGGCTGACCCCTGACAATGACCCTTGGCTTGTAAATATCAACACTTGAGCGTGATGTTTAAGCCATTGTCAAATAGAATTGAGGCCTTGGATGAAGAATAACTAACTACCTATAGCTAAAACCTAAATTACTCAATGCTTCAGGGAGCTGTGTCCGCATGAATACTACTAAAAGCAGCAATTATTAAACCGCACTTTAAGCCATGAGAAGTTATAAAGGAGTAAGCGTGCATTAGTGGCACTGCGATAAGATAGTGGAAGATACTAACTCAAAGGGCGTTTTAAGAACAGTGGTACATACATTGCAACTTTGTATTAAATTCAATATTGTATTTATGAAAAACTACAATTATACACTCAGAAACTCTCAAAAATAGTGTATAAACCTAACGGTTATCAAATTTCCAGAAATTTTCCTAAAGCTTCCCTCACTATTGTTCCTGAAAAAAAATTAACAGGAGAGTGTAAATTGTTGCAATTTGTTGTCTATTTAAAGTATTTTTTTTCATTGAATGTAGAGACGAGCACGGCGCTCACCTGATGGTAAGCGCCATGCCTGCCCATAAACAGAAGCAACACCACACAGAACTTTGAATTACAAAGCACTACATGGCACTGAACTGAGCTTGTCATCCCGAGACATAAGATGTTAAGTCTCATAATGCCCAGTAATTTCACTGGCTTCAATGTCCTCTAAACCGAAACACAACAGTGCTTACACACTGTTGCTTGGCGGTAGAAATAGACAAAGCGGTGGTACCAATCGAGACGGCCTCTCGCATACGAGGCACCTACTATCTTGTAAAGTAATAATTTGACCACAGGAATATGGTTATGGAATGGTTTTTTCTGGGATAAAAAGTAGCGTATGTCCTAATCTATTTCATTGTGTCTTTATGTCCCAAATGAGTAATAAACATCCTTATTCACATTTATAGTACTAGCAGGATAAACAATGTAGTATGTAGTAGTAATTAATGTTTGATATTACATTATTTTGTGCATAAATCATACATCCAGACTACTATCGCACTGAAATATTTGTTATCTGTAATTTCGAAAAAGTTCATACATGGATCGAGAAATATGTTATATAGACCACTTCAGTTCCTGTCGAGCCAATTATGTGCCCCGAATGGATAATTTAATACAATTTAAATTTGGAAAATATTCCGTGTAGCGACGACAACACAGCTTTTGCATTATAATTTAAAAAGCATATTCAGATTAGAATATTAACAAATTATCTTGATCTGTTTAAAAAAAAACCCAGTTGTATATTAATGAGACAGTCAGTAAATCACATGGATTTTTCTTAAATTTATTTAACATATAGTAATACGATTTAAATTTCGTACTCTGGCACTCTTCTTGTAATTGTTAAATAGGATGTGATAATTTTCTAACACAGGATATAATATTTTACATAAAATTGCATCTTCGTACTAATTTGTTAAAACAAATATTGCCGAAGCCCATAGAACTATAATTTGCATTTAAAAAGATTACCATTAATTTCTTATACCCATCCTTATATTTGAAGTAAAATAACATTTGTTAAAAGAATTTTATGCTACCGCAAACAGCGTTTTAATTTTACAACGAAAAAGTTGCCCAGATGGGCATCCAATAATCCAATTAACGATGAACTGAAAAAACAGGGGCAAGGAATTTTAAAAAGACTTTCCATACTTTAGGATCACGAATGTTTTCGCTTAGGCTAATTCAATAGTGATTACTGAATCTAAGACTTCAAACTTTCGCACTTTACCGTTGAGCTCATCTTTAGTTCCTTTTTTAAGTTGCTCCATTCCCGGGAAATTCGATTTTTGAATCGAATATTCTAACATGATTGCCCGACCTAAGTTGAACCCAGAACATCACGGTTCTCAGCCTTAATATGATGCCACTTAGTGTTGCCCAAATTCAGTCTTGGTCTTGCAGTCTTGGTCTTGTTCTTGCGTTTTTGCAAGACCAAGACCAAGAACAAGACCGCGTATTTTTAGCAAGACCAAGACCAAGACTGACCGTGCAAGACTTGAGCAAGAACAAGACATAGCCTGCAAGACTCTTGCGTCTTGCAGCTAGGACTTAGCGCTATTTCACTGAGTAGTTAGGTGTAACAGTTCGGTGTATAGGTAGGTACGCTTAGAAATTCTATGAGACGCAAAAAACTGTATCAAAGAATAGGTATGAAAAACTGGACCTATCTATTAAAATCAAACTGAGTGCATGCATAGTTATGTTTTAACCATCGGCACTTTGATAATGCGGCTTCAAAGGTTTTGTACTTACTTCTCAAAGAAATTTGCCGCTTTTCGGAAGTACATGGTCACGATACACGCGCCGGCGGCTTCTTTTGAAATCTAAAACAATCGTTGCCGCCACGCCGAAATCATAACATTTGACACTATTTGATTGCCGCCATAGGGCGTAGGTATACTCGTGCAAAATAATTTCGAATTTTAAGAGTACCTACAGGTGTTCCAAAGAATAAATAAGTTTCAGAGTGCTTAGAATGAAAATGAATACATTATACTGATCACGCAAGTAGTATTATGATTGGGATAAAATGGTAAGGATAGGTAGTAGATGTCAAATTAATTCATTCTAGTAAGTATATATTATAATATTGATTACTTATATGGTTTTAAACTAATTACTTAGGTACTATTATTGTACATTTAGTCATTATATTTCTTAAGTTTTTACAAGAAAAAATAGCAAAAAAGTGTTCAAATATCACCCCGCACCCGTTTAATAAATATTGTAGCCACTTTTAAATATACTTGAAACGTGTAAAAAAATTCTACAAAACTAATAAAATAATATAAAAAGCGTAGGTACTTACCTACTAATAAAATAAAAAGCCTGCGATAAGAGTTTTGTATTACTTACCAGCCCGAATATCTCTGAGAGAGATGATGAGAGTAAGTATTTACTAGCTGTGCCCGCGACTTCGTCCACGAGGAATAGTAACTTTGGAGGTATAGTGACGTTCAGGACTTATTTATTTATTTTAAAACTTCTGTCATCAAACATACAAACGAACTCTTCAGCTTTATAATATTAGTATAGATGTACGCCAAAACATTCACTTATATGTAAAGAATAGTGATTTTCACTAATTCTTTATATATATTTTATTCACGCGTCGCGTCTGTACAAGTAGGTAATATTTAGTGTGTGTTTGTACGCCGCACGCGGCATTATTTGATTTGCGGCGGCATCCTTTTCATAGAGCCGGCACGTGGCGAGGCGGCGCGGTAGAAAGCAAGGAAACGTACTATAAATAAAGGAATTATTTTAATTCCAGTCATTTCCAATTGAGCTGTGCTTCGAGTCTAACTTAATAATTGTTTTTACTAATTCTTGTTGTTTTCTAAAAACGTATCACGTGTACAATTTAATATGAGTGACGAAGATTCAAATTATTCGAGTCCGAGTAACGAGAGTTTGAGTCACAGATCTAAAAGACCCAAAAGCAAATTTGAAGAGTTTTTCGAAATAATTCATGCATCCCAAACTGCCTTCTGTAAATTGTGCCAACATAAAAAGATTGAAATAAAAATGAAAAACAGAAACACTTCAGGCTTAAGGAAACATCTAATATCTTTCCACAAAAAGGAATCAGAAATATTTCTTCCTGTTAAACCAAAATTAAGTGGAGATATCACAAGCTTTTTAGTAACCGCTGGAAGAAGTGGACAGGTAAGAATATTTTTTTAACTCTGCATAGCTATTCATGCGATACTTTCAAAAACGCCATTAACTTACGTAAGTATTTTTGAGTTAGTGGTGTTTTCATCTAGGGGTGCGACATATTAAGTATGTAATTATCGTCTTAAATATTTTTTATAAACACCCATATTTTCATTTAATCGGCCAGTAACAACTAAGTACTTTATTTTGGTAAATTACAGTACAGTGCAACCTTAATATAACAAATATCAATTTAACGATTTTCTCGATTTAACAACAACATACCTCCTCCTCTTATATGCTCAAACCTTGTATGTTTTAAATAATAACACAAGATTTATTGTTTTGTTTCAGTCGGAAAACAGCAGTGACAACATCACGACAGCTACAGTTGATTGGGTGGTGAAAAAATATCTTCCCTTCTCATTTTTCGATGACGAAGCTACACAAGTATATTTTCGACGTATTTGCCCTAATATGGTGTTTCCTAAAAGGTCTACACTTAGAAGGAAAGTCAAAGAGCGATTTGAAGAGCTCCAATTGAATCTCAAGGAACGACTTCAACAATTATCATCTAAAATGTCTTTTACCATTGATGGGTGGACGTCAATTGCTGGTAGGAGTTACTACGGGGTTACTATTCATTATATAGACAACGAATGGAAGTATCAATCTGTAGTTCTTGATTTTATACCATCACGCGGTCGACATACTGGGGAAGATATTGCAACGATTTTCCATGAATGTTTATTGGAATATGGCATAATTGATAAAATACAAGGTATCACGGTCGAGAACGCAACTGCAAATACCAAATTTATGTATGAACTGGGCAAACAGCTGCCGCCACACTTTGATTCAGACAATCAACATTTCCGGTGCTTTGCTCACATTTTAAACCTTGGTGTACAAGATTTATTAAAGACCTTAGCATTACACTGTGAGTCTGACACTAACGCGCAAGACCAGCAGTACGAAGACTATGCAGACGAAACTGAGGATGAGGAAGATGAAGAATCTGCACCAAATATTGCTGACTCGCGTACATCTGTAACAAAGTTACGCAGTGTTTCCAGTAAAATAAAAAGAAGTGAGATAGTGAAGAAGAAGTTTCAGTCTGCTTGTGAAGCAGCTGGCGTGCCATCAAATCTAAATGCCATTCTTGACTGTCCAACGAGATGGAATTCCACACATGATATGATTGGATTTGGTTTAAAAGTGAGAGCGGGCATTGACATATTGTGCAGTTCTGTCACCGAATTAAATGATTTTCAAATCACAGCTAATGAATGGCAGGTACTCGAAAAATTACATAAATTTCTAATAAACTTTAAACTTTTAAGTACAAAACTTGGTGGAGACAAATATGTTACATTACCGCTAGTCATTGTATCATTCAATCTTTTGCTAGATAAAATTGAATCTATGGTAAAACAGTTAGATGAGAAACCTAATCGATCTGAAGTGGATGAAAGGCTCATTCTAGCTTTCCAAGCAGCTCGAGACAAAATGCTTAAACATTACAAAAAGAGCAACTGGATTTATTGTACTTCTTTAATTTTAGACCCAAGGCATAAGGCTCAGACTTTTGACCTGACAATGTGGGGGAAGCAACTTAAAACAGAAAGTCTGCGCAAGTTCAATGAACTTTATGAAGAATATAAAAATCTACACTCACTGAACAAATCTCTGGAATTACCAGAAAAAGAAAATAAAGTATGTGATGAAGATGAAGACGTAATAGACTTTGATAAACTCTATGAATGTCCCTCGACGTCATCTGGATCTTGTCTTCAAGGCTTAGTGATAGACGAGTTGGAGGAGTACCTGAGAAAACCAAGAACTGCCAGCTCGGAAGACATTTTAGATTGGTGGAGGACGCATGAGACAGAGTATCCGATTTTATCGAAAATGGCCCGTGATTTTCTCTCAATACCTGCAACTTCAGTACCTGCTGAGAGGTTATTTTCTAAAGCATCATTAGTAATTAGAAAACATAGAAATAGGTTAAATGATGAGTCAGCCAGATGGTTACTTTGTATTAATTGTTGGTCAAAAAAATTGATATAAAGTATCATAACCTAATGATAAAGCTGTTGATTAGTGTTGTATTTTATTTTTTGTTCAAATAAATGATAAATCGTAAAACTCTTTTATTAAATTTCTTATAAGTTGAGGGTTCAATCTCTTTTTAGACAGATAAGTATTGTTCTTTAAAATACAGTCAAGTTATTGTAATTAATTTGTTTTTTTACATGTTTTAGCAAATGTAAGCTTATAAATCATAAATGTTTATTAAGAAACAGTTACTTCCATGGAAAACGACATATAGGTCAGTTAATTTTTCGAATTTCTTATTAAATCTTCAGTTATTTGTTAATCTGCTTGATCTTTACTATGGCTATGTTAATTCAAGCTCACAATGTTCCAATTCTAATACGTTTTTTAAAGATTTAAAGTAAACTTTAATAAATAGTAATAGACTAATAGGTAATTGCAAGACTTGCAAGACTCTTGCTGCAAGACCAAGACCAAGACCAAGACTGGGAGCGCAAGACCAAGACCAAGACCAAGACCAGGTGTATTGGCGCAAGACCAAGACCAAGACTGGCTAAGTCTCGTCTTGTTCTTGCATTTGGGCAACACTAAATTGCCACTAGACCAATGAAGTGATAATCAATAATATAATCATCTGAAGTATATAAAATGTACACACCCCTTAGTATTATTGGTTTATGTATTACGATTAATATATTTTGTATGTATATATTGTTTTAATAATTTTATGCACGTTATCTCTATCTATCCTCTGATGTTGACTGTCACCGGGGGGGTGAAGAGGGGTCTTTCTCCTACTAAATCCAGTCCATCCAAAGGTTGTCCGGAAAAATAGATAGCGATAAGAACGCCATTGGTACTTCTTTCAATGTTTAAGTTTCATCGTTATTTTTAATTCTCTTATATATTACATACATAGATTCACTCCTGTATAGATTCACTTTCCATAGGTATGCGGAGCCTGCGGACTTCCACTTGCTACGATCTTTACACACTTCTTTGGCCTATTTCACTCTTATTCTATTCTTCATGCGTGCACGTCGGTTTAGGGTACTTCTGATCTGACCTTTATTACATATTAAGATGTACAATAAATAGTCTATAAATATTCGTGTCCAAGTTTTCAAATGTCTACAATTTATAAATCTAAAGTTACGATTCAACAAACACATGGATTTAAGATGATTCTGTGTTCAGTTGGGTTCAAAGAGGCTTTTATCGGAATAAGTATATTTTTCTTACAAAAGGTAGGTACATTGAAAAGGCAGGTTTACTTTTTGAATCAAATAATTACTTACACATTCAATAAAGGTCGGTCCCTTGACTTTGGGAGGTCGCGAACTGGAGGTATTTTTAATTTGAATTTGAGCATTTCATTTGCGTTTCACTTCTTGGTGCGTAGCTTTAACGTTTATTTATCTAGATTAATTACAAAGATGCCCCGGAGGCACAGTTGTATTGCGTACGGGATACTACTCCTATGCTGTTGTCGCGGGTTCGATACCCGAGTCGGGTAAAAGTGATATTGGATTTCTCTGTCACAAAATGCTCAGTAACTACCTGGAGTATGGTGTTAGGCCCGATATGGCGATAGGCTCGCTCCCCTATCATATTATGGTACGGAAATAAGCTCGGCGAAATGTAGGTGTACTGATTACAGTTATACCTACACCTTTGTGGATCACAGGCGTGAGTGCATATGTATAGTGAGCGATAAGGTACAAGGTGGTAGGTAGATCCCTCGTATGTCAAAGGCCGTCTGCGTTCGTACCACCGCTTTGTCTATTTCTGCTGCCAAGCAACAGTGTGTAAGTACTGTTGTGTTTCAATTTGAAGGACATTAAAGCCTTAAATTACTTGGCATTATGAGACTTAATATCTTATATCTCGGGATGACGAACGTAGTTCAGTGCCATGCAGTGAATTGTAATTCAACGTTTTGTGCGGTGTTTCTTCTGTTTATGGGCAGGCGTGGCGCTTACTATCAGGCGAGCGCCTTGCTCATCTGATCATTCAATCAAATAATCATATAACATAAAAAAAATCAATTAATGACATTTTTTTGTAAAATATGACATTTAACCCACTTAAATCCAATAAAATTTGCAAAATAAAATCATACATCGCCATTTTTACTCGATGTGGGTGGAAATGTTATTGCATATTTGCATCCAAATTACCTTAACCATAATTGAAAATTCAGAATACTGTATTCATTAATGCACCGCAGACGGCCACAAAAATAACCCTTTAAATCTAAACTATGTTAATGTTCCCAATTAACAGTTAATGTTGGTAAAACTGTGTCGGTCGGTCGGTACGGCCGCGGTCAACCTGCGCACTACCCGTTTAGATTTATAGGGTTTTCATACGAGATTTACGATTGTCATTTATTATTCAGTATCTACTCTACAATCAGGATTTATTACTCACTTTTGGCGGTTCATGGACATAACTATTTTATTGTAATATCAGTAATAAGAGCTTATTGCAACCCACCTGAGTGTCGTGAATGTAAAATCATTATTGTTTGGCGTATGGTAAAAGTGTAATATAAATATACATATAATTGACAGCCTCCGTGGCGCAGCGGGCGAGTAACCGGCTGTGAAACAAGAGGCCGCGGGTTCGATTTCCGCACAGAGACAAATGTTTGTGTGATCCACAAATATTTCTTTCAGGGTCTGGGTGTTGTGAGAACGAAAGTCTCTCGTAGTTCCTGATACCCACAACACAAGACTTGTATCTTACTGTGGGGTCAGGACTATGTATGTGACTGTTGGGAGTATTTATTAAAAAATAATAAAAAATAAAACGTAAATATAACAATATTCTAAAACTTATTACGACACTTAATAGTTTATAACATATTAATGCTATTCAAATGTATTTTGTGTAAGTTTTATGGAATACATATCCTGTCGTCAACTAAATACATAAAGATACGACAGCTAGGAAATGTACACATTTGACTAAATTTAGTTATAAAATTATTTATTACTTACATATACATTAACATTGATCTTCTATGTATCATAATATATTCATACATCAGAAGATCAATGCCAACTACAAGTTAAGTAATGAGCGAAGCGAGCGTGCCGCGGCAGTGGCCGGCGAGCATTTATCAATTACAAACTCGCAAACTCCTAAATATACCTAAGTCCTAAATATTCCCAATATTAATCAGAGTCACGTAATAGCGCAATTGTTTATTAACCGCTTATTATAAATAATTAAAGTGTTTACGGTCTTCCGTCTGTCCTGTCGTAGGCCCCTCGATTAGCTTTTTTCTTCGGCGCGTGAAGAAGCAAATGCTCTATGAATATACAGCCGGTATGATTCTAGTAACCACCGATAAACTTATTATTTGTCGGCCTTTTTTTACTGCCTTTCGTTTACCATCAGGTTTAGTACAGTCACTTTGGCGTACTTAGATAAAAAAAATTGGTGTGTGTCGTGGGACACCAGGTAGGAACGAAGTTCCTTCGGCTAATGTAGAATCGACACAAATTGCAAAAAATTCAAATTATCAACTAAAATAACAAAATATGTCTCTTTATTTTTGTTTGACAACATAAAATTACATAGAAATAGAATAGAAAAATAGAAATAAAAAAAAGACGTGTGGCACTCGGAGACTGCCGCGGTAAAGCTATTGTATGGCATTTTTTATCAACTTATGTAATTATAAATAATAACGAGCTAGCGTAATCTTTTATACTTCAATTATAACTGGCTGAATGAATTTCATTTTAAAAAAGGAACTAACGCTGGCTGTTTATGCGACTGTCGCGCCTGCGCACTTCTCATTTAACGCTTTTATTCCACGCATTTTTTCCACGCATTTTTCTTACGGTTTTACTATCACATTTTTTTCAGTTCGGTCACGCAGCGAAATCCCTATCCCCTCCAAGCCTGCCGTAAGGAACTTCGTTCCAAAATACCCTAACTAATACTGAACATACTATCAGATTTAAGTAGTAGAAAGAAAAAATGAAAATAATATCATTAATTTGTGATAAAATAAATATTATTACGCTCGTAATATCTTTCAAACAATAAATTATTTCATCTCAAAATATAAGCGTCATTAACCGTTCTAACCTGACTTAAGCCCTGTACGGCAACTAAACTCTCATCAATTTCCCATCAATAGTTTTTGCGCCAGACGAGTATAACAAACAATGATTCTAACACTTGCAATTTTATATCTGTTATGATTTTCTAACCACGTAATACGATCAATTATTAGACGTAGTTGGGTGGTGAATCACTTACCATCAGGTAACACACAGCTCGTTTGTAATATCATATATCATATCGTTTATGCTTCAAAATAAAATTTCGAACTAGCAATTAATAATTGTAAAAGTATAATAATAAAGCTTTTGCCATCGCGGTCTCTCAAATATTTCGTAAGATATATCATATCATCAGTATAGTGCAGTGTTTCCCAACCTTTTTAGGCCATGCCCCACCTTGACATATTTTTGTTAAATTTGTCACCAATATCTAGCATTACATTTAAATAACCCAAAGCGAAAGGGTTAAAGTCGTGTCGAGTCCATTTTTAAATTGCCCCCCTTAACTATCCAATTGCCCCCTGTGGGGCGTGGGCCCCACGTTGGGAAACACTGGTATAGCACGTCGTGGTTTACTCGTGGTGTCTCGGTCGCGTATAATAAATGCTACCTTTCGGCTAGATAGAAGAATACATGTAATCTAATAGAATAGTGTTATCGTGATAAATTTAAGTAAACAACGCGTTGACCAAACCAATGCAATATGACAAAACTTTTTCGGCTTTAAGACGAGTGTCTGCAAATGTCAATTCAGTCCGTTTTATATCGTTTTACATATTTTATAGGATTTTTACTGCCGCCATGTGGTAATTTTATGGAGAGCGTTTTCTTAACCCACTTCAGGATGTACGTGTAGAAACGAATATTATCTTTGTATGAATTAAAGCTTTTTTAATATCGCGGATATTAAATTCATAAAATATATGATAGGAAAGTACGTGTTCCATTCAAAATGACATTGACATTTGAAATAATGTTATAGTATTTTTATGTCTTCGATTTTTAAATGAAATTAATAACACAAAATCTGAAAATAAATTAATGTTAAATTCAAATTAATAACTTTTTACCGTCATCACTGGCTAATTTATATTTTGTACAAGACGTCTATTGCACATAATATGATATAAATGATTATTAATAGATAAATAAAGACATACTAATTTTCAAGTCACCATGTAATAGTAAAGAACACATTAAAAACAATTCAAATTTTCAGTATCTAGTGCCACTTAATTTGGTCGTAAACATCACAACTCAAACAACTTAGAAACAAGAAAAGCTGATATAAGTTCGTTTAAATTGTTTCGTCACTGAAATTTTAAACGAAACATCTTTCGTAAGTTGACTAAAAATAAGTTTCACGTTTCGCGGTATTTCTCAGGCGACGATATAAATTACGTATGCCAGTTGTTGCATAACGAAATGATATGAGAGTTCGACATAATGAACTAAAACGCATCCTATATTAATTAAAATACATAAATATACCCAACAGTCACACACATAGTCCTGACCCCACAGTAAGATACGAGTCTTGTGTCATGGGTGTGTTGTGTCATCAGGAACTACGACAGACTTTCCGTCTCACAACACCCAGACCCCGAAACAAATATTTGTGAATCACATAAATGTTTGTATCGGTGCGGGGATCAAACCGCGGCCTCTCGATTCACAGCCGGCTACTCGCCTGCTGGGTCACGAAGACTGTCAATCAACGAAGGTTCGTTCACATTTTCTTATATCTCTATTTCTGATTGTATTTAATCAAAATTTATATCGAAAATTCGGTTCAAAACCTGCATCAGAGCATGCAGCTCTGACATATAGAAATTACCTATGATTTTTTTTATATTTTTTTGCATAAATATTGATCATTATAGAAATACGGCCTGTACACACACAATGTTATATTAACTTTGTTGGCAACTACATATGTCCCACACATATTTAATTCCAAAATGAAAAATACCTAAAATAATTTATTTTAATTCACATTCACCTAGTCGAATAAGTTTTTTTTTTTTTTTTTTTTATGGCATAGGCCGGCAAACGAGCAAGTGGGTCACCTGATGGTAAGTGATCTCCACCGCCCATGTACGCCCACAATACCAGAAGAATCATGGGCGCGTTGCCGACCTTAAAGGAAAGGGATAATTAGGGATTGGGAAGGGGAGGGGATTTGGGCTTCCGGATATCTCACTCACCGTACGAAACGCAGCAGCGAGCTGCTACTTTACGTCGGTTTTCTGTGAGACAGTGGTAATGACCCGGTCGAGCCAGCCCATTCATGCTGTAGACAAAACTGTCTACAGCGTGACTCTACCACTCAAAATATACGATATTTTTAAAGTACAACATTACTATCACGTTGATATTCACGTATATGCAGTTACAATAAATATTTAAGTGTAAATAAAACGCTGGCAGCTCCGCTCCCAATGGAGAGGAAGGAAATCAATTGATAAAGTTGGAATACGTTGGATCCCCAGTCGGGCTATATGTTTTCATTTGCTTGTCGCATCTAGAACGTGTGATTGTATAAAAGCGGGTTGTAAATCCAAATATTCGAGGTTGACAAATGTATTTTGTAACTGAATTACAGGTATAGATTACAATTCTTTTTGAGTGGTAGAACCTCACAGATTTGTTTACAGCATGAATGGGTTCGACCGGGTCGTTACCACTGTTTCACAGAAAGCCAACGTAAAGTAGCGGCTTGCTGCTGGGGTTCGTGCGGTGAGTGGGATATTGGGAGCCCCAAATCCCCCTCCCTTTCCCAATCCCTTCCCTTTAAGGTTGACAACGCCTATGATTCTTCTAGTATTGTGGTTTTACATGGGTGGTGGAGATTACTTATTATGATAACCACGACGATATCGTCGCATTGCACCATGAGTTTTTTTTCTATAAAAATGAAAAGTAAATTTTTAACAAAGACATTTAGAAGAATTTCTTACTCTGTGTACGAAATTTCCAAGAAATAAAACCTCAGTTGCTCTTAGCTGTGATTTGGGAAATAATAAACAGACAATTTTACTTTTATCTCTCCTAAAAAAACTTGTACGTTATGACAATAAAAATAATTTTGCCAAAATAAAAATGTCTAAAAAGTTTTTTCACGCACATTAAATATTCACGGTGGTAAACAACGATATACATGTTTAGGTCGCAAAATGTAAAATTTACGCCTCACCTCTCCCACTTTAGTACGAAATATTCGAGTGTGCATGTTACCGTTGGTCTGCGAAACAAGTCCATTGTAAAATAATCCAATAATATATTATTTCATCACTGCAATATTGATAGTAGTGTAGTAAAATAAATTGTTTTATCCCACGATGGAGACAATTTGATAATAGTTAATTATTACTTAATAACTGCACGGTTTTGTAAATAATTTTTCAATTGCAGAATTGCAAACTATAATTAATTTTAATTAATGTACCTGGAGCGTATCTGTATTTTTTGACTGCTGAGTAGTTCAAAGAATTAAAAAATATTATATTTATATTTATGATAATTGATTAAATAATAAACTACAAAGGTAATGTTTATTATATGGTGATTTATAATCACCATATTTACTATATCAGATTAATATTTCTGTAATCCTTTAATATGAAATCCATAACAATTCAACGTTGCCTGGTGGAGATCGCTTTTAGCGATAAGACCGCCTTATGTAATATAATTTAGTAGTATGGCTTTTAATATATAATGTTAATTATTGGTGTACAATCAAGAGTTATATAACTATCTATATTTCAAAGCCAGCAGTTCCGATACCTTTTTCTAAATAGCCTCACAATTGTATTCATTTATGATTACATAAGCAAAAACATTGAATTGATCATTCTAAAGTATCGTTTTTATTTATCATTCGTTATTCGTAGATGTGTACATTATTTTCCAATAAGTGCATATTGTTGAAAATACTTTTATTATTAAACTTGACTTATACAAAACAACTGATTTTTCACACATACCGCAACCAACCGTATATTTTCAAAGCGAATCGAGCATACAACTTGCTCTAACAGTCAGTGTAGCGTTAAAGCCTCCGGGGACGGTCGTCTACGGCGTAGCGTCGTAGTGAATCTGTAGCCGCGTAGATTGTTCTACGTACGTTAAAGTGTTATTATTAAATTTAAAATCAATCTAGTCATAATCTTTAATTGAATATTTGAATAATTGGTGTTTTGAACATAGTGTGTGTGATTATTTATTAATATAGTATAAAAATATTTGCTAATTTTGACTATAAAAGTAAGTACGATTACTTTTCATTTTAAAGTTTTACTTTTTATTTTGTTTGTTGATTTAGTTAAATTATAAAATGTTTAGTTATTTTAACATATACCTACGTGGCTCGGGGTTATTGATTTGATGGTAGTTTTATTATACTCTATTTAATAATTAATTTTATGTTTTTTTTAAGAAATTATTGTCTCCTATTTAACTTTAAAACATCTTATTGGAAAATATAAAAAAAATAGTTTAATATTGCATACTGTAAGCACGTACACCTATAAAAGTGTATTTTTTATTTTCTTAGCCTTAATTATTCTTTTTATTTCTTTTAATTGGTTCTTCTGCTAGTGTGGGTGTTCACATAAAGTGCTGACCATTTAACATTTCACCCACTCAGCCTTCTTAGCAAAAAAGTTAAACAAATAGGAAAAATTATCTCTACAAAAACGTAATAATTTATTTAGTAGTAGCATAAGATGGCTTTCCTAGAACACATTTATATCCATTTTTCCAAAGGACCCGTCGGCACATTATCACCTAACTGATTTTTATCTATTCCCGACCTATTAGTGAAGTCTATTTCACGTCACAAATCTATTTTGGTCTTAAGTACTCATAAACTGGCATTTGGCACTATTAAGGCTTCTATTGTAGGTTCTGAACAGTAATAGGTATTCATTTGTTAATATTACGCCCAACGATGTAATACTGTGTATATATAATTAATAATATATCAACTATGATTTCACATAACGATAAGCAAAACACAACATGTTTTGATTTTCTAAAACGTTTGAATAATTTAATGCGACCATAGACCTATATTAAATAGAATTTGAATTATTAAATTGCTCAGTAGCTTTAATTTAGGGTACAAATGGAGGTTGTTCTTATAACCTCCTTTTGTGAGTGACTCGATACTACTCCGTAGTTGATTTTATTATTTATAATGGATATATTTGGTCATAAAAATCAGGTCCTCAGAAATCTGATTTCTTAATACCTAATATTTTGAAAAAAATAATATACAAAATTTTAGTAATCAATTTTAAAAATGCTTGTGGAGGGAAGCTATGTAGAATGATTGTGTATAGGCAGCTAAGGAAATACCTACACTTATAAAATCTAAATGGTAGCCATTTTTATAGTAGAATTATTTCAGAAAATACATATGAATATGTTATTAACTTTTAGCTCTAATTTGGTGGAAACGCGGCCAACGAGCTCTTAGAGAAAAGAGGGTCCACTCGGAGTGGTTACTCTCAAGGCTTAACTCACGTCACTCATTGCAAAGTGAAAGTAATTTAATTTTCCTGATATTCAGGGCTTTCGGCGAACTAGGTTTTTGTATCAGAAAGGGGTTGTTTAATACCTATGATGGCTTGATATTGTAACTTTGCAAAATAGGATCCCGTAAACCGTTAACTCGTCGTCGAACCGTGAAAAGCCTAGTCAAATTTGCCGCCATTTTACGACAAAATTGATGTTATAATATATTATAATACATATTATATATATTTATATATATATTATATAACATATTATAATATTTTTTAATACAGTGTTTTAAAAGTAAAAGTTTCATGATATTTGAAGATTGTATGTTTGATCCAACTCTCTGTACACCGAGGAAAAGAGGAAATAAGACAGTTTTAGGAAAAATTCCATACGCATTTATTTAGTAACGAAACAAAATACGCAGTTACTATCCAGAGGCCCCAAATCCTCTCCTCAGTCCCTCAATAATTATTGTACCTTTCCTATAAGGTCGGTAACACATGTCACACCCATGCCATGTCGCCCCACATAATACCGAAGCCATATGACGGGAAAGCTGATCCTGGCATTAAGCCGGGATAACGCCAGGCAGAAAGAAAGAAAAGAATTAGAAAATACGATAATATGGTACTTTTATTAGGTATGAGTGTGTTTTTTGTAGTATAGGCCGGCAAACGAGCAAGTGGGTCACCTGATGGTAAGTGATCTTTATAGCCCATGTACGCCCACAACCAGAAGAATCATGGGCGCGTTGCCGACCTTAAAGGAAAGGGATAATTATTTATTGGGAAGGGGAGGGGATTTGGGCTTCCGGTTATCTCACTCACCGTACGAAACGTAGCAGCAAGCCGCTACTTTACGTCGGTTTTCTGTGAGACAGTGCTAACGACCCGGTCGAGCCAGCCCATTCATGCTGTAGACAAAACTGTCTACAGCGTGGCTCTACCACTCAAAGTCACATACTAATATAAAGTCTTTTATTGTGGGAGGCTGTCTGGGTTGGTACCACCACTTTGTCACGACCAATCGGTGAAGTCACCGAGCTAGGATAAAAAAATCGGATCGTTATAATTTGTGTATCACGTATCACTATTATCAGCACGTGTCCATTTACTAAACTTTATTTCAAACATATTTACATATTTATTGCTATGCCTTGATTTTTTTTTTATTAAATAGAAAATATCTACTTCTCAAGAAAATTGATAAATAACTTTTTGATTAATATCATTAGAGATTTCTTAAGACATTATCGCTTGACTTTTTCGTCAATTCACGAAGCTTAATAACGTCTTGCGTCATAGGCGCTTCGTTTTTCTATTCCTGTCTTAAGCACAATCTGAGTCATTTGAAACCATTAGTGTCAGAGGGCGGTAAACTGTATGAGAGGTGGCCTTTAGGACTTTAGCGATAATGTCTAGGGCTTGAGGACTTTATGACTGTAATAAACCAATGTTTAGTATGATATATTTGCTGTTTATTTTAGATATATTTTATTATGTTATTTTTAGTGATGTGTGCCATGAAAGTTTTTTATAGCATAGGCTGGCAATCGAGCAAGTGGGTCACCTGATGGTAAATAATCTCCATCGCTTATGTTCGCCCACAATATCAGAAGAATCTTGGGCGCGTTGCCGACCTTAAATGAAAGGGATAATTAAAAGATTAAGACAGACAGGCAGAGACATATAACAAACAGTAGGTTATATTTACCGGCACGAGTGTTGTGCACAAATGGACAGTATTAGGAACAATTAGTCCAATAGACGACGATCCTTGATTCCCCCAATCAGAACGATAAATGAACTACTGCACATGTGAGCTATAATTTTTATATATGTATTCGATTGAGAAACTCTTTTATCATTGAAATAAAACTAATTTAAACGGATTTTATGGCGGTTTTTTATTTTAATCTTGATCCCGACGTTTCGAAGGCTTTTCAGCCTTTGTGGTCACGGGGTGGACTCTTTTTTATTCCTTCTCAAAACCTTATTTGGCAGAGAAAACCTGGGAAATGTTACAGTTTTTACTTTAAAACGCCAGTACTCACTGTTATTACTTTATATGATAAAATGTTCCTGTAAATTTTCCAAAATGTTGCTGCGCGAAATATTAGTTTGATGAAAGTAATTTTCATGGCTTAAATGTGTATCTCACCTAATTAAGGTAATGGCTTTGATGAAATGAAAGCACGGTGCATAATGAAGAATTCCAAATAACAGTTCCTTATTACAGAAATTTTATAACACGACTAAGTTATTTGAATTTTTTTAATTACTTTTAATGAGTTTGTATATGTAATTAAATTTAACATTTATAATTTACATTATGTAGATTATTTTATTTACTTTTTTTGACAGATAAAAAGCATCGGTAGTCTAAGGGATTTTTTAGTTACCCATTTTTTTTGAGATACGTTCATCCTACTAATATTATAAATGTGAAAGTTTGTTTGTTTAGATGTTTGAATGTTTGGATGTTTGTCCGTCAATCACGCTGAAACTACTGAACGGATTTTAATGAAATTTGGTATACAGACAGGGTATGAGCTGACTTGGGAGCTTTTTTATCCCGGAAATCCCAGAAAAAGCAGATCACTCGGGCGGAGCCGCGACCAAAATCTAGTTTTATATAAAATCGTATGGATACTGTTGCGTGTCACGCTCTCCTGTGTCGGCTGTATCCCTTAAACCTAAAACGCATATAGTATAAAGTATTGCATAAAATAAATAAAAAAAAAAACCCTACAGTAACACACATAGTTCTGACTCTACAGTAAGATATGAGTCTTGTGTCGTGGGTATCAGGAACTACGAGAGACTTTTGGTCTCACAACACCCAGACCTGGAAACAAATATTTGTGGATCATACAAATATTTATCCCGGTGCGGAGATCGAACTCGTGGCCTCTCGCTTGACAGCCGGCTACTCGCCCGCTGCGCCACGAATAAAGAGAGTGTCATAAAGAGTTGATGTGTCGCTTTCGTTGCGCGTCGTAGGCTCTTGTTACTGTCGCGCGCGTCAAAACAGACATTCATCATCATCAAATCATTTACGCGGAGTATAACAGAATGTCGAGACGGTAGCGTTGGTTCGATCCAAACTCCAAGGCAGCTGGCAGGCTTTTCAAAGTTACGTATTCATTATTAATATCTATGTCCCTTTTTAACGGCGAAGGAAATTCGTAAATAAACGATTGCTTACCGGAGAATTAAGAATTTGGAAGGAATATGACGTTTACTTCGCGTGTTTGACGGAGACCTGATCACTTTTATCCATAGAGGAGGTCTGTACCTCTAGCAATAGGACATTATAACACAGGAGTGACCTGAGCTGAAGTTATTAATTCAGAAAAAATCCATGGTATTTTAATTCTGATAATGTTGGGTAAAATATTCTTGTGTGGAAATCTATAAATATATAAAACTCAAAGGTGACTGACTGACATAGTGATCTATCAACGCACAGCCCAAACCACTTGAGGGATCGGGCTGAAATTTGGTATGCAGGTAGATGTTATGACGTAGGCATCCGCTAAGAAAGGATTTTGATAAATTCTACCCCCAAGGGGATAAAATAGGGGATGAAAGTTTGTATGAAACTTTGTCAATTTTAAACGTTCACGCGGGCGGAGCCGCGAGCAAAAGCTAGTAACTCATAAAAACGTTACCAGATTTAATAATTTAGATTAAAATCTCAGCTGTAAGTGAATAATCGGATCATTTTTTTTATCATAACGATAGCATCCACAAAATTGATCCATTTAGAAAATATGCTTGAGTCACGATGAAATTAGGCACACCCTGTAGCGTTATTAATGAGTTTCCGATATTGGCCCGGCTCCACCTTCGAATTTATCCAAAATTTTTTCAAATCGACATCTCTTTTTATGATCAGCATTTTTCCATATTTCCTCCTTTGCTCTCTTTGAGAGTACCTGAATATTTTCAATCGGAATTTATTTTGATGCGAAGATCTTTATGTTTATGATAATATCTGTGAAATTCAGTTATGGAGGAATTTAAGTATGGTTTCTTACAATATGGACTTTATTGTCGTATTTAAGAGGTTTTTGTCTACAATATGAATGGATCGACTTGACTGGGTTGTTTCTACTATTTCAAAGAAGACCCACGGTAAATAGTAGCTTGCTGTTACGTTTCGTACGGCGAGATATCCAGAAGCCCAAATCCACTTCACACCCCCTTAATCGCCCTTCCTTTTAAGGTCTGCAAGGCGTCCATGAGAATCTTCTGGTATTGTAGCAGTAGTGATCACATACGATCAGTGACCCACTTGAGGGTTTGCCGACCTATACTAAAGGCATTTATTTAATTTTCCCTCATCTGCTACGTGTGTGTGGGTAAATACCACAACTTTATTTCAAACTATCACTCAACTTATTACGCTCAAATTTCGCACAAATTTTTGGTGCTAATGAAAATAGAATCTAGTTTAAGGGGGGAAACCACATTAGGAGGCTGTTTTACACGGAGTTTTTGAGATTTTTTTTCATCATTCATCATTATTGTCCTATGTCCCCTCGATGGGGCAGAGGGCGTCCACAGTACGTCGCCACCTCGATCGGTCTTGGGCTTCGCGCTTTACTTCGCTCCAGGTCATTCCTATAGCCTTCGCTTCTGCAGTGATCGTCCGCCGCCAGGATTGCTTAGGGCGGCCACGTTTCCCCTTTCCTTGGGGATTCCAGTCTAGGGCTTGCCTAGGTATGTGGTCAGGGTCCCTTCGGAGCGTGTGGCCGATCCAGTTCCACTTGCGGCGTTTGATCTGTTGGTCGATCGGAGTCTCACCACAGCGTTCCCACAGATCTAAGTTGGAGAGTTTCTCGGGCCAGTATACACCGAGAATACGGCGAAGACAGCGGTTGACGAAAACTTGGAGCCGACGCGAGATGTCCTTGGTGACCTTCCACGTCTCACATCCATAGAGCAACACGGTTTTCACGTTGGACCGGAATATTTTGAGCTTAACTCTCCTAGTCAGTTTCCGCGATTGCCATATAGGGCGGAGCTGTGCGAAGGTTGCCTTCCCCTTGGCGATTCTCGAAGTGATGTCTTTTTCGGTTCCTCCTGTTTCTGACACTACACTACCGAGGTAGGTAAATTTGTGGACTCTCTCCACACCCTCTGTGCCGATGAGCAACGGCAAAGTGCTTGTCGCTCTGCACCTCATCTCCTGGGTCTTCCGTATATTGATCTTAAGCCCCGTCTCCAAAGCCTCTCGCCGTAGGTCGTCTAGTTTGGATTGCATGTCGGCGCGTGTGTGGCTCAATAGGCATAGGTCATCGGCATAATCCAAATCTTCCAACACGTTGGACAGTCCCCACTCTATGCCACGGCGCTTGCTGTTGTTGGTGCTATTCATGACGCCATCCAAGACGACAAGGAAGAGAAGAGGAGAAAGAAGACACCCCTGTCGTACACCCGCATGGACCGGTATGTCCTCCGAGACGAGGCCGTCGTGAGTGACTCTACAAGAATACTTCCTGTAGATGGCCTTAATTATGTTGGTGATCTTCTCGGGGACTCCAATTTCACGTAGCCGATCCCAGATACAGCTCCATCTCAGCGTGTCGAAGGCTTTTTCGAAATCCACAAAGGTTAAATACATTTCCCTCTGCCATTCTGATGCCTGTTCGAGGATTATGCGCAAGGTGTTTATCTGGTCCGTGCACGATCGGTTGGGTCGGAAGCCTGCCTGCTCTTTGCGGATAAGAGGTTCAACGGCCCCAGACAGTCTTTCCAGGATGATCTTGCAGAGCACCTTAGACGGAATCGAGAGCAAGGTGATGCCTCTCCAGTTGCTACATTCACTGAGCTCTCCTTTCTTGGGTACGGTAATGAGAAGGCCCTTGTTCCAGTCGTCGGGCAACTCTTCCGCTGACCAGATGTTCCTCAAAAGGGGCGTCAGCACGCTCGCGGCGGTGGGAATGTCAGCTTTAAGCATTTCCGCTGTGATAAGGTCCATTCCCGGGGCTTTCCCATTCTTCAGTGATTGAATGGCCTTCACTACTTCCTCTTCTGTAGGGGGAGACACATTAATGTCCAGGCTTTGTGCGGGCAAGTTGGCAGTTGTTGAGGCCCTAGTAACGGGATCGTTTGACACTTGGAAGATCTCCATAAAGTGCTCCCACCAGCGTTGAAGCTGTCCCTCCGATGTCACAATCAACTGGCCTCTCTTGTCTTTCAAGGGCTTCTTCTTCCTCTGATTCCGATTCCCGGCCAAGGTCTTCGTCGCCTTGTACATCTCCCTGAGATTGCCGGAGTTGGCAGCACGTTGGGCGCAATCCGCAACACCATCAGCCCATACTCGACGGTCATGACGGGTACTGCGGTAGATTTTTCTGCGAATCTGTCTGTATTGCAGCCTTAGGTCTTCGCGTACTGCTACTTCACTGGTTGCAAGGAGTTGAAGATGGAGCTGGCGCCTTTCTTCAATGAGGTTCCAGGTTGTTTGTGACATCCAGTCTTCGCGTGCGAATGATTTTTGTCCAAGGACGACGGAGCTGGTTTCTGTGTAGGCCATTTTGATGTGGTTCCACTCCGCGTCGACAGTAGTGGTAGAGTCCGTTTCGAGGACGGAGAAGCGATTTCGGAGCGCGAGTCTAAAAGCGTCGCTTACGTCTGGATCCTGCAGCTTGTTGACATCAAATCGTTTGCCTATCCTGATGGTCGCGCTGGCAGCTCGAGCTACAGCTACTTTGAGTCGCACCTCGGCTACGACTAGGTGGTGATCGCTGTCGATATCCGCGCCACGTCGGTTGCGGACGTCGAGCAGTGATGAGCGCCATTTGGAGCTAATGGCAATGTGGTCGATTTGGTTCTTGGTGACTCCATCGGGTGAGTTCCATGTGTACTTATGGTGGTCACCATGAATGAATAAAGTTCCTCCGATGGTAAGGTCGTTATCTTGACAGAACTCCAAGAATCTCTCCCCGTTCTCGTTCCGGACTCCTAGCCCGTGTGTACCCATGTGTCTTTGACAGCCGTCGTTGTCTGTGCCAACCTTGGCATTCAGATCCCCCATGACGATAACTATGTCCTGTTTGCGGATGTTTTTTATAGTCAGGTTGAGTGCACTATAGAAATCGTCCTTGTCTTCCTCTGATGCCAGATTTGTGGGCGCATAGCACTGAACGACGGTTATCTTTCGGGCTTTGCTGTTAAACCGGGCTATGATGATTCGCTCTGAGATTGGTTTCCAGTCCAGCAGGCTCTTCTTCGCCGCGTCAGAAAGGAGGAATCCCACGCCGTTTTCACGGACGCCTTCTTCATCTTCCTTCCCGGAGTAAAGAAAAGTAAGGCCTCTGGACGTTCTCAGTTCTCCGAATCCATTTCTGCGCACTTCACTGAGACCGAGTATATGCAGCTTGTATCTTAGCATTTCTGCTTCAGCTTGGACTAGTCGGCTATCCTCGCTCAGTGTTCGTACGTTCCAACAAGCAATTCGTGTCCGTGTTTTCATGCCAAAGGTCGTTGTAGTTTGATCGGTCCGGTTTCGTACTATATTCGTTTCTTTAATCGGTTTGGAGTTCAGGTAAGCGAGTGATTAGCCCACTATACCCTAGCCCACTGGTGGGGCTGCCACCTTGGAGCCTGTGGGCGTGCTCGGTTTTGTTTCGGGTTTCCTCCCTAGTGAGGTTGGTTCTGTTTTGAGGCGCAGAAGATTCGCCTTTCGCCCTGCACCCTCAGCTCAGCTGCACCTCGAGATGGCGGCCGTGCGGTTGCACGGTTGCAGCAGTTCCCAGGAGGGACGGCGTGGACGTGGGGTGACTCGGACTGGCCAGGGCTCTGCTCAAATTTTGTGTTCCGCCACTAACACAGCAGATGGTTTCTTGGCATTTTGTAGACAATGCTGTTCTCACTTACAGCGATTCCCACCAAGACCGTACCCTGACTTCCCCTCCCTTTTTTTGGGTGGGAAAAAATAATTAGAATTTAATTAAATTTATACATTATTTCATTCATATTTCGAACCGTATTTGTGATTTTTTTTAAATAATTTCAGTCAAGAATAACAAAGTTACGCTGTGATGACCGCGGAAGGTTGTGAGTATAGTACTCCAATTGCGTGCAGTGTAGCCATTCCGATTTTCATCTGAAATCAAAAAGGTTTTGATTTTACATTAATAACTTATTTTCTAAGAATATGAACCTCAATGCAGGTGAAAATAATGAAAATTAAAAAATTTGCAGGCGTTGGAACAATTTATTTAGATTTTCACGACTATTTTTCACTAATTATGCAAAAAAAATTGCCCTTAAAATCATGACATCATCTCACAAGTAGGTTCATATAATTTGTCATTTTATAAACAATCATACTTTCAATTTTCATAATGATCGGATCTATACTTTTTGAGTGAGACTGCACGCAAATGTGAAAAAAGTCATTTCGAGATAAACGCGTTTGAAAAATAAATTCTCGATAACTAAAAACTCAAGGCAGTTACCAAAAATTTCAAATGCTTACCGATTAATCTGTAATACCAGCAACATATAGTAATCCTTCTTCCTCCTCATAGGCTTCTTTTTGCGCTTACAGAAGTGCTTTCCGAGCATTCCGACCGTCCGTCGACTCCAATGAACCATGGCGATTCTGCCGGCTGACGCGCTGGTTATCCATTTGTTCGGCATAATTGAAGCTTTGCGTGCCTACTACAATTCCTACCTCGTTTATGACCATCAGAAGGGATGAATTTCCTTCATTGAATAAGCCCAAATAAATACGATGCCAATCCAACGAGCGCAATTCAATTAAATTCATTTCAATTGTCCGGAGTGCAAATGTTTAGGAGCTAATCGCCAAATAGTGGAATTAAAACTTTCAGTCACATTTTGTATTTGGCCACCTAAACATCTATGCCATGCCATCATTGATAATCTTCATATATTGAAAGAATTTCCTTCTGTACGTCGCGGAGAAATGTAGTACGGTGCGGTTCATGTTTCATTCCAAGAGCTGTTCGTTTCTGCCTCTCGAACCAGTTGTCTTCTCCCTCTGGGCAATACTCGTGTCGAGGATTTTCATTCGTGGAAATCATATTATGATAGTATGTCGCCATAATTGCTTATTTCATGTCTTGTATACTATCTATATGTTATATGAATCGCTAGTCCGTAATAAGTGCTGAGCTTTTTCACTAATGACTCTGTAAGTTTGCCTTTTCCACCAAGCTTTTTAGTTTTTCGAATGTTTCGGAGTCGTACCCATTCTCTTCTGGACGTTAGTATTGAAAGCGACTGTGAGGTTAAACCGGTCAAGACGACCAGAGGTAGTGTTCCGCCCTATCTGCGCTAGAGCCTGTATTCTGTACCCGATGTGCACGCGGTTCTATGCTCATAAAATCCAAACGAATGCTAATTTTGCTTTGAAATTTTGACAGCGTATTCTTGGATAGTTAAGCTAACGATACATGCAATAAAAAAAACTAAATTTTTTGAACCTCCTAATGTGGTTTCCCCCCTTAAACAGTCAGTTTTATAGTTTTACAATTCCACTTCAAAGTGCCGGATATGCTTAATTTGCTACACCCCTTGATGGGCATTTCATGATAAATAAGTGACGACATATTAAATAAAATACAGACAAATACGACAGATAAAGGAAGATTTTTTTAATTTCCTTTTTTTATTATGATTATTTAGAGGTGTCTGACGGAGACACGAGATTGCGATGCGCAACGACAGCGATACGTTCGTTTTGTATGAAATTATATACCTACCTGTACCCACGTTTTGAGATATGCGACCTAGAGAAGAGCAATCGTTCCCATACAATTTTATACAAAGCGGACGTGTTGCTATCGCCTGACTTGCGTCACGCGTCGTGGTCTCCTGTTTCGGTCGCGTTCCTCAAAACATGCCTTTAGTGTAACTTTTTGTACAAAAAACATTAATTTAAATATTTTGATATCATTGTTGAATCCAATTTAATATTCCGAAATGATAAATTCACATAAACAATAAAAACATATGTTCATTTCCATAATACAGTTTGGTCAGCCAGCTATCAACAGTAAATTGGTTATTGCATATTTATATGCAATGTGATATGCGTAAATTAAACTGGTTTGTGTAGCGTTAAAGTTTGCTAGCTTTCAAGCAGACGAGATTCATCACTAATTTATGCAAATTACAGCAATGCATAAGATAGTGAACGTTAAGGATCTGTTTTCTCTCCATAATACGGAATATGGAACGAATTAAAGGACCTCTTGGTCGTTGAATGCTTTTATTATTGTTTTAGTTATATTATTTAGTTTTTAACACGTATAACTCCGCTAAAGTTGAACCGATTCTATAAAAAATTTGCTTTGAAGAAACACTTCTGCCTCTAACGGACGAAATTGGAGATGAAAGACTGATTCGCTATAAGTGACGATTTTAATAATTTTTAACCAACGAAATAAAACAAAGAAGGTTCTCAATTCGCTGCACGATTTGTTTTTCCACTAAAATAGTTAAATAAAATGTTTTTAACCAAAAATATATTTGACTCAAAAATCTTAAAACTTGAATAAAAACTAATTCATATTTGAGTCAGTGGTACCAATAACTGACCATTAAACTCTATTCGAATCAAAGTTATTAAATTTTATATTCAGCTTTTTAGTTTTTTGGGTCTTTTTTCATGTATTTAGGGGATATGACGTACTGTCATTATGACACTATTAGTACTTAAATTCGCCCGATTTTATCCATCCACAGCATTTAAAGAAATTAAATTCTATGGTAGATAAGCACTCATATTATCCAAAAAGGTTATTAAGAATTACCTATAAAACATTAGTGACAAAAACATAAGTATTATTTTAAAATTAATTACATTATGTCATTAATTATTCCCTTTCTAAGACTAGTATCCATTCTAGTATCAGAATAATCTTACCATAGGTTAGCTGACTTGAACTATTCCTTCTCGAAGGCAAAAACCACAACCGAGAACTTAATGCGATCCCTGGGACACTAAACCCGAAATTTACACAGCCGAGCTCAAATGAGTATCAACACCGCATTGTTCTAGTTTACGAAGCTATGTTACATATTCATAATAGCAATGTCCCTACATCACTGCGAGATTGCTAATACAACCTTTACTACTCCCGCGATGACGTAAACTACGTGTTTCCTTAATTATAATTTTTGACAGCGTCCGTGGCGCAGCGGGCGAGTAGCCGGCTGTGAAGCGAGGGGGCTGTGTTCGATCCCCGCACCGAGACAAATGTTTGTGTGATCCACATTGATTTGTTTCGGGGTCTGGGTGTTGTGAGACCGAAAGTCTCTCGTAGGTCCTGATACCCTCGACACAAGACTCGTATCTTACTGTAAGGTCAGGACTATGTATGTGACTGTTGGGTGTATTTATTTATTTATTTATTTATAGTATAAACTGGCAAACGATCAAGTGGGTCACCTGATTATGAGTGATTTCTACCGCCCATATACGTTGCCGAGCACAAAGGAAAGGAAAGGGTGGTCACGGGGTGGACTGGCTGACACCACGAAGGCTGAAAAGCTTTCGAAACGTCGGGACTAAAATTAAAATAAACAACCGCGATAAAATCCGTTTCAATTAATTTGATTTCAATATGTAACATTCAACATATTATGTAATATTTAACATTGGATGCAGGCCGCTTCCAACAGTTCGGTCTGGAAATCTTTGGGGGAGGCCTATGTTCAGCAGTGGACGTCTTGTGGCTGATGATGATGATGATGTAACATTCGCGTAAACGTAAGAAATCATTATGTATTCATGAATATGTGCTATAATAGTAATTTAATAAAGTCACATCAACAAATCAAATGAAGCCGTTTAATATAGTAAATCCCGCATGATTTACACTGTTCAGTGATTACCAACTTTAGGGACGCCACTATCTTTAGGCCAGGTTCGACCGGAAAGGCATTTATTGAAAACTCTAATCCTACGAGTGTTTACTATATGAAGAGAGATGTGTGTTGGGTGTTATCGAATTTAGAACCAAATTGGTTAAAATAGGTTGGTACCAAATAGGTCGATTCGGAAATGAATTGAAATGTAGTATGCTGAATGTTTTTTTTTATAGCATAGGCCGGCAATCGAACAAGTGGGTCACCTGATGGTAAGTGATCTCCACCCATGTACGCCCACCACCAGAAGAACAATGGGTCTGTTGCCGATCTTAAAGGAAAGGGATAATTAGGGGTTGGGAAGGGGAGCGGATTTGGGCTTCCAGCTATCTCACTCACCGTACGAAACGCAGCAGCAAGCCGCTACTTTACGTCGGTTTTCTGTGAGACAGTGGTAACGACCCGGTCGAGCCAGCCTATTCATGCTGCAGACAAAACTGTCTACAGCGTGGCTCTACCACTCATGACAAAGTCACAATCAGACTATAGTATCCAATAAGCAATTCATTTAAGGGGTTATACGCAGTTGCGAGGCTCAAAAAAGACGTATTTTTATGATTTTTTTATAGAAACAGTCTTTATTTATCAATTACAAGTGATGGTAATTCAAATAGAGCCTACTTTTAAGAATACAATAACGAGTCGATCATGTAAAAATACTAATATGCACCGCTGTTGTAGATGATGTCCCGAACGACCTCTGAAAAAAGGCCCGTGGCGGTGATCTCCATTTCGGCGATTTGAATTATCTGAAATCAAAAAATATGATGGATTCTTTTAAAGGATAGATTAATGCAGGTATTGAACGAAGGAATAATAAAAATTTTGATTATTGACAAAATGACGACTATTTGAAAAAAAAAAATCATTTTTGACTGAAATTTTCGCGCCAAATTGTTAAAAAAAAATAGTAATACATTTTTGAAATCTTATTCCTTCGTTCAATACCTGAGGAATATATTTAAGAAGATTGTGTAAAAATCTGAGAGCGATCGGTTAAGCCATTTCTGAGTAATCGAGATCACCGACTTTGAAAATACTGTTTTGAGAAAAACGCGTTTAAAGTTTCAGAAGTAGTTTATACATAGCAAAAAAAAAATTCTTCAACTTACATGGTATCATATATTCCAGGGCCATAAGAGGGACCTTCTTCGACCTTCGCTTCTGTTTCCTCATTACAGGCTTTTTATCAAACAGTTTTTCAGCTGCTACTTTCGCACAAGAGTGATCGTTGTCAATTATCAAATCATAAGTGTTTTGCGTTAAAAAAGCAGACATGGCCATCAAACCACAAAATTTAGCTGCGCTTTTAATCCTCGTCCCAGAATTCTTATCACAAATATAAATTGACTGTTTATTTCACTGTTAACTGGAGTTTATAACACGGTTTTCACACTTATCACACACTACAACAATTTTAAAACCAAGTCCACGAAAAGAAGCTTCAAATTTTATTATTCCGTCACAAGAGTTACATTTCACACAATGACTTATCGCAGCAAATACAGTAATGTAATTTAAAATTGTATATTCAATCGAAATCGATCACGTGAAACTAAAATCTCTTTCTGTATATTGGTGATTCTAACGAATGCACTAAAACTAATCCGTCACAGCAGTCTTTGGATTAAAAGCCTATGTTCTCTTTTTACCTTTAGATATATGGATTTTTCGGCACTTCAACGTAATCTTAAACATTTACGGGGTATTTTTATAACTTTTAAATAAAATGTACTCCAATATAAAACACAAAACCACAAAAACAAGTTTGAACTGAACGTACCCCTTTACAATGTGGCAGAACTCTTTAGACTGACAAAATCAATAAATAAATAAACGAAATACCTTCATATTAGCTTATAACAACTGAATGTGACCTTGAAGTACTTATTGGACCTATTAACTCGCCTTCTACGAGAAAACACAGTAGTTCTTACTCTACCTGCTTTCTAACACTCTGGCGTGGCTTTACAAATTCAGGTATATTTCCGAAAATATTTATCGGATTGGCTTCAAATTTTCAGAGAATATACTTAAATATATGTAAATTCCTAAAATGCAAAAAAAAGTAAATCGATTTTTTGAAAATTCTAACTGCGTATAACCCCTTAAGTAGCCTATTGAATCACACTCCGCCTTAAGTTAAGCATGTTGGTACCATTCATAAATAGGAATTGAGTTGATTGGAACACCGCCTTCAATAGCTTTGACGTATTAAAATAAGCTTACGTTTTAGTTTGAATTGATGGTTTTGATTGATAATTTATCGTGATGGGTTGAATAATTAGAGCAAATCTAATTGATTTAACAGCTTTATTTGTGGTAGTATATATGTGTGGCCTTAGTTCGATTCCCACAGAAATTATATTTTGTGTGAGTTTAACAACTGTATCTACTAATAAATATTTCAAACAATTATTGGTATGGTTTCTAAATATTTGTTTCAGCTCTATGTGTTGAGACCGAAAGTCTCTCGTAAATAATCTTATCATACAGACCAGTGGCGTAATTTATTATTATTATATATTCCTTCATGGTTACAATTTACAGGCGAGTCGATAATATTTCGTACTAAGTTCAAAATTAAAAGATTCCAAAATCTTTTTAAAAAGATATCCCTAAATCTTTGTGCTTTAATAAATACTGAAATGACAAAATGTTTCCGTTTCAAGTTAAGAAGTTTTAAAGTTCCATTTGGTAAGAGTGATTAATTCAAGACATTAGACAGTACCTGACCTCCATAAGACCCAGTAATGTTTGTTCAGCGCTCGATTGACTTGTTGCGAACTTAACGATTTATTTTGCTATCAAAATAAATTTTATAGTTTAGTTATTTCAGTTCAGTTTCATTGGATTGGTCTGTTCATACTGTTATTGCTTGTTATAACCTTTATTTAATTCATAAATCGCACTTATCAGAATCATGCACGAGAATAAGTACCAATTCAATATTTAATGTTGTACTTTATTGGTATAAATTGAGCTTCTCCAATTCCAAATTGTACAAATGTGCACTAAATAAAAATATTGTAAATCAGTAGAATTTCTTGCCATTTCGACTTTAGCTAAATAGCACTCTGAGCTAAAGTTAGAGTTGAAACTTGACTGAATCTAAATGATGTAATTAAGTGGATTTATTTAATATTTTGATTCGATTGTTTACAGTAGAGTTTATTAATTTTTATATTTGAAGTAGAATAAAGAACTTAAGTTTACGTTTGGAATATAATTTATAACTAAGAACCGAGACACCGAAACTAAATTATTTTTTTTATAGAATAGATGTTGCGTTGATTTTTTTCGTATAAAAATCGAAGCTAATCCTAAAGGGCAGCTCCCTTTAGTTAATGGAAGCATTTATTAACATATTTTATTATATGTATGGTAAAAAAGCTGTCTAAAGGCGGTGATTCCTCAGCGGGGAGGAGGTAGACTACTTAGACAGAGGTTCGATCATAACACCTAGGGCTTGTACCGCAGACTTTCCAAATTGTACGTATTCATAGTTCATTATCACTCGCTTTATGTATACGGTAAAGGAAAAAGCCAGAAAGGAACCTGCTTTCCTTTATATCCTGCATTAAAATTTCAAAGGCATATGAAATCTGCCAACCCGCATTCGGCCAGCGACTAAGGCATAACCAGTTTCCTGTCCGTAGAAATAGGACAGTGTTATAGTACAGTGCTTATTATTATGTAAACGGTCGCTATCCCGGAGGCATGTTGAAACTATCTGATAGCTGATTCTGACGTATGGTGTTCTTAGGGTTGGTAAAAAGTAGCGGTTTGTGTTCTAATGTGCTACTCGACTATCTAATGCACAATCAAATAAAAGTCAATTTCTCATTACTCGTATAAGCCACACAAAAACTCAAATAGGCCAGTAGCCTCGCCCAATCTAATTTATCTAAGCCTGTCACAAGTCACTCGGTCGAAGGTCTTCAATTAATGGCGAGTTTCGTAAAGGCGGGGCCACTCGTTCAAACTGAGGAAAATCTCCTACCACGTAAAGCCACTATATGGAGCCTTTCTTGGACACTCCTCGCTCGTCAACCGTATTAACTGTAATTGAGCATTTGGTCCGAATAGTCGCTACTTAATTAAAGGATATATACGGATTTATCCGGCCATTCGTTTTGTTTCATAAACTTTATTTTTGTTTTTGTTTCAGATGTGGCAAGGATATAAGGATATGAAGGTGAGTATTTTTTTACGTAACTCCTAAATAATGTGCTTTTCATACAATGAATTGATATTAAAAAGATTTACGGCTGAGTTTCTTGGTGCTTCTTAGATCGGTGGGCAATTCCAAAGTACCGAAAGAGATGTTTTAATATAATTTATTATACAACTAACGTTTTTCTTTATTTTGATGTCTTCGCAGTAGAGGCGCTGGCTGTAAGATGAGACTGCGGGTTCGATCCCCGCTCCGAAATCAACTATCATGTGATCCAAAAATACTTGACTCGGTTGTTGGTCTTATGAGACCGAAAGACTCTCGTAGTAAGACCCGCGTCGGTTTCGCAGGGGAAAAATATATCAATATCAAATGTATAAAAATACATCAGATTACAAATCTTTGAATTTTTCGGCTTTTCTGTACAATAATATGTATGTATTATACATATAAACCTTTCTCATGAATCACTATATCTATTGCTGAAAACTGCATTAAAATCCGTTGAATAGTTAAAAGATATTGACCGTTGAATAGCGAACAGACAGCGGAAACGACTTCATTTTATACTATGTAAAGATGTAATTTTAGGTAGTTTTGATAGGAAGGTGGACTTTGTCACTTAGGCAGCATAACGCCAGAAAAAAAATGCCACATGTTTTTGTCACCCTCGTCGCCCGGCCAAAATATACCATGAAATAAAAAAAACCACGGTTACATTTTCAGTACAAATACAGATAGAAAACCTCATTAATTCTGAATGAACTCGAACGCGTAGCTATTCATTTTCGTAGAATAACCGCATATAGTTTTTATTGAAATAATGTTCGCGAAAAATATTTCGTACGAACATTCGTGCATATTAAATGTAGTGTTATTGAAGTGGAATTGACGACCGTGCAATTGCTCTTTCACTATATGCATGCATGTAAACATAATATGGAAATTAATATTTTATTTTATTTTTACTTTTACATTTAATATCTGATCTTGTGCTGGTGGGAGGATACTTGTATCCGACCGGATAGCGACCACCGTACACTGGTGCTAAAACCTGCCATAGTGGCCCACCTTGTGTGGGTCGCGTTCCAGGGTCAGACAGTGTATATCCGGTTCTCCCCAGGGGGCTTGTCCTCTGATCCTAACCCTTTTCCCATCCCTTTTTCCTTCCCCTCCCCCTTGGCCCTTTGGCAGGCCGGCATGATATTGCCGACCTACGATGGACACATTGTTTATCGTTGGTCGGCACTATTCATGGATTGCGCTACACTTACCATCAGGTGTGGCGTAGTAACTTTGCCGAGCCAGGATAAAAAAAAAAATCTACAGCTATATTACGAAATGATATCAATGTAGTACAACAGAATAAGCCATTTACAGAACTCATTAAAAAAGAAAATAAAAGCTATATTATTAACTGACTATTGCTAGTGGCCTATATTGAGAACGGCAATTATTTCGTTTGTCGTTTGCTCCAACGAATGTTTTATCGAAGATCGTTTAATTATAGAAAATAGGTTGGTTACGTCTAGACTAAAAGATTGCGACCTTTTGGCGAAGGCAATTTGTGGATACATGAAACTAAATTAAGCTATATATGTATTACTAGCTTTTACTCGCGGCTCCGCCCGCGTGAACGTTTAAAATTGACAAAGTTTCATACAAACTTTCATCCCTTATTTTATCCCCTTGGGGGATAGAATTTATCAAAATCCTTTTTTAGCGGATGCGTACGTCATAAGATCTACCTGCATGCCAAATTTCAGCCCGACCCCTCCAGTGGTTTGGGCTGTGCGTTGATAGATCACTATGTCAGTCAGTCAGTCACCTTTGAGTTTTATATATTTAGATAAGCAGCGATTGCTCAGCGGAAAGTGGTACGGACTGTTGAGCGAAAGTCCCGGATTCGAAATCAGCTCCAAGAGCATGCACCTCATGCATTTACAGGTGGTAGGTTAAGGTTAACGTAGAATCTCACTCACCGTAAGAAACGCAACAGCAAGCCGCTACATTACCTCGGTTTTCTGTGAGACAGTGGTATGGACCCGATGGAGTCGGCCCATTCATGATGTAGACAAAACTGTCTACTGCGTGGTTCTAATACTCAAAAAACGTATAGTTTTTTAAACTAAAAATACCCTAAATGCATCGTAAAAGATTCTTTTTTCTAGAATAGATGCGAACTGGTGCTAAAAGTGATTAATCTTACGTCAGGTTTTTATCGCCGACGTAAAAATTTTATTCCTTCTTTTATATTTTAATCTTTAAAATGGTTTTTGTTTAGAGATTGCGGCTGATTCTCTCAACCCTTGTTGGTCGTTTGAACTAGATTTTATAAGTTTTGAGTCGTCTTATTGAGCTATAAAAATCTATGTCCCTTGCATATGCGTGAATGACTGGGTTACCACTACTTTATCTTTTTCTATCACCAAGAAACAGTGTTAAGCACTGTCGTGTTTCCGTTTGAAGGATATTGAAAACAGTGAAATTATTGGACATTATGAGACTTAAGATCCTATGTAGTAGTAGTAGTACGCAGTGCTTTGTAATTCAAGTTTTTTTTTGTGGTGTTGGTTCTTTTTATGAGCAGGCGTGGAGTTTACCGTCATGAGAGCGACCTGCCGGTTTCGTCATTTAAGATATTTTTTTTTGGATTCTATCGATAGTCATGTATACTAGGGATGAGATAATTTCTATAAATAAATAGTAGGCAGAGTGTATCCGACAATGCTATTTCTGTCTCGTTGCTATAAAAGTCCGGCACTAGCCGATCCACAAATATTTGTTTCGAGTTTGGGTGTTGTGAGACCAAAAGTCTACTGTAGTTCCTGATACCCACGTCACAAGTCTTGGATGTTACTGTGGGACTATGTATGTGATTGTTGGGTATAAAAAAATGCCTAGTAATTACACTGGCTTAAATGACCTGCAAATCGGAACACAACAGTGCCTACGCATGGGCTACATTTGTCGCCTATCCAGGCAGTCTCTCGCATATTACTAACTAGTAAAAGTATGCCATCGTAACATTGTGCATTTATAATCCACAATTTACAGATACACATATTGGGATGCAGATATGCTCGGCGAAACGGTTGTACTGTTTACACCTCTACCTACCCCTTATTACAGGCGTGAATTGGTATAAATTACTGACAACTCTAACGGTTTACTTCTTGTAAACACAACCAACATAAATAACAAATGTTAACAGCATTGTTTCGAAGTTTCAATCACGCAGCGGCCCATCGAGTGTTTGCTTCGAGTTTAGCGAAATCTTCTGGGTGCGTGACTTGCTTCAACGATGCTTGTTTGGTGTTAACTTGTTTGGGAATAATTTATTTGATGGTTTGATTATACAATACAATACAAAACTCTTTATTGTATAACCAATAATCACTTAAAATAATTTAGCATAATAACGGTTTTACAATGGGCGGTCTTATCGCTACCAGACAACCTTTGAATGGACCGAAATTGAAGTAAAAGAAGTCACATTGTATTACTTTTGTCGATATTATTAATGATAACTAAACATCAACATATTTCTTAAAGTCAAAATGCACACATAATGCTAAAATCGAATTAAGAGATGACTCGATTTTATGCTTCATTAAGGTGGTGGTTGAATCGCATAGTGTTTGTTCCCTTAGGATGACATTACCGTGGTCACGGTCTTAGCAGAATTTTTCTATCCAACCTGCTTAGCATACCACCGTTTTTGGCCGCCGGGCTCGTTTGCGTGCTCCGTTGATTTAATACACAACATCACATCGATTTTAAATTATATTTTTACTGTTACTTTTATTATTGTTCTCTGCGAATACTTATCACATATTGTCTCATTTCTGTGCTTAACATTTTATCACACTGACTGCCTCGGTGGTGCAGTTGTATTGCGTACGCGGTACGACTGCTGTGTTGAGGTCTCGGGTTCGTTCCCGGGGTCGGGTCAAATGATATTGAGTTTTTCTATCACGGAATGCTTAGTATTGTCTCGGAGTCTGGAATTGTGCTCAAAGCAGCTTTTCAGCAACAGCTCGAAAGCTTTTCAGCCTTCGTGGTCACGGGTCGGACTGGTGACAAAAAACGTCGGGACCAAAATTGAATAATCTAAAATCCGCGTAATCCGTATCCGTAAATAAAAATTCCGCTATTGAATCCATTTAAAATAGTTTTATTCAATAATTAGCAGAGCTAACAACTTTCATAATAATATCCATTTCTAATACAATGATGCATTTAATTAAATCATACCTCGTCACAAGGTTTTGTACATAAACAAACCACATAATGTCTGTCAATGTACTTAACTTAACTTATCTACAACTTAACCCCAACTTGGGGTATTTATTCACCGAAACTTTAGTTCGGTGAACTTTTAAAGCACTTTGCCCCACTACTGCTCAGTTTGTGTAACAAAGGTAGTTTCTACCAACTCGAGTCTAACAAATGGCCATCCAGTGGAATTAAATGGTGGAGAAATGTGGCCAACATTTGGCCCTCTTGTTATGCTAATATTTGGCCTCGGGAGATGACAAATTGTGTTGCAGTCTCACAACAAAAAACGTACTTAGCGGACTTTGATGAATGTCGGCGGCGATGTCGTAAAAGTTTTTATTTTCAAACTTTATTCCTTATGAAAATATTATTTCGCATTTTTAGGGAAAGATATGATTAGCTTTGCTTATAAGAAACAGCAAAAGTAACTATAAGTGACTGACCGCCCGCTCATTTACCTATCAATCCAATCCATCCCAAGGTTGTCTGGAAGTAATTGCCGTTAGCAATAAGGCTTTTTTTTATAGTATGTGTTTTTGTATTGTGATGTACAATAAAGTAGTAAATAAATAAATAAAAATTGATCTGTTTTTATAATGATAATTACATAAATATAGCTAAAAGCAAAATGAAATAAAAAAAAAGCAAGAGGCCGTATGGGTTGGTTCCACCGCTTTTTCTATATCTGCCGCCAAGCAACAGTGTGTAAGCACTGTTTTGTTTCGGTTTGAAGGACATTGAAGCCAGTGAAATTACTGGGCATTATGAGACTTAACATCTTATGTCTCGGGGTGACAAGCCAGTGCCATGCAGTTCTTTGTAATTCCAAGGTCTGTGTGCTTTTGTCTATGAGCAGGCGTGGCGCTAACCATCAGGCGAGCGGCTTGCTCTTCTCGTTATTCAAAAATAAAAATAAAAAAGTACTTAGATAAGTTAAGCGGGAGCGCGCGGAGGTTTTTTAAAAAAAGACAAGTCTTCACAATGAAGCTTTATTGCGAACTGAATTATAATTGCCAAATTTCCTTATTTATACCTGTTCATCTGTTGACAATGAATGCTTAGATCTACGCATTATGATCATAACAAGATCACCGTCTAGACACTAGGCCAGCACTTTTTATGGTCAACATAATTTGATATTAAGAGCTTTAGACAAAACAAGAATATCATATTACAAATAGATAGAATTACATCTGAGTACTTGCGTCAGCAATTATAATGTCCTTTCTATAGTAAATAAGGTTACAACACATTAGCATGCGGTTATAATGTCATGAGCGGGAGCGGGGTGCATAACTACTTTGAATTAGTTGTTGAAATAAGATTTATACAAATATATTATCGGTAGGATATAATAATACACACTTAATGGAAGTCAATGATCGCGTGTATACCGCGTGAAGCTTGTGCGACCGAAAATTCCACGAGGGCGGACACGCAGGCAAAAACTAACTTACATAAATGACCTCATAGTAACTTGGACCATTGAAACCCTGAAACGCTCCCACAATATTCGCAATAAACATTTTGTGCTTAGTCTAAATTGTTGAATGTATATACCCGTTGGGATATTTCGTGTGTGTACCACACTTAAATAAATAGTGCAAACAAGTCTTTAGAGAATTCTGGGGTAATATGTAAGGTAAACAGACTTAGGTTTCTCGAAAGGGATTTAAACGTGAGTTTAGTGGCCACACAATACATCTAGGCTAACGATATCCATAAGAATAAAAAAAATATGAAATCCCTAGGACTTTTCTTGGATAAAATAAAACTCTGTATTTGTTTAGTGTTTGCAATAATTTCTATGTTGTGACACCGGGATGTTATGTATAATCTAATTTATTTAAGTGTTACTATAAGTAAGGCTTCACACTGATGCCTTTAATGGCATTATATCACGTGTCTTGGAACATAATAGTCAGCTAACTTACACCAAGATAAATACTTTACAAGTACTATTCTTACACACTACGATTATATTATTCTTTCGAATATTTAGTATCATCTGCCGCGACTCTCACAAGTTATAAGTTTTTTTAAAGTATGTGGACGTTATAAAATATTGTCAGTGGCCGTGAACCACAACGTCAGAAGAAGCGTGGTAATATTCAGCTTTACCTACCGAAAATAAAAGGATTGGGGTGGATTTGGGTTCTGACAGAAAAGCAGCATCAGCCTAGGAGGAATGGTAGGGATTACCAAGAGGAATGTACCGGTATCGATAAAACGATTTCCCCGCGAAAACAAAAAAAAAGGATGCTCTTGGGGCTGGTTTCGAACCGGCGATTTTCGTCTCGACCGTACCACGCGCCGCAGAGTTATCGCTGCTTGTCAAATCTCAAGCTCTTTCTTTTAATAATTAACATTCTGCTTGCACAAGTTACTTGCGTAGTTGCATAAATGGTTACTAGATGGTGTTCGGGTTGCAGAGTTTCATCCCGACTCATTGTGGCTTTAGACAAGAAGACTTGTTCGCTAAATATAGGAACTTCGAAACATTCCAATTTGAACAGTTTTCTCGTGTCTCGACTTACAATGAGCTTCTAAACTTTTTGTTAGTTTTTAACAAAACTCAATTGTGTTTCTTCATAATTGCGTAGTTGGCTTTCATTTCTAATTTAAGACTCTTGGTGTCTTTTTATTTTTCAAATATAAATAATAATTATCATTTACTGATCTAGAACAGTAAATGATCTGTTTCTATACAGAATTAATTTGAATGTTTAATTTTATGTTCATACTTCTAAAATCACAAAAAGTGTACTTTGGATTTTACAAACATCAAAATATTTATTCTTTGTGATTAATGAGAAAATTTCTTCGCTATAAAAATTTATTTTATCGATTTCTCCTCCATCTCTAACCTTTGTAAAGCTATTGTATAAAATATAAGTCTTAACTTTGTTCTTTGTCAATATATTGGTAAGCTAATGAAGTGTTCAGTTTTCAACAACCAATTATTGTTGGTTCATGATTTTTCTTTTGAAATATTGATATCTCTGTTCTCGTATACATTCCATTTCATTACATCTTTGATTTGGAAACACGGCGCGTACATTTACTCAACGCTTCAAATGGCAAGGGGGAACCGTCTGATCAAAGTGCTTTCAAACCCTTAAAATGTACACAATTTATTTTTCACACACGATTGAACGTGCCCTGCTATATTGAGACATCATTTCAAAATTTATCGTGACTTCTAATGGTAAATTTTACCTCCGCTCTGGAATTTGTTTCAACATATTGATTGCTTTAATATCGCTTGATTGGGTTGTTTCAGAGTTTGTTGGTGTTAAGTAGAAAATCAATTGTGATTTTTGCTATTGCTGTTTTAACACTGCTATGCTATAAAGCAAATTTAATATTTTATTAACAGAATTTTACAGTCTACATAGGCTTGGAGGGTTTAGCATTTTAGTTTCATAATATTAATATTCTTTATCTAGTTGGCGTTAAGCATACATTTTAAGAAGTTTTTAAGTCATGATTTTAGATGATTTTTTAGGGCATAGACCAGAAATCGGGCAAGAGGGTCACTTTCTTTTAGTTATAAGAAATCTCCACCTTTCATGAATGCCCACAATTCTAGAAGAAGAATTTGTAGAGAGGAGAATTTGTGCCTTCGGATATCTCACTCACCGTAAGAAATACAGCATCAAGCCGCTACTTTTTTTTTATAGCATAGGCCGGCAATCGAGCAAGTGGGTCACCTGATGGTAAGTGATCTCCACCGCCCATGTACGCCCACAATACCAGAAGAATCATGGGCGCGTTACCGACCTTAAAGGAAGGGGATAATTAGGGATTAGGAAGGGGGGGGGGATTTGGGCCTCCGGACATCTCACTCACCGTACGAAACGCAGCAGCAAGCTGGTACTTTATATCATTTTGCTGCGAGACAATGGTAACAACCCGTTCGAGCCGGCCTATTCGTGCTGTAGACAAAACTGTTTACAGCTTGGCTTCTACCACTAAAATTTGCAACAACGTTAAACATATCAGGTTTAACCCCCCAGGGACTCAAAAGACAATATGTATTATGTATTACAGTTTACATCTCGGGGACTCGTGAACGCACGATGTAAAAACAAACAAAATATGTCGAACGATATTCGACGTCAATATTAAAAATGTATTTTATCACGATTTCGTTATTTTGACACGTTCCGTTTGCGCGGGAACATAAAATGAAAACAAGTTAAGCTGGATCAAAGCTATAGTAGGGGATCCCACCTAACATCGACCTTCACCCATCTGTTTACCGGATGAAACATATATTTTCGGGTATAAAATGTGTTGCTGATCACATACCAAAAGGGTTGCCTAAAAGAATATGGTCAAGGATATGATTCATTAAAATTTGAAAAAAATATTTTTTTTTATAATTTCACTGATCTGTTTACCAAAAAAATGAACCTTAAATGAAAAGTGTACAATGTATACTACCTGAAAAAGCTAGGTTGCCTACCTTTTTCTGGGCACTACTACCGGGTTGCCGTGTGCAAAGAGGTAACAAAAAAGTGGTAATTGCGCTCATCTGCTTTCCGCTTCAAAAGTATATTAAAATGAAGGAAATTTCATTGCGAATTCAGTAATATAGGGTTGCCTATGAAAATCTGTTCATGGATAAGGGTTGCCTGGCTTTGAAATCCGAAAATTGGAGCAAGTTAGAGATGAGTTTGTTTCGCCAGGTCTTCTCAGGAAGGGTCGCCTTTGGATCTGGTGGTAGTTTTAAAACAACAATCTGGAGATACACATGATACGTATTAATCTGCCTTATAACTAATTATATATTATTATATAAAAGGCTTTGTATTTCCGCAAATAATTTGGATTGAAAGACCGGACCAAAAACAAGGCCACTGAATTTGTCTAGCTGGATCATCTCAGGGCTAGGTCACGCCGCGTTGCATCCAGGGGTAAAGGAAGCCCACTTGAGTTTGTTTCGCCGGGTCTGCTCAAGAGGGGTCTTTTTTGGATCCGGTGGTAGTTTTAAAACACGTGCCGTTTCGATAATGCCTATGGTCCATATCGACGACCCTCCCCAATATATAACGATTCTGGACTATTCCACTACGCATGCGCACTTTCCTCCATTGTACAGATTCATAGCACGCATCTGATGAACTGCGCCCTCCTCTATTGCATCACATAGTACGCGCAATGCTTCTCTCTGGTTCATGAAATGAAATGAAATCGTTTATTAATCATTAACTGGATGACCGAGCTTTGCTCGGTATTTTTTATTTTTTTTTATAAATTGTGTTTTTTGGAAATTATATTTAAGTACGAATTACTAATAAAATAATGAAATATGAATAATATTTACTTTGTTACTTAACAACGCCATCTGCTATTGTGCTCACAAAAATGTAGTATTAGTATTCGCCAATAGATGTCAGGAAGAGTCATATTTTTTTCTTCCAAGTTTAAGTTTAAGTTGATAAAACACGAATAAAATGACATTTTTTAAAAATGATTCCTAGCTAGATCGATTTATCGCCCCCGAAACCCCCTACATACTAAATTTCATGAAAATCATTGGAGCCGATTCCGAGATTCCAATTATATATATACAAGAATTGCTCATTTAAAGATATAAGATAAGATGTAGGCAATTGAAATAGTGCTTATGACAAGTCAGTACAAAAGTAAAAGAAACTTATATATAGAAATCGGTATCAACTAATGTATACATAAATACATAGCATCTTCAAAATACACTCAATTACACTAAATCTATTTATTATTATTATTTTTCCATATTTTACTATGGAATAGTCCAGAATCGTTATATATTGGGGAGGATCGTCGATATGGACCATAGGCTTTTGCTGGTGGGAGGATACTTGTATCCGACCGGATAGCCACCACCGTACATTGGTGCTAAAACCTGCCATAGTGGCCCACCTTGTGTGGGTCGCGTTCCAGGGTCAGCCAGTGTATATCCGGTTTTCCCCATGGAGCTTGCCCCCTGATCCTAACCCTTTTCCCATCCCTTTTTCCTTCCCCTCCCCCTTGGCCCTTTGGCAGGCCGGCATGATCTTGCCGACCTACGATGGACACATTGTTTATCGTTGGTCGACACTATTCTTGGATTGCGCTACACTTACCATCAGGTGTAGCGTAGTCACTTTGCCGAGCTATGATAAAAAACAAAAAAAAAAATAGGCATTATCGAAACGGCACGTGTTTTAATAATTTCCCAAAAACACAATTTATAAAAAAAAAAAAAAATACCGAGCAAAGCTCGGTCATCCAGTTAATTATTAATAAACAATTTCATTTCATTTCATGAACGAGAGAGAAGCATTGCGCGTACTATGTGATGCAATAGAGGAGGGCGCAGTTCATCAGATGCGTGCTATGAATCTGTACAATGGAAGAAAGTGCGCATGCGTAGTGGAATAGTCCAGAATCGTTATATATTGGGGAGGGTCGTCGATATGGACCATAGGCATTATCGAAACGGCACGTGTTTTAAAACTACCACCGGATCCAAAAAAGACCCCTCTTGAGCAGTCCCGGCGAAACAAACTCAAGTGGGCTTCCTTTACCCCTGGATGCAACGCGGCGGGACCCAGCCCTGAGATGATCCAGCTAGACAAATTCAGTGGCCTTGTTTTTGGTCCGGTCTTTCAATCCAAATTATTTGCGGAAATACAAAGCCTTTTATATAATAATATATAATTAGTTATAAGGCAGATTAATACGTATCATGTGTATCTCCAGATTGTTGTTTTAAAACTACCACCAGATCCAAAGGCGACCCTTCCTGAGAAGACCTGGCGAAACAAACTCATCTCTAACTTGCTCCGATTTTCGGATTTCAAAGCCAGGCAACCCTTATCCATGAACAGATTTTCATAGGCAGCCCTATATTACTGAATTCGCAATGAAATTTCCTTCATTTTAATATACTTTTGAAGCGGAAAGCAGATGAGCGCAATTACCACTTTTTTGTTACCTCTTTGCACACGGCAACCCGGTAGTAGTGCCCAGAAAAAGGTAGGCAACCTAGCTTTTTCAGGTAGTATACATTGTACACTTTTCATTGAAGATTAATTTTTTTGGTAAACAGATCAGTGAAATTATAAAAAAAAAAATATTTTTTTCAAATTTTAATGAATCATATCCTTGACCATATTCTTTTAGGCAACCCTATTGGAATGTGATCAGCAACACATTTTATACCCGAAAATATATGTTTCATCCGGTAAACAGATGGGTGAAGGTCAATGTTCCGCGGGATCTTAGACCACTAGGAGCATCGGAGATTGGAGCGTTTTGATTTAGCTTTCAGTCAATATTTTTTATAGCAGAGGTTGGCAAACGCTCAAGTGGGTTACATGATGGTTAGTGATCCACATACGACCACCGACAAAACCAGAAGAATCGTGATGCATTTTCGGACTCAAACACCGTCTACAACATGAATGAGCCGGCTCGATTGGGTTGTTATCATTGTGTCAAATCGACGTAAATGGCAGCTTGCTGATGTATTTCGGGCGGTGAGTGAGTGATATCTGGAGGCCCAAATCCCCTCCCTTTGCCAATGTTTTAATGAGCACTTTCCTTTAGGCCCGACAATGCATTTATGATTTCTATTGATGGATGTTCGTGGGTGGTGAAGATCACTTATTATCAGGTGATCTCATTTGCTCATTTGCCGGCCTCAGCTATAAAAAACATCGGTTTGCCGTGAGGCAGTGATAACAAACATTTGAGCCTAACCATTCATGTAAATAAGACTCCAACGTGGTTAATGGCTTTACATATAAGAAAATATGTTTTTTTTTTAAATATCATATCCATATTTAATTGGCAGTCAATGAAGTCAACGAAATTGTATAAAAATCTAAATACCAAGTAAACTACATTTAAATGGACTTTTCGTAATGAAATTAATGCGTAAATAATTTCTCCTTAAATCCAGTTCACTATAGGCTTCTAATCTTTTCGTTAGTCGGCGCTTGAAAAAGGGATCAAGGGGTGAATAAAAATCAACCATAGAAAGAAATCTATTGACGGCATGAAAAAGTTCAGTGGCGTAGTAAACTTTCGATATAGCAAAAGCTTATTTGCGTTCAACTCCCTTTTTTGTGACTAGCATAATGCTATGTGGATAAAGGGATAAAAAGTTCGTATAGCTGGAATAAAATAGTGTTCATATTAAAATTAACAAAAAGAAGGACGTTTGTACACTGAAAAGCAGACATCGCTTATTGTTCGACTTGTTTGTTATCTGTTGAAAAGTAACTAAATTTTAACCGACGAAGAAAATCGATTTTTTTTATTTCGGCATCTATATATTCCTTTTTGTATGTTACGTGGCCATTATTTTCAGAGTGTTCCGATTTTGATGATTCTCCTTTAATTTATTGGTACGGCTCAAAGTAGGTCTCACCGATAGGCAGGTTAAAACTTTGACATTCATGCACAGGTTCTAGCTATGCTTTCATTGAAAGTTTTAAATATATTGAAGTTACATTTTTTAACAAAAATAAAACCATTTCTAAGTATTTTTTAACCATTTTGTTTTTCTACCGCTAAGCAACAGTGTACAAGCACTGTTGCTTGGCGGATATCTCACTCAACGTACGAAACGGAGCAGCAAGCGGGTAATTTACGTCGGTTTTCTGTGAGACAGTGGTAACGACCCGGTCGAGCCGGCACGTTCATGCTGTAGACAAAACTGTCTACAGTGCTTTCACACTGATTTTTGGCGGCTGAAATAGACAAAGCGGTTGTACCAACGCAGACGACCTTTCGCATACGAGAGACCCACCACCTTGTAATAATATTCACACCAAAAGAGAAAATATTCAATTATTTAGGATTGTATAAAACCATTTCTTAGTACCATGTCAGTGTTAATAAAAAAGCGTGTATGTACCGCAAAGCCGTGGGTCTGGATCAAGCCGTAAGAGCCAACGCAACTCGGCACCGAGCCTAATCCTCTTATCCTAATATGAGATGTGAGAAGCCTTTTATATAAGCACAACTGCATACTACACCCACGTATATACATATTAAATTGTAGCCTTGCTTCAATGGAATTTGGTTATATAAGAATTTACCTTTCTAGGATTGTATATCAAAGAAAGGACTGAACATAAATACAGTCGAATACAACTTAATTTTTTATTGATTGTACAATTTGAAAAAAAAACTAATTGAAACGGATTTTATCGCGGTTTTTTATTTAATTTTGGTTCCAAAATGTGAATAAAATCCGTGAAAAAACCTCTACATCCATGAAATTGGATTTTTTGATAAGGGCACTTAAGTTGTTGAATTCTGTACATTGGCGATACAAATCAAAATAGCCTAAACAAACATACGACTCGTTGGATAGTAATGGATTTCCTCAATATAATGATAACGTATGTAAAATATTGTATACTGTGTATCAGCTTATTTAGGTAAAAGCGTCCATAGCACACATAGAATTGGATGACTATTTCATCCAATATGCATTGCAAATTTTCAATTTAAACATAAGTACAAAAACACAAATTAGTGGAGCTTACCATCGTTGTAAATCATTGACTTATCTTTATATATATAATTCTTCTGTGAGTGTGTATGTTCCTGAACTTCTCTTAAACGACTGGACCGATTTTGATGAAATTTTTTGTGTGTGTTCAAGGGGATCTGAGAATGGTTTAGATTCACAATTTTGTCCGCTGGACAATGTTTTTTTTATTAATTTTTAATTTATTAGTAGTTGTTGAGTTGTCGTTGCGAAGCTTGCCGTGATGACGGGTCGTATAGCGTCTAGACTGGACAGGGACAGGACAGGGACAGGACAGTGAGACAGGACAGTGAGACAGGAAAGTGAGACAGGACAGTGAGACAGGACAGTGAGACAGGACAGTGAGACAGGACAGTGAGACAGGACAGTGAGACAGGACAGTGAGACAGGACAGTGAGACAGGACAGTGAGACAGGAAAGTGAGACAGGACAGTGAGACAGGACAGTGAGACAGGACAGTGAGACAGGACAGTTAGACAGGACATTGAGACAGGACAGTGAGACAGGACAGTGAGACAGGAAAGTGAGACAGGACAGTGAGACAGGACAGTGAGACAGGACAGTGAGACAGGACAGTGAGACAGGACAGTGAAACAGGACAGAGAGACATGACAGAGAGACAGGACAGTGAGACAGGACAGTGAGACAGGACAGTGAGACAGGACAGTGAGACAGGACAGTGAGACAGGACAGTGAGACAGGAAAGTGAGACAGGACAGTGAGACAGGACAGTGAGACAGGACAGTGAGACAGGACAGTGAGACAGGACAGTGAGACAGGACAGTGAGACAGGACAGTGAGACAGGACAGTGAGACAGGACAGTGAGAGGACAGTGAGACAGGACAGTGAGACCGGACAGTGAGACAGGACAGTGAGACAGGACATTGAGACAGGACAGTGAGACAGGACAGTGAGACAGGCCAGTGAGACAGGATAGTGAGACAGGACAGTGAGACAAGACAGTGAGACAGGACAGTGAGACAGGACAGTGAGACAGGACAGTGAGACAGGACAGAGAGACAGGACAGAGAGACATGACAGAGAGACAGGACAGTGAGACAGGACAGTGAGACAGGACAGTGAGACAGGACAGTGAGACAGGACAGGACAGGGACAGGACAAGACGGGGACAGGACGGGGACGGGACGGGGACGGGACGGGACGGGGAAAGGACGGGGACGGGACGCGGACAGGACGCGGACAGGACGGGGACAGGACGGGGACGGGACATTTTACACAAATATATTATGTAGGTGATACGAAGTTCACCGGGTCATCTAGTGTACGTATAAAGCCTGAATTAATAATAATTTTCCATCTACATTTTGATAATTAAATAAATGCCAGGTGAAGTGGTTGTTACTTTTTTTTTTTATAGGTTGTTACTTCCGGCGATAAAATAAATAAAACTATGAGATAGTATATATATAATGTTATTTGTTTCTGGAATATATCAGCTGGAATATATATAATTTGACAGCCTCCGTGGCGCAGCGGGCGAGTACCCGGCTGTGAAGCGAGAGGCCGCGGGTTCGATCCCCGCACCGAGACAAACATTTGTGTCATCCACAAATATTTGTCTCGGGGTCTGGGTGTTGTGAGACCGAAAGTCTCTCGTAGTTCCTGATACCCACGACACAAGACTCGTATCTTACTGTGGGGTCAGGACTATGTGTGTGACTGTTGGGTGTATTTATATCTTCAGCTTATATTATATTATTTCAATATGTCAACATTGCGGTTACAACCGACTGGTTGTTGTCACTAAGTACTTAATGGTTATAATTGATCGTCGAGTCATCTCGAGTGTTAAGTTGTGTTCCTTCTGAACTCGCTCCGTATAATTTCCATCAATGCCCAAATTCAAAAAATATTTTAGCGTTATATTGGTATTTAACGAAACAATACCTCAATACTCGTTCCCATATTCTAGGCGACGATAAATAATCAAGAGTTAAAAATATAAAATACCCTTTACTCATACCTCCCGGAAAATCCGATAAAGGTACATTTCCAGCGAAACTTAAGTATTGCATGCAATAATGCTCGGATGGAGTACTCTCGCGAGGAGATAAGTGCAGCGAGCTGAGCGAGGCTATACTATTCATTATGTGCACATATTGCTTCAAGTATGAGTGCTTCACACGCTCACAGAAAACCGACGTAAAGTAGCGGCTTGCTACTGCGTTTCGTACGGTGAGTGAGATATCCGGAAGCCCAAATCCAATCCCTAATTATCCCTTTCCTTTAAGGTCGGCAACGCGCCTATTATTCTTCTGGTGGTGGGCGTACATGGGCGGTGGAGATCACTTACCATCAGGTGACCCACTTGCTCGTTTGCCGGCCTATGCTATAGAAAAAAACATCTTAATTACTAGAAGTTTCTTCTTCAGCTTTTCTCATATTATTATTTGTTAGAATATATATCATAATTAGACAAATTGAGTGATATAGATTTTGCTAGCCAATTACTGTCATATGGAGAAAAGTCTGGCTTAAAAGTAATAGTTAGTCCTAACTCCTAAGTACCAATTCCGCTTAACACCAGAGGGGCCAGGAGTGGCTGAAAACCAGCGCTGGATGAGTTTTATACCTCAGACAGCAGTTAGCTGAGCGACTTTGTTTTGCTTTTTTTAATTATGGCATAGGCCGGTAAACGAGCAAGTGGCTTATCTGATGGTAAGTGATCTCCACCGCCCATGTACGCCCACCACCAGAAGAATCATGGGCGCGTTGCCGACCATAAAGGAAAGAGATAATTAGGGATAGGGAAGGGGAGGGGTTTGGGCTTCCGCATAATATCTCACTCACCGTACGAAACGCAGCAGCAAGCTACTTTACGTCGGTTTTCTGTGAGACAGTGGTAATGACCCCGTCGAGCCAGCCCATTTATGCTGTAGACAAAACTGTCGACTTTTATACTGTCTATTTTTAATTTTGTAGTAATCTCAATTTTGACAATAAACGTGCTTCAATATCATGTAAGCGTGTCGATAGCAATTCTCGTATTTTTTTATAGCTGAAGCAGGCAAACGAGCAAGTAGGTCACATGAAAGTAAGTGATCTCCAACGCGCATTAACATCCCACTATACCCAAAATCTCATGGAAGCCCTGCGAACCATAAAGGGAAGGGATAATTAAGGAATTGGGAAGCGGAGAGGGATTTACGCCTCCGGATATCTCACTCACAGTACGAAACGTAACAAGGAATGATTACTTCACGTGGGTCTTCTGTGAGAAAATGGTAACAACGCGGTCAAGCCGGCTCGTTCATTCTGTAGACAAAACTGTCTACATTGGGGATCTACCGCTTTTTAAGTATTTGCCTTAACATAGTTCTTTGTCTTAACCTATTAATGCCTCTACCTAGAGTAGAAAACCACCGTGTAAATCCTTACGCATATTATTAGTTCTGAGCTCGGGAGCAACATGCAAATACATATATCACATACTCAAGTAGATAAATAGTAGAAATAAATACACCCAACAGTCACATATATAGTCCTGACTCCACAGTAAGATACGAGTCTTGTGTCGTCGGTATCAGGACTACGAGAGACTTTCGGTCTCACAACACCCAGACCCCGAAATAAATTATTGTGGACACACAAACATTTGTCGCGGTGCGGGGATCGAACCCACGGCCTCTCGCTTCACAGCCGGCTACTCGCCCGCTGCGCCACGGAGGCTGTCAAATATAGGTACTTATTTCATTAATATATTTTGCGGATGATGTCATAATAAATACTTAGGTATCTACGCAACAGTGCGTCAGTCGAGTTCGTATTTTACTACGCAAATATACTTCGTGAAAAATACACTGACACGGGTTTAATTTACTTTGTCAAATTGGATGATAAATTAGCAAAAGCTCAAAAAGGTTTTATAAACAAAACAATCCCCCCACGAAAACACAAATCATCTAAAAGCGGCAAATGGATCTACTGTCTGCCCGATTTTATTTTCGGATTGTGGGACAATTTCCTCAAAATGATACAAGGTGGGCGGACGGCGGCGCGGGCGTTAGTCATTTGTTTTGTTCAACACGGATTCATTTAATGAAATCGTAACTCGAAATTTGAAATTCGATTCCACCAATAAGAAACTCTTGACCTGAAAACTTGGTTGCCAATTAACGTCTCTGACATTTACATTTCGCTAATTTTAACAACACTCCAAAAGGCTAATCGGAATTGAATGAAAATTGAACCGTCTCCTTGTCTCGCGCAACAACAATGATGAAATGGTAATAAATCCTCGAACGAAATTAGTTAGGATATTACATTCCTCGAAGGTCGTGTTTTATGGCAACATTTGTTTATTTATTAAATAATCGGTCTTTTATTTGATTATACCACGGCAAGTATTAAAATATAGTTCACAGGCCATACTATCAAAATTCATTTGTTTTTTTTTTTATTTGCTTGAATGACGAGACGAGCAATACGCTCGCCTGATAATAAGCGCCACGCCTGCCCATAAACAGAAGCAACACTACACTGAACTTTGAATTACAAAGCACTGAACAGTGAACTGTAGCTCGTCACCCAGAGATATAAGATCTTAAGTCTCATAATGCCCAGTAATTTCACTGGCTTCAATGTCCTTCAAACCAAATTTGTAAAATGTTATTAATATTAAATTAATTTGATTTACTTTAGTTATTTTGCAGAGCAAATATTTTTGTTCGTGCAATACATTAAGTGAACATACTCAGTACATTAAAAATACACCTATTCATACTCTGTTGAAATAAATTATACCTTTGATAGTGATCTCTATTTCCCCCAGGATATGAATTGCAGTCCCGAATTTGAATTAAAACGTTTGAGGTAAAGCGGGACCGAGTCATTGTTCCGACGCCTGCCGGGTTTCCCATAAGCCGAATAAAGCCAAATCGATTTAAGTTTTCACTTCGCTCGTATTTGTCACAGATCAACCTATTTGTATCATCTGCTTTTCCTGTAGAAATATTCGAGAGTTACTATTTAATAAAGTATCTTAAAGGTATGTAGTCTTAAGTTATATAGTAAAAACACGCTGTAGACAGAAATGTCTACAACATGAGCCGGACCTGCCAAGTTGTTATCATTGTCCACAGAAAATTGAACCGTGTAAACCCGCTATTGTTTAGGTACTCGGCGACACATTCGTCGGTAATAATAACATATAAGTAGTTTCTTGAAGTAACTAAAAACTCATACTAAAACTATTGCTCAGAATATGTAGAAAACCAACTTTACAAAGAAATTTTAAGCACAAATAAGATCTAAAAAATACTAACTATGACCGTGTAATCGAATCCACTCGGCGCGCCGAGTTGACTCGGTAACTCGAGTGAAAACGAACTCGAGTCAACTTTGTTTTCACTCGAGTTACGAGTTTAACAAATTCACTCGAGTCACTCGAGTAAAAAACGACTCGAGTCGCATCACTACCGTGTATTGTAGACTGAGATATAAATGTAAAAACGCAAAGTATCCGATACTCGACAAAGTAACTACAGAACATACAAAGGGTTTGCAACAGCAGCGAATTAAGAAATCCACACACGCAAAGGTCGCCGAGTCTTCGTGCCAGATTCGTATTCTGCTCATATTTCGACCCAAACTAACAATGGGTTAGTTAGACCCACCGAAGTATCTAAAGGGACTGTGACATAGGTTAAGAGAAGTCCCTTTTAGGAATGAGAAATGGATGGGCAGTTGTGTTTTGATTGAAGCGGCAAATGTCGACACGCGAAGTTGTCTTCGGGCCGACATTTTCGGGACTTCAATTTGGGATTAGGTATTAGTTGGTATAAACGTATTGTGTAAGTTGACTTGAGGGTTTAAGATTTAACTCAATTGTATGTCAAGTTTATGATTTGTTGATAATTTGATGCGCATTATATTATAATACAAAACGGATATATAATAAATAAAATATAGATGCTGGGTTTCTCGTATTCGAGAGGTCGTCTGGGTCTGTATTACTGCAATGTCTATTTCCGCAGTAGTGTGTAAGTGATGTTCTGTTTGATTTGAAGCCTGTCTGATCTGTTTGAAGATTTGATGACAGCCTCCAGCCGGCTGTGAAGCGAGAGACCGCGGATTCGATCCCAGCACCGAGACAAATGTTTGCGTAATCCACAAATATTTGTTTCGGGGTCTTGGTGTTGTGAGGCCGAAATACTCGTAGTTCCTGATATCCACAACACAAGACTCGTATCTTACTGTGGGGTCAGGACTATGTGTGTGACTGTTGGGTGTATTTATTATTATGTATTAAGTCAGTGCTATTACTGGGCATTATGAGACTCATAATTTCATGCCTCATGGAGATGAGTGTAGTGTACTGCCATGCAGTGCTTTGTAATTTTAAGTCTAGTCATGAGTTGTTTTAAAAAACATTTATCTTGTAAACAAAGTCTTAATTTACAAAAAATATAATCTAAAAATTCAATCGCAGAAGCAATAAACGTGTTAGCTTTTTAAAAATCGTCGTATAGATTATTAAACATATTTTCAGAAATAATAGTCTACCGCAGCGAAGGAATTTGCGAATGAAAGAGTAATTAAAATATTATTTATGACTATCATGTATTTGAATAAGCAGAAATGGCAATGAAATGTGGAATTAAAATTCTGCATATTAAGATAAAAATTTAAAACATCAAATAACAGCGAACATAAAATTATTATTACATCCAACTTTATTGTTATCCAATATGTAATTTAACTTATCTTCATAATACATAGGAGGTTATAGTTGAGTTATACAACAACAGATTAATGCCGGTAATGTACACGACTAATGCATTAAATACTTACCAACCTACGTAGTGTGTCCTTCGTAAGTATGAAGCCTTAGTACTCTCAGTAATGAGCATTAGTAATGTTTCTTCGTGATTTATGTTCGTAGTATAATAATTACAAGTTTCTTTTTATTACATTACGCTTGCTTGTATTGTGCCAGTTATAAATGATGTACTAAGTTTCCTAAATTAATTTGCTTGATACCATAATAATTCATTGAGGTAATATTCTATTATTTTTGCTGGTGGGAGGATACTTGTATCCGACCGGACAGCGACCACCGTACACTGGTGCTAAAACCTGCCATAGTGGCCTACCTTGTGTGGGTCGCGTTCCAGGGTCAGCCAGTGTATATCCGGTTCTCCCCAGGGGGCTTGCCCTCTGATCTTAACCCTTTTCCCATCCCTTTTCCTGCCCTCCCCCTTGGCCCTTTGGCAGGCCGGCATGATCTTGCCGACCTACGATGGACACATTGTTTATTGTTACCATCAGGTGTAGCGTAGTCACTTTGCCGAGCCTGGATAAAAAAAAAAACTTTTTTATAGCAGTGGCCAGATCGTATACGTAACGAGTACATCTTAGTCAGCGTTGGTGTCCGTGATGTGGTAAATAAACTTCAGGAATGTCGCTTTAAGGGTAGTAGATGCCTGAACCAAATCGTACCATAGGTACGATACCCGTATGCCCGAACAGCGTTAGCCTGATATATTGGAGTGAGACAAGAAAAAAATAGTCTCACTGTGGAGGATGGGCTAGATCAGGCGAAGCCGAAACATTGAAGTAGGAAGGCTGACCTTGATCCTACCAGGCAGAAAGAAAGAGTTCAGCTAAAGAGCAAGACCACTTCACGTAGTTTTTTTATGCACTAAAATGCATGCATGTGTTTTAAATGTCAGTGTCATCAATGAATGAGTTATTACTGTGATTTAAATTTCTATGGGAACGAATCCCTAATAATTAAATTCAAAATTATTATGTACATAAAATTTTATATACGTTTGTATTTTACGAGTTCATTATTATGGATTCGGTCAACTACCGGACTATTTAATTAATTGACCACATCCAGATGTGAAATAAAAAGTAATATTGTGTGAACAGATATGATGCGGATATAGTGTTGCAACAAAGACTATGTTTATAGATACTGCTATACATAAATACTTAGGCCATAAATTGCCGGAGTATATTTGAGTGGCATAATTTTTTTACGAGTTGTAGACAGTTTTGTCTACAGCATGAATGGGCCGGCTCGTCCGGGTCGTTACCACTGTCTCACAGAAACCCGACGTAAAGTAGCGGCTTGCTGCTGCGTTTCGTACGGTGAGAGAGATATCCGGAAGCCCAAATCCCCCTCCCCTTCCCAATCCCAAATTATACCATTCCTTTAAGATCGGCGACGCGCCCATGATTCTTCTGGTGGTGGGCGTACATGGGCGGTGGAGATCACTTACCATCAGGTGACCCACTTGCTCATTTGCCGGCCTATGCTATAAAAATAAAAAAAATAGTATTTTTAGTGATCGAGCCCCGCAGTTGATATTTATGTCTGCTATATGAATGGGCCGGTTCGAACGACTTGTCCGGCGGCCGCACGAAATTTTTCGCGTCGTCTAACCGCAGCCTTAGGACTATTGCATACATTGAGTTATTGAAACGATACATTTTCCAAAAAACCCCCCTCTAAGGAAATGTCGCCGCATACCATGAGTATTTTCATACGCAATCTTGATACAAACGTGATGTAGCATCCATACAGATGAGGTTAAAGATGAGACCGATATTTGTCGAAATTAGTCAATATTAATAAATTCTCTCGTCGGATTACTGATACATGACTACATTAAATATCACTTATATTTTAACGAATACTAATATAATGGTTTCAACTCTAGATGTGAAACATTATCGATGCAGAGGCGGTGGTGGTCGCTAGCTCTTCCTTTTGTCTGATGTCTTTCGGTAGAGTCACGCGTTGCAACCTCTGTTAGCTACCACAATAGAGAATTTTCGCATAGGGAATTGTTGGGCGTCTCATCGAAACGAAGCTACTCACGGAAAATTAGCTTGTTAGTAATCAAGTGGAAAAATGGCTCAGGGATCCCTGACCATAACCCATATCGCACACGAAATCTTTATTTCAAAACCCTCGACGGTATAAAGAGCTATAAATATGTTTTATATTATTGATCCAGCTATCTTTAGAATCATAGTGCTTAAGCGAATAGGCTAATTTGAAACTGTTTTTTTTTTTAATTTTAAAGCACATGTAAGTTAATCTCCGTAGCGCAGCGAGCGAGTAGTTGGCAGTGAAACAAGAGGCCACGAGTTCGATTCCCGATTATTTGTTTCGAGTCTGGGTGTTGTGGCACCGCAAGGCCCTCATAGTTCCTGTTACCAAAGAAACAGGTTATGTGGGGTCAGGATTACGTACGACGGTTGAGTGTATTTTTTTTAGTTCCTGGCTATTGATGTCGGGTTAGTTATATTATTAACCACTCGAAAAAATGAGGAAGGCAATTTCAGTTAACCAGCAGCGACACAAGCACCGACTCCAAACAGAGCTATACGAATTATTATTTTGTCTTCTCAGTATTATTTTATTTTGAAGTCGGTTTTTAAGCTTTGTAAAAACTTATTTTAATAAACTAAGTTTTATAACTTTGTAGAAATATAAGTAGGAAAACACTTTCCTCCTCCTTTCTTTTCTCCTTATAGCTAATACTAACACTAGTATTAGCTGTAAAATTGCCATTGTTAAATAACATTCGTCAACAAATCGCTCAGTTGGCAACAGACTACATTTTTTTTAAATAGAATACCAATTAATACATGAACATTATTACCAACAATAATTAGTATTAAGGAAACACATACCAACTGAAGTTTGATGTTGTAGACATCAAACACATAATAATAGAGGTAATTAATTTTAATTAACACAATTGTACATCGAGGACAAGCCGCATATGAAATATACAATTAAATGTTGCAAATAGAATTACTAGTTTCAATAACCTCTAATATGTTTTATTAAATTATCATTATGGTATAAAGCTTTTAATGAATGGGAAGTGTATTAATATTAAATTAATGAATTATTTATAGTGTGTATTCATATATAGATATTGAAATTAGAATCCCGTTTTCAATTCTAGAAACTTATTTTTAGAACAATTTCTGTATTTTTATGTTTGACGTGGAAATCCAACTTAAAAACTCTGTTTTTTTATTACTGAAAAAAAAGATGAGTAGATCCAGTCGCTTGCCCATGTAGTTACAGTAGCAATACTAGTCTAATATTTGACTTCCGTAATACTATATTGCGTAACATAATGCCCTTAAGGGTTGAGAGCGACTAAAGCGTTCGCCCGAAAGTCCGGTGAAGCTGTAGAAAGCCGACTCGCGTCAGGCTAACAGTACAACGCCAATTCGAAAAAAAAAAAAAAACATAATGCCCTGTAGTTTCACTGGCTTCAGTGTTCAAACCAGAAGGCAAGATTACACACTGCTGCTTAGCAGTAGAAAGTATATCTTTATATATACAAATTTGGTATCACGTTGTTTGTCCGCTATGAACTCCTAAACTACTGAACTGATTATAATCAAATTGTGTAAACTGTGTGTAGTTTGATCCAACTTGAGAGATAGGATAGTTTATATCTCAATTCATTGTCGCAATATTTTTTATTGCAAATTATTTGTTATAATTATCGGTGAGTTTCATTTGATTCTAACATATTGCGGTGTATGGTAATTTATCGGGTGGATTGAGTAAGTATCCACTAGATGGCGCATACTGTATTGAATAGTTTACTACAATATAATTTAACATATATCTTAGCCACAGCAACGCCTGGCCGGGTCTGCTAGTATGATATAAAAATATTCAACCATCTCACATTAGTTGCGATCGTTATTAAATAGGGGAATTGCACTGCAACGTGTTTATCTCTAATATGTTGATACGACAAACATGTTTCATTAAATAAATTGCCAATAATTTCAAACATTCGCTTATTACATCAGTTGTTATCCCGTGAACATCCTGTTTCGATCCGCGCTTCCTGAGGATTGAGTTACATCAGCGGATTTTAGCGACAGGGCATTATCCCTAATTCCACACTATACAAATCCCTTCATTGGAACACAAAGACGTCAACGTGTCTTATCGCATTACCTCGGCTATAAATACGCGTTTATGGGAATGAGTATAGCATCCATTGTTGCGAAGGAAATATAATGTTATTTATTGCAAAAAGGGATGGGTTATAAATATATTTTGTGGTGATATTTTATACCATGTCACGTAAACGCATATGGCATGTGTCTCTTGGTGATTTTGTGTAGATTCTCAGTTAAACGCGTATCCTTTTTTGAATGTAGGTTTAAACGCATAAGATATTTTATGCACCGAATTTGATGACTCTTTCACAAAAGTCGAAAAATTTAACCGCATTAAAAAGATTAGTTCCAATTCTAAACATTTCGACATCATTTCACCATACACTATTAGTCAGTTTTATTTTTGGCAATAAGATATGTCTTATCGTCCTTGGATGAAATAAATTGAAAAAACACGCGTCGCTATCGAAGTTAAAGGGTTTAACTTATTTTTCTATCTTCCATTTTCAATACGTCTTTTTATATCAATGTAATGTGTGTATAGCTCGAAGAAATGAAAATAATAAATCAACGACTACGAGATATTTTTTTGCAGACAACTCGTCATGAGGCCAGCCGAATTGGGTTTACAAATAGATTTCATTTTTCATGTTTTTAGGATTCATTTTTGTAATACATATGTTTAATGCAGCGATAGCTCAGCCGGGAGTGGCATGGTCTGTCGAAACGAAAGTCGCAGGTTCGAAACCAGCCCCAAGAGCATACACCACTGACTTTTCTAAGTTACGTGTATATTAATTGTTATTTATCGCTTGCTTTAACGGTGAAGGAAACATCGTGACGAAACCTGCATACCTGAGAACTCGATAAGATTTTTCGAAGGTATGTGAAGTCTGTCAATCCGCATTAGGTCAGCGTGGTGGACTAAGGCCAAATCCCTCTCATTCAGTAGAGGAGGCCTGTGTCCAGCAGTGGGACGAATATAATATAAGGCTAGTAAAAAAAAAACAAAAATGTATAATATTTGTAATTAATAATATAAACATAAAAGTCTGTTTTGTTTGATTCTCGACGTGTCGAAGACTACCCCGGTGGCGCATTTGTATTTCGTACGCAGAATGGCTGCTGCGCTGAGGTCTCGGGTTCGATCCTCGGGTATGGTAAAGGTGATATTGGGTTTTCTATCATGATATATCTAGGTATATTTGTTTAGCAAGTGGGAGAAGAAAGGATACTGTATAAACATTTCAGTACGATATAGCCAGCACTCATAGTCAGTTGCGCTTATTACTCGGTAAACGATTAGCGAGTTAAGCAATCCTTAATGCGACCAGTCCATGCATGGGAAACCACAAGTGGAAGTTTAACTGAGCGCCTCTGTACTTTCAAGGGCACGTAAAAGGCCAGTCCGGGCTGTTATCAACTGACAGCAGTCGTTAAGCCAAGTCGGAGGCCTTCGGGCAGTTTGAAAACTCTGACACTGCGTTGGCCACTAACCATTTAATGATATAAATAAAAAAGTACGATATGATTTTTCCAGAAATCTGATGAAACTTTATTTATGCTAATCAACTATCGCGTTATATTTATGTTTTTTAATAGCTTGAACGAAAAACGAGTAGGTCGCTCGTCTGATGGTAACCACATCTGCCCATAAACAGCAGCACAACCTCCCAAAAACTTTAATTATATAATACTGGTATGGTAGACACTCCGAGTCCCATAATACCCAGCATAAATTAATTTGGGTCATAGTTATTTAAGACAATCTACGAACTTCTTAGAGGCTCTCAACTTTTGGGCAGTGAATAACTTTGATAATTGATTGATGAATAAATTTAGAGAACTTATAATATTATTAGCTCTAAATTGAGTTAACACTCCACTGAAGTAATATGATTTTAATTCTAGATGGGGAAATTTCTTGTTTAGTAAGTAATACGGTAGGATATAGGTCCAACTTATTGCAAAATTGAGAAAAATGTTATTCTAAATCAAACCAGAAGGTGACCACCGATAAACTCATGGTCGCTAGTTTTTTGGACTGCACTACGCTTTTCATTAGATGAGTGCAGTTAATTTGTTGTGCTCGTTAAAAAAAAACCTTTTTTTAATTCAAAAGTACATACACACTCACGCCTGTAATCTCCGAAGGTTTTAGATTTTTTTGAATTTTGTTCTAATAAGTCAACTGCGAGATTTGACATTCAAACATTGACCCCTTCGTCAGGCTTCGCAGGGGTTTATTTACGTAATCTTTGCGATGCGCGTAGAGTTATAAACATTGAAGCCGGAAATTAAACTAATACTTATTTTTGTATGAAAATAAAATCTAACAAATATCAAAAGTCGTAGGACTAAAGTTGTTCCTTATGGGGTTAGCTATCTAGTCCTGCGAGGTTGTTGGTGTTTCAAAAATAACCCTGTATATATGCCTTTATTTTTTATAGTAAACTAGCAAGTGGTGACCCACTGACCCCTGATGGTAAGTGATCTCTATCACTCATAAACATGCACAATACCAGAGGAACCTGGGGTGCGTTGCCGACCATAAAGGAAAGGGATAATTATGGGACTGAGAAGGGGAGAAAGATTTGGCCGATTTGGGACTCCCATGTCTCAATCACCGTACGAAAAGAAACAGCAAGCTGCTACTTTACGTCGGTTTTTTGTGAGACAATGGTAACAACCCGAACTGGTCCAATTATGCTGTAGACAAAACTGTCTACTGCGTGGCTCTACCACTTATAAAATGTTATTATAATAATCATTGTTATTGTCGGCTAGTAAAAAAATAATAATATACGAATCATCTAAACGCAACTTCTAAATTCTATAGATATGTTTTCATAGATAAAATAGGATGTTCTTCGGGATTAAGATAAGTTCGAATCATTCGATTGCAGTTCCGGAAGCCGTAAAATTTGATGGCCCCAAATTCTACAAACTTATGCCTTAGGGGCTATTAAATAAATCGTAAGTCATAAATGAACTCCAAAGTTAGTTTCTCAAGATATTTCAATGAAACTCTCCATTCAAATTACAGAAGTAAAGAGATATTCTTGGACATTTCGAAGTTCATGATGTTAAAGGAAATATATAGCTAATTTGGGTCTATCGTATAAATCATAATTATCCGAATCCATTTGTATAAGTTTTAATTACTTACAAGACGAAGTTGATTGAGATTTGTCTAGCGAGGGACCTTCTGTCGAAATGCTGGCAAAATAACGCCTACTAAGCGAGAGGCTGTAGGTTCTATTCTCGCAGCGAGACAAATGTTTGTGTGATCCACTAATATTGGTTTCGGTTCTGGGTGTTGTGGGAGCGCAAGTTTCTCGTAGTTTCTGATACCCACGATACAGGTTTATTGTGGGGTCAGGAATATGTGTGCGGCTGTTGGGGGTATTTACGTATTATTTATAATAAGGAAAACAAGACAATAAAATCGACATATCAGTATATGCCAGATAGAATTCCAGGGCTGGATTCATGTAGTCATCTTCGAAACGTCGGGATCAAAATTGAAATAAAAAACCGATACAATCTATTTAAATTAGTTTTATTTAAATGTAACATACTTATGTAAGTATGTTTTGTTTAAGCTGGAAACCTTTTATTAAGCAAGTCTAGTTATTTAATCCCGTTTTATTCAAATAAGGAAAAATAGAAATATGTAAGTGTATTAATGATTTAAAAAAATAAGTGTAATATTTCGTTGTTTCAGGCGTCGACGGCTCTAATCCTACTCCTCCACTTATCTCTTCATACAGTTGATGAAGGGCACGCCATAAATCCGAGTGAGTACGGGCATTTACTTAAGATGGCTTCCTGGCTCTGACTGTCATTTTGTTAGTGTCACCGTTGGTTTATGTTTTCATTTTATGTTGCTGTGTATTTTGTTGGAATCATTTTTGTTATGGGTTATAAATAAAATAAATAAATAAACCTAAAACTCATACACATAGTTCTGACCCCACACTAGATTGAACCTGTATAGTGGGTATCAGGAACTACGAGAGACTTGCTGTCCCACAACACCCAGATTAGAAACTAATATTTGTGCATCACAAAAATTTGTCTCGATGCGGAAATGGAACCTACTGCCTCTCGCTTCGTAGCCGGCTACTCGCCCGCTGCGCCACGGTGGCTAGATAGATAGCATATTCTTTATTCACGCCAAATAAAGTAAGAATCATACAGTAAGGACAATACAATGGGCGGTCCTATCGCAACCGGCAATTTCTTCCAGACAACCTTACATGATATCTGATGCAATTATATATTTTTTTATATTTGCATTTGCGGTCAGGCTTATTTTTGTAGAAGATCATCAAGCTTGGGTGATCCGTGCCGACACAATATGTGCCACAATCGATCCTGCCTTATAGAAGATTTTTACGAATCAATATTAGTTGAATCAAGAAATGCTGGTTGTTTTCCTTAATCAATCCGATCAAATATCTGTTCAAGCGGCTCTAATCACATGCGATTTAGTACTTAAGCAACCAAAATCGAACCACGTGGACCTGCTATTAGAGTTCCATGGGCGGATAAGTAGGCGGGCTAATCTTTACTAAATACAGGGTTAATTTTAAAACACCAGCAATCTCGCAGGACCAGATAGCTGACCCCATACAGAACAACTTTTGTTCTACGAGTTTGGATATAACTCAATATATTTTAAAAAAAATGATTTTAAAAGTTTTTGTTGTGTCGTGTTTTTCTTCTTAGACTGCGGCGCGGCGCGGCGTGCGCGCACGACATCAAAAGAGGCCGTCAGCTGCTCGGGCGTTGACCGCTAGCCCGATTCCCCACGCTTCGCGTGTTTGTTTACGTAATCTGCGATGCGCGTTGTACATTCAAGACGGAAATTAAATGAATACTTATTTTTGTATGAAAATAAAATCTATCAAATTATCAAAAGTCGTAGAACAAAAGTAGTAGCTTATAACCTTAGGAATCTACCCCTGCGAGATTGCTGGTGTTATAAAAATAACCCTGTATATCAGCCGCATGATTTAATCAATAGATTAATTTTATTTCATAAACTTTAATCGTTTGCCGATATATCTCGTCATATGATTTCTTTATTTTCCCAGTTATGATCGTTTGCGAAGAGTTCAGTTTGTCTGTCAGACGCAGCCGTTGTTTGCTATCGATTACAAGGAAGCTTGGAGATAATCTATTTTACGAAATGTAGCAAAATGTGTACGCAGTGTGTCTTTGCAATAATGTACGTATATTTTTAGAATCAGCTATCTATTTTCTGCTTTGTTTCAAAGGATTTTATCAATATGTTCATGTGTAATGCACATAGTACGTTAGGTTAAAATTTAATTTAAGAAATTTTAAAGAATAATCTTGGCAAAAACCTTCGTGGGCGGCGAAAAATCGAAAGGCTGCGGGTTCGATTCCTGCACCGAGAAATAAGTTTTTGTGATCCACAAATATCCAAACTCACTGCGAGTGGGATAAGGGAAGAACAAATTGCAAAAAAAACAGAACCTAAATCTACAATAGTAATCTAATTTAAACCAAACCAATTGTTATATTTAAATTTACGAGCAGTTTTCCTAAACTTGCCATCAAGTTGCACCCACGTTTCGCCGAACTTGTTTCTGTACCAAGATATGATGGAGAGGCGCCCATTATACCAATTCCAGCTCGGACTCATGTGTAAATTTTCGTATACGAAACTCAATTGTGATTTTTCCGACCTGGGATCAGAATCCCGAACTTCGTGGTTTCTCTACCTATGTACCACTAGACTGATTGAGGCTAAAAAGTGAAAAAAACATTTTTTGGTAATTATCTTGACACCTGCTTTCAAAACAAATGTTTATACTCCGAGCCCCGCAGCAATAAGCAGTAAATAGGAAATTACTTCAAACAAGCTGAACATATTTCGTAACAACGCTACAACGTATTCGCCAACAAAACATTTACAAAACATTACGCCCATAACATAATTTCATTTTGCGTTCACTTTACCAAAACAAAATGAATATTACATTTTCGTCACGTAATAACTCTTTTGCGAGTTGTTTTTATATGATGTAAGTCGAAACGTCGCGTCGCGTCGATCATCTGTCAGAGGCGTTGCCAAGGAATTGGTATTTGCATTTTTGGAAATGTGTAGGAATTACTCAAGCAAACGCGCTTTATGGGGCTCATAGCCAGTTGCACTGGATTAGCGAGTTAAGCAACCTTTGGCGCGGTCAGCCTATGGATGGGTGACCGCTTAGTGGTATTTCAACAGAGCATCTCCGTGCTTCGGGGGGTCCGTAAAAAGTCGTTCCCGGTTGACATTAACTGACAGTAGTCGTTAAGCCAAGTTGGAGGTCTTTGGGCGGTTTGAAAACTTTGACACTAGGCCACCAACCATTCCATAAAATACTCTAGCGAAATTTACTCCTACATACGAGGAAAATATTGTCTGACTGCTGTGTCAGGTGTTGGTTCGATAAAAGTGATATTAGGTTTTCTATTACGAAATGCTCAGTATTAGCGCGAAGTCTATAATCATGTCTGTTATGGCGATATGCTCGCCACCTATCACATCATGGGACGGAAGTAATTTCGGTGTGGGTGTACTGGTTACACCTCTGCATACCTCTTTGGTGAATATGGATAGTGATTTCAACTTCAGATCCTCCATTTTCTCTATACAAGAATGATAACAATACAAACGTGAACTTCAATTATAAACACTTACAGAAACTATAAACTTTCCTCATGGCTTTTGTAGTAGTACGTCAATACTACAATAGAACAATGCTAAGTTTCAACTCAAAGACGAAGTTAAAGACAGTTTTAATGATTTGACTTTATGAAGTACTTGATAATAAACAGAACTCCAGCTTTAAACGTATGTATGTAAACATACATAGTGAATGTGATAAAATAACATTAGATCTGACAACAAGCAGAATACAAACAAGTGGGACATCTGGTGGTAAATGATCTCCACCCGTGTGCGGCCATAATACCAGAAGAGAAGAATTATGGGCGTGTTGCCGACCTTAAAGGAAAGGAATAATTAGTTAAGGGATTGGGGTGGGGAGGTTATATCTCGATAACTTACTCACCATACAAAACGTAGCATCAAGCCGCTACTACTTTACGTTGGTTTTCTGAGAGACAGTGGACAGTGGTGACGACGCGGTCGAGCCGGTTCATTCATGCTGTTGATAAAACTGTTTACAGCGTGGCCCTACTACTCAAAATAAACATAGTAAAAGATATACAGAAGAGATATGGATATACTACAAAGAATATAATCATAGAGATAATCATATAAAATGAAATATTTTCAATAATGGTAGGTATTTTGTCTTATTAAAGAAAAATGTGAATTTCTAACTGAATTGTTAAACAGTAAACTTTTTATAAAGGAATTACTGTTCAGTTATTTGAATGGATGTTTACTTTTGCTACTCAGAATAGTTGCCCCGACACATAAAGTAAAAAATTCTTGAGATATCAAATGTTTCGCATGCCCTGTTCTATGATTAGCAATAGTACATCCAAGAAATGATGTAATAACTAGTAGGGAGTTAAAAAATAATATTAAAATAAAAGGAAATATATATTTATAAATCGAAAATGCTTAACTTATTACATCTAAAAATACAGAATAAATAAAGTAGCCACAAACATTTGGAAAGTCAATAAATCAAGTAACTGACAAGCTAAAATGTCGTGCTATAATAATATCATTCAACTTTCTCCCAATCCAAAAGTACCGAACGTTCTAATATTAAGTTAGCTACGACTAAAAGAAATAAAACAACTCAGTCAAAGAAGTTATTACTTAACAACAAAGGAGTAATTAAAAGGTTGTTTCAGATGCCAGAACGGAATACGATAATATTCCTTCTGATGTAATTCAACAAAATTTGTATGAGCGAAGTTTATCTTCAATTCAGTCGAAAATAACGCTCGGAATATCTCATTCGACATCGTCTAAGATTACAGTGAATTCAAGAAGACGATTGGAAGGGATTTTACATACAATATTCATCAACTGCAAAGCGTCGGATCGCGTGTTTTGTACATAACCTTTATTTGTGGCGCTTTTTCTGTTGTTGGGCATTTTATTAGGTGTTGCTCATATTTCACGATCATGTAATTAAGATGTAAAATGAAAGATTATTTTATTTATTTTTTGGATCTTATATTCAATGATTGAGACCACAGACTTAAAATTGTCAAATTTATTTTAAGCTCCTTTGTTTTTTTAATGTTGTTGTTTTTTTAAGACAGCCTCCGTGGTGCAGTGGGCGAAGAGCTGGTTATGTAGCGAGAGCTTTACGGAATCAGACTGTCATTTATTGGGCAACTGAATTTTAAAAGTTATAGTCAAATACTAGATCAATAGAAAAATTGCCTACCAAATAATACATGCAATTGAAGACTGTTGAAAAAATATTTATATTTAAAATAATAATATATATTTTACTAATAATTGTTATATGTTTGCTAAATCAAAGACCGTTTAATATTTTTTAACCGACTTAGAAAGTTCCTAATGTAATAAAATATAATATTTAAGTGAAAACCGTTTTCTCAGTTTTGTGTCAATTACTGGTACGTTTACCTCACTTCTACTGTATTAGAGAACTAAAGGACGCAGGGCTTGGAAAATAGTGAGGTATGGATTTCGGGTGCCATAAAAGTCAATCAAACGTAACGGGGTCACCGGGCATATCTTTCATTCTCACTCGTCACTACTTCACATTTTCCGAAGTGCGTCGTAAAATTATTTCTGCTATCAATGCTACAGATTCAATTTGTCCCTACATTATTTTAAACGGATATGAGGGTTTCGAAATATGTTATATTTTTTCACAAATATCTTTTGAAACTCCAGCCATGATGAACACCTAATTTTCTCGACGGAAATTATACTAAAAATTGTTGAAATGTTACTTTTGGTTTTGTATGGATATATTTTTGTCAAATGTGAAACTCATCTCCTGAAATAAATAACGCTTGTTTTTATATCATCTTGTCATAATAGATATATTACTCAACTTTTCTTAAATATTATTTTATGATCGTTTAATATACAGGAATATCTTGTTCACGGTGGAGTGGTCTGCCGATTCAGACAGAAGAATAAATAATTTGGAATCGTGTACAGTTTTAATGTTACAGTGTTATTATAGCAGAAATATTTTTATAGCAGAGAGAGCCAAATTACCAAATCGGTCACCTGATGGTAAATAATCTCCACCGCCCATGAACATCCATAATATCAGAATTATGGCTACGTTGCCCACCTTAAAGGAAAGTGATAATTTAGGAACTGGAGAGGATGGCCTCTGGATATGAAGAAACCGAGCATTTACTGGTAATTGTCGTATAATGGAGTGGATCAAAATCCAAAATACCATAGGAATTGAGGTTTGGGAACTTACTGACTATACGAAACTGCAAATCTGGCTGTTGCACCTCGGTTTCCATCAAATAGTGGTTCCGGCACATTCATGCTTTACATCAGAGGTTTCTAGACTTTTTTCTCATAGACCACTTTCAAAATTTAACTGGTTCCACTGGACCCCTGCAGCTACATTTCTGCAATATACCCAAAACTCTTACGAAGAAAGCTTACGAATAGTGAACCCCCACTTTTGTCACGCCAACGTAGATCCCCGCCGAGTCTCCCGTGGACCCCCGGGGGCCCACCTGGATCACTTTGGGAACTGAGGCTTTAGATAGATCGGTATTCGGTGCCTCTAGTTCTTACTATATAGTGTCTAAGAGATCATATACTTATCATATTTTTGGGGCAATTGGTTACAATTTCTAAAGAGACAATCTTCAATAACATCTGTTTCGCAGGCTGCACGTGTATCCGGTTCACGTCTACCTACGGCAAGGAGCGCGGCACGTTCAGCAGCCCCGACTACCCGCGCGCCTACCCGCCACGTCTCGACTGTCTGCTATACACCTTCATCGCCGCGCCGCATGAGATCGTCGAGATCGTCTTCACAGACTTCGACATATACAAGGAACATCTTGAGTGAGTATTATATCAATACAAATCATATCCAAATCCCACACCCCTTCCCAATACCAACTAAAAATAATATAAATATCACTAGGCGTTAACTCATTCATAGGCTGACCGTGCCAAAGATTGTTTAGGGTTATGTTCCCGTGCTTTGGAGGTTCAGTAAAAAGTCACTCCCGGCTATTACCAACTGACACCAGTCGTTAAACTAAGTCTGAGGCCTTGAGTAGTTTGAATACTTTGACACTAGGTTGCCACTAATAAACATAAAAGAGAATGGTGAATAGACAGTTAACATCAATTTACATATACATATACAGTTATAGTATACTTTTTCAAATGTGGCAGTTCCCGTGGCACGTAGCCGAGTGGCGAGTAGCCGGCTGTTAAGCGACAGGCCGCAGGTTTGATCCCCGCACCGAGACAAATGTTTTTGTGATCCACAAATATTTGTTTAGGGGTCATGGTGTTGTGAGACCGAAAGTTTCTCGTATTTCCCGATATCTACGACACAAGACTCGTATCTTACTATGGGGTCAGGACTATGTGTGTGACTGTTGGGTGTATTTATTTATTTATTATTATTAAATATGTCAGTTTCATAACTCCAAAGAAAATATAACTAGACAAAGAATAACCGAGAGCAATTTATAGCAAACACATTTATTTCCAATTAAGAACCTGTAATAAACATGCCTCGTTTAGCTGTTACGTTTATTTCAGACCACATTTACCTTGTTAGCCCTTAGTCTAAACACATTTCCACAATTAACATCGTCTTGGATGGCGTAAACGTAACAAATAACAAGCGTTAGCTGCTGCGTAACATCCAAATGTTACTTGACTATGCATATGAGGGTCAACAACAAGGGTTTCAGTAGCATTAATACAAGCAAAACTGCCGATGTAAGCATTTGAGACATATATGGAACTGTAATGCTTATTTAACTGTGAAGAGCCTGTATATGCGACTTTGAAATAATACGAGCAGTTCTATTGATTCCGGTTCGTCTTTTTATGGCATCCATTGCTCGAAACAATCGGTATTGGTCTTTCAATGCTTATAACTCCCTTTATTTTGTTTTGTATTGTTAGTTTTTTCAGAAACGGTATCTGCGGAATGGCTTTGACAGTCATCGAATGAAATATAGTGATTGGAATTCTGCTAGAATAGATGTGAATAGATTTTCGAAACGACTGCAGAATATTCAGAATGCGAATGATCGTAAATATTCCTTGTTTTGATACCTTGCACGATATTGTGTTTTTTATTTATGCTAATAGATGCCCAGAGGTCGAAATTAGTCCCAATTTATCCAATAACTTTAAACTTAAAGGTTCTTTTATCAAAGATATGCTTCTTTAATCATATATTTTGTTTCATTAAGTCAGCTGCGAGCGTGTACAAATATGTCATTAGCGAGACAGACTATGTAATGACAGTATGAGCGCAAACAATGAATGTTTTAACTAATTTAAATTAATATATTTGTAAAACATATTATATAATATACATTTTAGCTTTCTTCAGTCCTTTTCTACACACATTTTAACTATGCCAAATCTAATATTCCGTTGTGCGCAAAATATGCTTTAAAATGGGTACAAAGTTTTCGTTTCACGTATTAATTAATATCTAGAATATTCAAGAAGTAAACTAAATAAAATTTTACATATCTGTATGACATACCATTATGTATAAATCACATATAAGATAAGGTTATCTATGACGTTCAGAATAAGCAATTTGCGTGGTGGCAAATTGAATGCAGGACTATCTGGTCAGTAATAGTATGGTGGTCGTGGACCCCGGTCGGTGTAGGACTATTGTAGCGATCGACATAAATGTATAGTTGATTATTGAGGTGAGGTGTAGGTGGATTGGGAAACTGGGCCTATCTATGACTATGGCACCTGCCTGACCTATGTAAATACACGGATAAAATAGGCAGATGTAATCACCAACTCAGATAAATGGGCTCCCCAAAATAGTCGCTACAAAAAGTGACAAGGGAGCAACACCACAACTTTGCTGGTGGGAGGATACTTGTTTTGCTGGTGGGAGGATACTTGTATCCGACCGGATAGCGACCACCGTACACTGGTGCTAAAACCTGCCATAGTGGCCCACCTTGTGTGGGTCGCGTTTCAGGCTCAGCCAGTGTATATCCGGTTCTCCCCAGGGGGCTTGCCCTCTGATCCTAACCCTTTTCCCATCCCTTTTCCTTCTCCTCCCCCTTGGCCCTTTGGTAGGCCGGCATGATCTTGCCGATCTACGATGGACACATTGTTTATCGTTGGTCGACACTATTCTTTGATTGCGCTACACTTACCATCAGGTGTAGCTTAGTCACTTTGCCGAGCCAGGATAAAAAAAATACACCAGGTGAGTGGCTAAAGGGTGGAGAGGTACTGACCACACGTCTGGTAAATATCTAATTATACCTGTTTGAGTTAAAAAAAAAACACATAAATCACATCTCGAAACTGCTTAACCCTCGAACCTAAACCAATTACAACGTAATTAGTGCTCCGTACACATGTAATGTACTTCGTAGCTACTACTAATTTACAAACGCACGTATGCCGTTCTCATAATTGAGTTTTAATTGAATTTTACATATTACTGATACGTGTTCGCCTTAATTTCATAAAAAATACAAGTTGACTCAGTCGCATAAATAAAAGCCACAAGAGAGGCAACGAGGGTAATTTGTGAAAATTTTTGCTTAGTTTTTCAGTGATATAGTTTATTTTTGTAAAAGTAGTGAAACTAACATGCTATGCTTCTGTCCATATAAAATAAAACATTGTAGCAATGATTTTTTACGTTTACGCGAATGGTACACATTGAAATAAAACTAATTTAAACGGATTTTATCGCGGTCTTTTACTTTGGTATCGACATTTCGAAAAAATTCCAGCCCTCGTGGTCATGAGGTGGACTGTGATGTAGACGGAATCAAAACTAAAATAAATTGGTGTGTGTCGTGGGACACCAGGTAGGAACGAAGTTCCTTCGGCTAATGTAGAATCGACACAAATTGCAAAAAATTCAAATTATCAACTAAAATAACAAAATATGTCTCTTTATTTTTGTTTGACAACATAAAATTACATAGAAATAGAATAGAAAAATAGAAATAAAAAAAAGACGTGTGGCACTCGGAGACTGCCGTGGTAAAGCTATTGTATAGCATTTTTTATCAACTTATGTAATTATAAATAATAACGAGCTGGCGTAATCTTTTAAAAATCGAAGGAGTATTTTTATATACTTCAAGTATAACTGGCTGAATGAATTTCATTTTAAAAAAGGAACTAACGCTGGCTGGTTATGCGACTGTCGCGCCTGCGCACTTCTCATTTAACGCTTTTATTCCACGCATTTTTCTTACGGTTTACTATCACATTTTTTTCAGTTCGGTCACGCAGCGAAATCCCTATCCCCTCCAAGCCTGCCGTAAGGAACTTCGTTCCAAAAACCGCGATAACATCCGTTTAAATTAATTTTATTTCAACACTGTAGCAATTTAAGATTTCTTTGTAACTGATATTAAATGTCCTTATCAGTTTAGTGGCTATGGACTTTGGCTCGCCTTTTATCACATCATGGGGTGGAAATTATCTCGGCGAAGTATGGATGCTCCTCTGCTAACCTAGCCAGAAATATAGGCGTGATCTTATATATTATGCTTAAGCGATATTAAATAAATAGCAGCTTCGCTATTAAATTAGAATCTCCGCATAGCTATTAGATAGGTAGAACAAAATTATTAATATAATTAAACATTTCTAGGTGGATTAGAAAGCCACTTAAATGACGCAATATATCATATATATGACGTAACAGAATGTACAGAGATTGCGGTATGATATGATTTTGGCGTTACGTAACAGAATCCTAATAATGGATCGTGTATGTTTCTATCTACGATGACATTCCATCGCCGATTTCCCGCAAGTTATCTCGCGATATTAGTCATCGGTAATGAATTTACATAGCTCTAAGGACCTGTTTTATTATGTTCAGAATGTTCTGTTTCACAATTAAATTTAACCACCAGATAACGACATATTGCTAATTTAGGAAGAATTGGACATAGTATCCATGTATGTTGATAGCATATATTTTTATTTTTTTTGGTCTATATTTTATTTTATAAGTAACGTTTACTTGGCCATAGTGAAACAATCTATACATAGATTTTTAGTTCATACAAAAAGCATTTTATTTATTATCAAATTTCGCTCGCAGCCCTGTGTGAATGTTTTTTTACCCACGACGGAACGGAGACGGTATATGCGTTTGGGGTGAGAGGTTGTTTGTTTGTGCAAACCAATATTTCCATTTATCTTCAAAACCACTGGTCCGATTTTATTTTAATTTAACGGAACAATTCAGTTCAGTAGAAGAGGCCCGTGGTGATATTATTATTACTATAAACTAATAATATTACCCATTGAAAACACTTATATTGTTTGTAAGTGAACAGTGAGTTACCGTGGTAACCCGCTCGCTACTTACAAACTATCTTTTGTTTGGTCCTCGTTTGTCTTTGTCCGGACGACGCTATTGTGGCTCATAAATATAACATGTTCACGTGGAAGTGGAAATTGTTCACTTTGCCGGAGACAGGGTGATATTTTTCGATGCGGCATTCGTATTTTTAACAGATTTCCTTTTATAACACGCTTTTTATTTGTATTATGAGTGTTATGTGTGCCACTTTCTGTTTCTTTGAATGTGATTTTGTGTATTGTTACGAGTTATAAAAGCTAAGTGTCGTTCTGGATTTATTATGGATCAAGAGAAGTGTTAAATTTAATGGGAATTATTGAGAGAATTATAAATTTAGTTGATATAAGGATGTTTAGTAAAACTTGTTTATGAACTAGATATTTGTATTAGGGTAATATATCAGTCTTCTTAGATTATAGCAAAATGGGATATTTCAATGTTTGGAAAAAGGGGGATATAATAGAAAATAATAATTAAAAACATTTTTAATAAGTATATCAATATTTCTTTTTTGCACGCATAATTAAAATGCATAATGGACGTCTAACAATAAAATTATTATTTTTATTTTGGTGAAGATTGTACGAAAATAGACCGAGTGGTTGTCCTAGTGACGTTGCCTCTAGTATAATAGGTATAAAATAAAATAGCGCTTATTTCATAATTTAGCGTTGGACTTTGTAGATTTCAGAACCAGGATAACATCCTAAAATCGAACATCTTGCAGCCATATTTTAAAATTAGCTGCACGTGTTCATTGTTTATGGTTTTCACAGGGAACAAGGAAGCCTTAAAGTTTTTAATTTACCCTAGGGGAAAATAGACCCATATTATCACATGTCCATCTCAGAATCATGGGTGAATGGGTCAGCCGCAGCTGTGCGCACTCAGCGACCCCGACGACCCCTTTTAGTCGCCTTTTACGATAGCCAAGGGACACTGGCATGAAGGGATTTTCGGTACACGAGTCGCAAAATAAGTCAAAAGTTTTGTGAAATGATTTAACTATAATCTGTGTCGAAAGATTTTGAATACAAAGTTGGTGAATTTATTCGTTACTGTCCTCGTAGATATATTTTGGAAATTAAATGAATAATTTATTTTGGGTTGGACAACACGAACCATATTTTTTTAAATGTTTTGTTGGTCTTAAATCTATTGGCACATATACAATATTATGAATAACGGAGATAGGTAGGTATAATGCTATCTGTTCTGTTTCTTGGTCTCCTCCATCTTGGCTCGAACTAAGATGTTCGCAGAATCTTACTTCTGCGGGACCATAAAGCTGTGAAATATTTTGCTAGCACACATGACTATCCCCTAACGTCCTTCTAGCAATATGGGATCCTTCCAATGGAATGAGAAGAAGCAATTAGCCAAGTCGGCATAATTCAACCGACCTACATTGTGTGTCGTTGGTCAACACTATTAGCGTACTAGTAGCGTAGTCACTTTGCCGAACCAACATAAAATCTCTCTCTACATATTACATTTTAGAACATTCTCCCGCCCATATAATTGAATCCAATCTTCGCTATCTTAGAACTTGTGCATAGTTTTGTGTAATTTGTGTGAAGGTATTACTCATGGGTTGTTATTCCCATTTTCCAAATTCCACTCGTATATCACATGAGACGTTGCGGTGACGTCGCCGCAGTGTCGCGGCATCTAATCGTGTGGAACTAACATACTGCTCAAGAATAAACCGTGCAAGGTGACTCAATTAAGAGGGTGTATTTTATTTTCACTAACAGTACGAATTAAATAAATAAATAATAAATACACCCAACAGTCACGTACATAGTCCTGACCCCACAGTAAGATACGAGTCTTGTGTTGTGAGTATCAGGAACTACGAGAGACTTTCGGTCTCACAACACCCAGACCCCGAAACAAATATTTGTGGATCACACAAACATTTGCCTCGGTGCGGGGATCGAACCCGCGGCCTCTCGCTTCACAGCCGGCTACTCGCCCGCTGCGCCACGGAGGCTGTCAACATTAGTGAGATATCCCGAGGCCCAAATCCCAATCCCTTTATTATCCCTTGACTTTGAGGTCGGTAACGCGCCCATGATTCTTCTGGCATTGTCGGCATCATGTAGACATGGAGATCATTTACCATCGCAACCGCATGCCGTTATTTTACGTGACTGTTTGGTGTATTATTTTTATAAAAAGGAGTGAGTAGTTTGAGTGGTAGAGCCACGCTGTAGACAGTTTTGTCTACAGCATGAATGGGCTGGCTCGACCGGGTCGTTACCACTGTCTCACAGAATACCAAGGTAAAGAAGCGGCTTGCTGCTGCGTTTCGTACGGTGAGTGAGATATCCGGAAGCCCAAATCCCCTCCCCTTCCCAATCCCTAAATATCCCTTCCTTTAAGGTCGGCAACGCGCCCATGACTCTTCTGTGGTGGGCGTTCATGGGTGGTGGAGATCACTTACCATCAGGTGACCCACTTGCTCGTTTGCTGGCCTATGCAATAAAAAAAAAGGGAAAGTTGTCTTTGGAATAAAAATCCTATAAAAATGTACAAGGCGACAAGGGTATTTTATATTCACAGTATTTAACTGTTCCCTGCCTTAACGCATTACCGTCCGTTTCAGAGGCAAAACAACCTCCGATTTTGTACAGAAATACAATGTGATATCTGTATTTGGGATTACTGCAAGCCTGAGCTGCCTTTTTCCTCGCGTTGCTATTGTACTCGCTTAAGTCTATTCATGTATGAAATGTTATATTCGATACTATGAAAAGAAATGTTCCAGACAAAATGTGAGACGCGGCCTATAAAATTGTATCCTTGTGCATGCATCGGTCATCCGCCTGTACTGTCGCAGGCCTCTCGATTTGCTTCTTCCCTCTTCTAGAGTGTGAAGAAGCATTTATACAGGCCGGCATGATTCCGGTGACCATCGATAAACTCATTATTTGTCGGTGGTCGCTGGTTGTTTTTGGACTACACTCCGCTTAACATCTGGTGTAGTGCAGTCATATTGTCGTGCTCGGATAAAAAACATACTGTTTAGATGCAAAAAAGTCGTTTCCGGCTGTTATCTGAGAGCAGGTCAACCAAGCCGAAGGCCTTCGCGCGGTTTAAAAACTTTGACACTAGGTTTACAAGGTGGTAGGTCCTCGTATTTGGTACCACCGCTTTGTTTATTTCTGCCGCCAAGTTGTTGCTTACACACTGTTGTGTTTCAGTTTGAAGGACATTGAAGCCAGTGAAATTACTGGGCATTATGAGACTTAACATCTTGTGTCTCGGGGTGACGAGCGCAGTTCAGTGCCATGCAGTGTTTTATAACTCAAAGTTCTGTGTAGTATTGCTTCTTGTTATAGGCAGGCGTGGTGTTTACCATTAGGCCAGCGACTTGCTCGTCTCGTCATTCAATTAAATAAAAAAATGGCCACTAACCATTCGATATAAATAGATGGTAGTTAATGGTAAACATGAATAAATTAATCAGATGTTATGGTAATTGTTTCTATCGAAACATGACGAAAGGGTTAACAATTTCAGTTCGGCTTGTCACAAGATAAGACCCGTTTGGACTTTAGACCTTCAAGACGCATTGCAGATAAAACTGTTAAACTTCCCAACATTGATTGATTATTGCTGTTTGACAAGATCTTGACTGACGGGACTTTTGTAGGATTAGCTCTAGGATTTTTACGGCTTATAAAATACTAGCTTTTCCTCGCGGCTCCGCCCGCGTGATCTGCTTTTTCCGGGATAGAAAGTAGCCTGTGTTACTCAGTGATTATGTAGCTTTCTAACGGCAAAAGAATTTTTGAAATCGGTCCAGTAGTTTTTAAGTTTATTCGTTACATACAAAAATACTAATCTTTCCTCTTTATAATATTAGTGTAGATTATGTGAATACAGTAAAGTTTAGTGTTTAGTAAATTTTGGAAGGAGACAGAGGTGCAAGCCCTTGGGGTTTCGAACCTGCGACTTTTGTCTCAGTAGTCTGCACTGCTCCCCGCTGAGCTACTATAACATAGTCGTAAAAAACACCCGACGTTAATAAGAAAATGATCTTCTTCTTTACATAGTCTAAAATGAAGTCGCTTCCGCTGTGTGTTCGCCTAGATTTTTTAAACTATTCAACGGATTTTAATACAGTTTTCAGCAATAGATAGAGTGATTCAAGAGGAAGGTTTATATGTATAATACATACATATTATAGTACAGAAAAGCCGAAAAATTCAAAGATTTGTAATGTGATGTCGTAACAAACATATTGTTACCCGTGCGAAGCCGGCGCGAGTCGCTAGTAAAATATAAAACTAATAAAACACATCCAGCAGTCACACACATAGTCCTGACCCCTAGATTAACCTGTATCGTGGGTATCAGAAACTATGAGGGACTTACCGTCCCACAACACCCAGGACCGAAACAAATATTTGTGGATCATACAAAAATTTGTCTCGGTGCGGGAATTGGATCCACGGCCTCTCGCTCGGAAGCCACTTGCCCACTGTGACACGAAGTCTGTGAAATGGCTGAACAAATTTTATTAAAAAATTCGCAAGAACCATCTCAATTAAATCAGCTTTCGAATAAAAAAATCGCATTCGAATTCGGTCCATTCGAATAGGCGGTACAATGCCATAGACAGATACACAGATGGACAGAGGGACAGACAATGGTGACACATTTAGCACTCCTTTTGTATGTCGTTACAAAGCAACTGTACTGTATTTGCATAAATATGCATTCACGCCTATAATCCCTAAAGGGGTAGGCAGAGGTGTAACCAACATCGGCGAGTGGTAGAGCCACGCTGTAGACAGTTTTGTCTTCAGCATGAATGGGCCGGCTTGACCAGGTCGTTACCACTGGTTGACAGAAAACCGACGTAAAGTAGAGGCTTGCTGCTGTGTTTCGTACGGTGAGTGCGATATCCGGAGGTCAAAATCACGTTCAAAGATTCCGTTACATACAATCATACCATTATACCAATATACCAACATACATACGTCTGAAGCTAATAAAATCGTATTAAAAAAATCAATATTTCTTAAATAACATGAACCATTGGTTATTAAGAACGATTTATAATAACTATTGCTACATATTTGAAACACTCCACGTGTACTTGTACACGAGTAATAAAATGGGTAACAATACAGTCTCATCACCCGCAGCAGTACAATTCTTCGTGAGGCAATTTTGAGAATTTACGGTCGAAATCTGAACTGTGTGTGTCCGACCAAACCCGTTCTGCCAAATTATAGCCGAACGAGGGCCACTGCGGCTTGCATTGTCCGCGACTCTTTCGCTGTTTTTCTTTGCGAAAATCGCGAAATGTGTGCTCAGTTAAAAACACCCTTTACACAACTTAATTTAGTGTTATGTTCGGATTAAATCGTATGTGTTTCGCAACAAAAAGTTTAGCTTTTTAATAATGGCGACGGATAATTGTGTTTGCGTTATTACATCTTTTATTGCTATGATTGTCCAATGTGTGGGCTATTGACGGATGACAGGATTATTTAAATTGATTTGCATTTTGGAGTTTTATTCTTTCGTACTATTATGGTACATTCGGGATTTATACGAAAAAAACTGTTTCATATTTCACGGAATCGCAACTAGACAATATAATGAAATGTCATTTCTGTTTTAAAAGAAAACATCTAGCACTAAAAGGCAGGATCTGTATGGGACATTGTATTAATCACAGCCAAACACCACACGACTGGTTGAAGGTATAGTCTAGCTAAATCAATTCTATTACACTTCAGTTATGAAAATAGCATATAAATTAAACACATTACAAATAGCAAGAAAAAGTTCAGTAGCTATGCCGGCCAGCTTAATTGCTTCTTCACACTCCATTTAAAGGACCCCAAGGCACTGCTCAACGCTCGTAACCCTGAGGATCTGAGATCCCTGGTAATGCTGGTGGGAGGATACTTGTATCCGACCGGATAGCGACCACCGTACACTGGTGCTAAAACCTGCCATAGTGGCCCACCTTGTGTGGGTCGCGTTCCAGAGTCAGCCAGTGTATATCCGGTTCTCCCCAGGGGGCTTGCCCCCTGATCCTAACCCTTTTTCCATCCCTTTTTCCTTCCCCTCCCTCTTGGCCCTTTGGCAGGCCGGCATGATCTTGCCATCCTATGATAGACACGTTGTTTATCGTTGGTCAACACTATTCTTGGATTGCGCTACACTTACCATCAGGTGTAGCGTAGTCCCTTTGCCGAGCCAGGATTAAAAAAAATAATAATGACAAAACTGTTAATTGGCATATCGCGCCAAAACTGTGCGGTCGCAAAGTTATTACATATAGTTTATTTAGAATTAAATTATTTTCATAAGAAATATGAGAATTAACGTTGAGATATTAAAACCACTTTTCTTAGTTCTATTATAGAATACGCCTCTGGATAAATGTGGAAATAAACTTAATTAAAGGCAGTAGGGTGAAGCTGGGTGATTAATAAAAGCTTTCGTCTTATATACGGGCTCATATTCTACACGAATACCTTTTAGTCGTAATAATAGAAATATTGTATTAGAGTTTTTCATATAAAATGATGATGCTTAAATATTATCAGTTATATAGCTTTAAATAGCTTATAATGGCACTTATAGATTTTCTTTTCTAGATAATAATAAATGTTTGTCGTCTATATATGCCTAACATATTCATCTACTTATCATCAACTTTAGCTGTCGCGTAATGTCCCGGATTTGTATGAAAAAAATTGTACATACTTACAAAGAAAAATAAATATTACTTGCATACTTTCTTTATGTACAACATCTTATAGTTCGAATAAATCCTTGGCTTCCAACAAAACCTTATTTAGAACCCAACTGAACAAGCTACATAGAACCGATATTTCTTCCCTCTATAATCTAAGATTTTATTCCACTTTACCACAGCCATTTCGTAAGTGAACCTCAGAAATCAACCACACCCGCTTTTTGTTCGTGAACACGAACGAAAATTACGTTTCCGTAAAAGTTTTCTCTCTGCAACAGAACTGTAGCGAAGAGCTTTTAGAAACGGCCTTGACAATAGATCTAAATGTACAAAGAAAACATTATTTGGAAGGATACTGTCCTTTTAACGGAATACATTTAACAATAGGCGTAAATAAGTAGTCTTTAAGAGATTAAGTTAAATATTTAAAAGAAAAAAATATGTTAAACAATTCCATTATTGTTATTAATATTATAATGTATAAATTAATAGATTTTCCAATATTTTTGGTATTTTTAGCAACTCCGCTGTGGTGATTCCATTAAAATATTTACACATTAATAATATAACTTTTCGAACTTGCTAATTAATTTATAAAGCCGTGGGAATCTGGTTGAAAGCTTTCGTGATTAATACAACAAATTATTATAAGGCGTGATTTAATAGTATAAATTATTATACTACATAGGTACGTGAAAAATATCAATATTAATTAATCGTACAAAAAGTGTTAGTGGGTATCTTCCGTTCAGATTCTGAAATAATTTCTCAGGTTTATTTCAATTTCTAACCTAATAGCGGATTCTCACGGTGCGATTTTATTTTATGAACTACTGATCAGTACTTTATTTTAGTAAAATCGCATTCGATTTTAACCGTCTGAATAGAGTCTTAATCGAATTAATCATCAAATATCATATTAAAGCTTTGATTGGTTCAGGTTTCTTGTTGTAAGCGATTCACCGCATGTGTAGCTGGCCGTATAACTATATTTACTGTTTAGACATGTTTTGTCAATGGAATGACTACGGATTAATTAAATTTTTAAGTTAAAACAAATCCTGTTACTAAATTTGTGGTAACTTTAGTGCTCTGTAAGAACGACGAAAGCTGAAGTATAACTTATTTACACGTATGTTTGGGATCACTAGTGGTATAAATATAAACGGAAACAATTATAGTTGCATGTAAACAATATTATATAAAATTATAAGATTACCTACGACTACTAAACATTCTAAGTGCTTGTTTCACCACCTCTGAGTGACTGCTTCTTACCAAATAAAATATGATACGTACAAATACAAAAGTCACTCTTTGATATAACCCCGAAAGAAAGATTTTTACTAGGTACATTCAAAAATGGCTGCCTTATACGTTAATTGCTTGGTAAATTGTACTTGGACATTATGAAATAGGCCTTTAATATCCGAATCGTTTTTGTATTTTAGAAGACCACTAGAAATAAAAATATGTCGTTTGTCGCTTCTTAATAAAAGGACCTTGATTTTTGACACCTCTGCACAAGAAATTATTATGGAAAAGGACATGCTGTTCACAATATCATATTTCTTGATGCCTCAATGTATCGCGAGAATTAGCTTCATTCCAAGCAAGTGCGAGTACACGGTCAATTTATCCCATTTTTCACGCTTTACTTGCAATAAATGTGGTGATTAAGGCAGTTACATTGCTACTAAAACGATATAGAACAACTAAAAGAAAATCACTATCATCTAACTTTGTATGGAATTTCTCAAGGCAGTTCCCATTTCCGCTTTCCTTATTTTGTGGTACAACTATCTGATAATTGCTTGTGAGAAGGGCGAAGTTTTTATCTCCCAAAGCGTTACAAGACGCCCATCACAGGCTCAAAGAAATCAATAAAACATACGACTTATTAGAAAAGTTTGTCAATAGTTTTTTCTTTTCGATATACATTTATGATTCTTTGATATGACGCAGTTTATTGAAAACTCTGTTCCGAGTGTGTGAAGTGTCTTTATTAATGTTAGATGAGTGACCATTCTCTACATACTCGATATAATGGCTTGGTGAGTAACGAATATGAAATGAAAACCATTTTACTGAACACATACGAAATAATGGATATATTTCTGAGTCCATATAACCCAGAATGAATAGTATCAGATTAAAACTGGTTCTATATTCAAATAACATCTGTTCCCTCACATAGTGTTTTAATTTCGAAGTTATATTGGCTGGCCGGTGTCCGCACGTCATTTTAGGTGACTATTAAAATCAGCGCTGTGCTATGCAGTCCCTGAGTGGTTACATACCAGGCACAGACACGACGCCTAAATGACATTGTAATTTATTTTATTGTAAATTATATTTAAATTATAGTGCGTGGTATGTGCGCATTGTTAATTGTGATAAATTCATAAATTTTTTCTCTGTTTCGTTTTTCAAATCCAAAATAAGAAAGGTCATATGTGACTGATATTGAACATGTGGTCTTCTTAAATGGAATCAATTATGAGCTACACTCTTTCGAATGAAAAAAAATACCATCCAAAGGACCCATTTGGCGGAATCATACGTGATTATACATAATAAAAAAGAAATATACGCATCAATAGTTCCGTTTTTTTTGGTCGGTTAGATATGGTCATACTTCTATTATCTAGCCAAGTCATAAAAGTGCATAATCGTAGTCATTGTCCTAGATCTCGGGCGATGGCGACAAATCACACATTCTTTCACTCTATTGTGGATGTGACAACTAGAAATGACATATCACGAATACAATTGTTCGGTCGTAAATCTCCACTAGAATCCACAATGCATACAATATGCAAATCAAATGTTGCCAACTCTTGACTAGCGTTTTGCTATACTTTTGGCACTGTGAGTGTACTAATCATCTTTTAAAGTTACCCTTTTTTAATAGCCATGTATCATCATAATATTTTTATAGCTTAGACCGGCAAACGAGCAAGTGGGTCATCTGATGGTAAGTGATCTCTACCGCCCATAAACGCCCACAATACTAGAATAATCATAGACGCGTTGCTTTAAAGGGAAGGGATAATTAAGGGATTGGGAAGGGTTGAGGGGGGATTTGGATCTTCGGATATCTCAATCACCATACGAAACGCAGCAGCAAGTCGCTAGTTTACGTCGGTTTTCTGTGAGACAGTGGTAACAATACGGTCGAGGCATTCATTCACGGTTCTACCACTCATAATATACTGAATACGCACGGGCCTCCTCTACTGAACGAAAGGGGTTAAGCCTTAGTCAACTAAGCTGACAGACTTCATAATCTTTAGACATTCTTGATATGTAGGATTCCAAATGTGGCAGTAGAGTTTTTTGACATAACCCAAACTATGTTTGACATTTTATTTTCATAAATATATTGATTTTGATACTTAACTATGTTTCTTTCAGTGGTTTAGCAACCAAAAGTATTAACAATGAATACACAAATGACTGTATTTGTATGTATTTTTTATTGTTGTGTTATATGAATGTAAATATGTAGAAAATAAATGGTTTAGTAGTGTTTAGCTATGATAAGAACGATGCCATTTTTGTGTATTTTTTCATCAAAACACATCATTAGGTATATTTATGAATTAATTTAACATAACATATGCCTAATATCCCAAAATGGATTTTGATCGGTACATAATATGAATTTAAGTACTTTTTAAGTCAAACATATTTTTTTCTGTTAATTTAGTACACAGTTTTTATGCAACTCTTTTAATATTATTTGACACAAAGTCCAATTGTAAAATAAAATCATTTATCTGACAGACCGCCACAAACTGTATGGCATAACATTATTTCAGATGAATGAAATTTTTGCACAAAATATTAAAAGATTAAAATGGCCGAAATATGAGTTATTGCGGTTGTAAATTAAAAAAGGTTTTTTGTTTTAATTTATACATGCACGTTCGAAAGTTCGAAATATGAATTTGAAATAGTACAGGCGACAGAAAAAATTAAATATTTTGAATATGTTATGCTTATTTCAGTTGAAACCTAGAATACATCTAATTCCGGATATATCTATGGTGTCCTAGTACATAATAGTTTAATTTTTTTTTATTTTACAATTTTTATTGAAAGTATCATCAAAATAGGGTATCATCATAATTGATAATGTGTGAGTCTGTCATCCGCGATTTCACCCCGTTAGTGTTAGAATTTCCTGTTAAAATTAAAATGAGATAAACTTGTATGAATGAAAAAAGAATCATCCAAATCGGTCCACATTTGGTGGAGTTATTGATTAACTGATATTTATTCATACCAAAACGCGTCGAATTGAGAACCTCCTCCGTTTTTTTCGTCAGTTAAAAATAAAAGTGATGTATGTAGTAATTACAAATAACTAGACACACATAATCTCACCTTCATATATTATCAAGCATCAATATCATTCTTTAGAACTTCATGATTCGATTAAGTCGACTATAGAAAAGATACATCGATCGCAAAAGTTTGAACTCTACCGTATAAATCTACACTAATATTATAAAGGGGAAAGATTTGTATTTTTGTATGTAACGAATAAACTTAAAAACTACTCGACGGAGTAAAAAAAAATGTCGTTAGAAAGCTACATTATCACTGCGTAACATAGGCTACTTTTTAACCCGGAAAAAGCAGATTACGCGGGCGGAGTCGCGAGGAAAAGTTAGTATTTACCTTATCTAAGCATTGTATACATTCCATACTTTCTTAAACTGATATACATACTTAAACAACTTTAAAACTTTTACAGTACGCCATTATTCAATTTAAAATTATACACCCTGTATAAGTTCAAAGCGCCTTAGTTGTGTGATCAATCAAAACTTCCCAAAGACGACACCCACCGAAAGCGATAATACTTGGAACAAATCATTATACTTTATTCAAGGAATTTTCCCAGAAGATGTCCCGGGGTGAAGTGCTCCTCGTAAACTGGCGGGATGGTGATTGCTGGCTTATGTACGTTGTGACACACGGGCGAAAAGATTTCGGAGATTTCATCTGGGTTACAGGATGGGAACTCGTCAGGCAAAATTGATTTGAATATCTACATTTTATATTGGCTTGAATGATGGAATGAGCAATTCCCTCGCTTGCTAAGCGCAATGCGTGCGCATAAACAAAACACCACACATGTCTTTGGAGTACAAAGCCGCATGATACTGGATTGCGCTTGTCACCCCGAGACACAAGTTGTGAAATCTCGTAATGGCTAGTAATTTCACTGGCTTTGCACCCTTCAAACCGAAACACAATAATGCTTACTGCTGTTTGGTGCCTAAAATGGACAATGCGGTATAACCAAACTAGCCAGTTTGTAATTAAAACTCATTTCCAATGTTGGTAATAATGTTGGCAGTGTGTATTGAGGATTAAAGGGTTGCGTTGATGAAATCGACGGTACATCACAGGGCTTTGTCTTTGCCCTTATATTAAATCTTGTTCTAGTGCGCCGCTTCGTGTAAGATATGACATATTTGCGACTCGACCGGATTGTTACAACTATAGTCCATTGAAAAGTTACATTTGGGGTTGCGTTTCTTAGAGGACGCAATTTTATTTTTTTGATGTGTAGGGGGGGTAAGTGTAAAGCTAAAATCAAGTTTGTGGGGTCGCCACCCTTGTCCCACGGCCGCCATCTTGAAAATAGGGGTTGAAACGGTTTTTACGATATATCTCTTAAACTATTTATCTGATAAAAAAAAATTGTTAACATTTTTTGTTGCTAATTAAATTCTCTATAACTTTGGTCCAGTAACTTTTTGTCGTAAAACTATAAATAAAAAAGTTATAAGTGAAAATGTTCAGAAATTCGAACTACTCCGTCCTCGGTCTTTTCGATGGACCAGGCTGCAGCTCAGCATCTGATCGGTTTTCTGAATCAAATATCAGTGGGAGAACTGGAGAAGGAAGGGGTGTCAATGTCGGCGGTTCATCATCGAAGTCATTTTCATTTGTTAATTCTGAGAGTTCCATTACGTTACTGCAAGTCTCTCCAGAACAATGGAAGCACACTGCGGAACATTTTAGCCCTGCTTTTCGACATCCACACATCGCTCCACAGTTTCCTTTGCATTTACAAAAGATCAATTTAAGAAGCTCAGGGGGTGCTGGAGGTTTAGAGCTCTGCACTGGCATCAATAATTTTCCACATTTTTTCCAGCCCCAGTCTTCAGGATCATTATTATTACCAAGCCACGACTGGACCTGATGGTAGACTCGGAAAGTATGAAAGCGAGCTGTGTCTTGTGTTGGAGGAAGTGAAGATAAATTAAATGTACTTTTTGTCACTGCCTTGGCGAATTGTTTGTATCTTAGGCTGTCAAGAGAATTATCATCTTCATTTTTTCTTTATTACATTTTCACTTATAACTTTTTTATTTATAGTTTTACGACAAAAAGTTACTGGACCAAAGTTATAGAGAATTTAATTAGCAACAAAAAACGTTAACAAATTTTTTTTATCAGATAAATAGTTTAAGAGATATATCGTAAAAACCGTTTCAACCCCTATTTTCAAGATGGCGGCCGTGGGACAAGGGTGGCGACCCCACAAACTTGATTTTAGCTTTACACTTACCCCCCCTACACATCAAAAAAATAAAATTGCGTCCTCTAAGAAACGCAAGGTGAGGCCTAAAAAATGTAACATTTCAATGGACTACTAGGTATCTCACAAAAATGTGCCGTAAAGTAGCGACTTGCTGCTGCGTTTGGTACGGTGAGTGAGATATCCGGAGGCCAAAATTCCCTTCCCCGTCCCGATCCCTTAATTATCCTATTCCTTTAAGGTCAGCAACGCGCTGATGATTATTCTGGTATTGTAGGCGTACATAGGTGGTAAAGATCATTTACTATCAGCGAGTCAACGCTTATTTGCCTGCGTATGTTATAAAAAAAAAATTATCAACTTCACTCCCCATAGTGGCTGTCTTCGCTTTCCGGGATCAGCCAATGAATATCTCCTCACTTCGGGTCGGCATAATTCTGGCGTAGTTGTCGGGTCAAAATAAAAAACGTCTACCATTTCGCATACAGTCCAAGTTTTTTTAATGCTGCTTTTGATGTAACAATTTTATTACTTTACAATTTAAGTTTTGTATGGTACAGGATTTATGTACCTATTTAATGGATTTTAAATATCGCACATCGATTGTAGTATCAGTCGTTGTCACCAACTTATTTTACCTTTTGGTGGCATTATATTCAATTTATTTTTATGAAGCGGTTGAAATTTAAGAAATAAATTAAAAATTAAATTTAGAATTGAAATTTGAATTTAGAATGTAAAGTATTAAATTCCAAATGCTTTTCTTTTTAGTATTTTTTTCCCACTATTCTTGTTAAAATAAATAGATAAATCCACACAGCGTAAAGGATTCTAATTGAATACTAAATTAGTGGGAACATGACGTTTCCAAACGAAACTCATTCGCGGCGGACACGATACGAGATTAGACCGCGTTACCGAACTTTTTATGTTTTTTACGGGCACGTACAATAGGTACGTGTAACAGGGGCATGATTATCTTTTTTGCTGCGTTCGAAATTTAATTTCAAGTCCTTGTCACGCTGTGCCGTAAATAGTATATTTGCTTAAATAAAAATTTGGGTATTTTACATCATGATTTTACACCTGATTTCAAACATACGGTCACATTAAGATAAATTTAATATCACTCGAATAGTATAACTGTAATTTTCCAAAGAAGTTTTTATTAACATCCTTATTGCTAAAATAGCAATTGAAAATCTGTCCTCATTTTTTTAATCGCTACGTTGTCTGAAGAAAGCAGTAATATCTTTCATTATATCACATAATTTACACGAAATGACACCCCTGGGCTCTCCTCTATTTTTTTACGGTACTTTATGAGCCACTACGGCAGTTTATGATTACATTTTACTTTTTTCAGTAAACCTTATTAAAATAGGATGGATTTTGGCTTTCAAACGCTGCGTTGGTCCCAGGCGAGCACTTTGTTTTCTAATTTCTCTCAACTATAGCGCCATCGTGTAACATTCTGCTATAAAAGCACAGATTATGTTAATATTACAGAGCAAATTTAGCAAAGGATTGGTTAGTTTAATGGTGTTTTTAATCTTGGGAAAACAACAAAATGCAAAAAAATAAACAGAAGGCCAAAAGAAGAAAAGAAAGAAGTTCTAAAAAGTGTTCAGAACTTGATTTTTGTTCTCAAACCATTTTGGAAGTTTTTTTACAATTTGAAATAAGACGAAACACGTAAAAAGTACTTTTGATATATAAAATATACACGATTATATTTTGTAATAAATAATAATATTCTGGTATTTTATAAACAGCTTTTACTTGGATATGTTGAAGGCAATACATTTTCTAATATTCGAACAAAAAAGCTAAAATATTTCCAACGCCAATTGAAGCAAAAAGCATATTCCATTCGAAAGAGTGCCTTGCTTTTCCAATACAGTGTGTTAAAATTTAAAAAAAGTTAAAAATTGTTTTGTGGTGGATTTACAAGGCTCTTTAGAACAATGCATTTATTTAACCGAGCGCGGCAAAGTAACTGCACTACACCTGATGGTAAGCGCAGTCTGACCAAAAAACCTGCGACCACCGACAAATAATGAGTTTATCGGTGTTCACCAGAATCATGTCGGCCTGTATAAATGGTGTTTCATACTATGAGGAGTGAAGAGGCAAATTAGGGGACCTGCGAAAGGGCCGAGGGATGGCCGATGCAGACACAGGGATATAAGGATTTACTCCTATACCCGCCTCGACCAACCATCAAGTCATGTCGCAAGCCCCTTGGGAGAACCGGATATACACTGGCTGATCGTATAATGCGATCCACACAATGGCACTATGTCAGGTTTTAACATTCTTTTTACCTAACTTATCTTTTATATTTCTCCTCCAGCTGCATCCAAGGCGATTTCATCAAGGTGTACTCGGAAGGTGGGATCCAGGGTCCCGGTCCGCCTGGTATCAATGAGTATTCGGCCTGGTCGCGAGTGCTTTGTGGCAGCAGAGCTGATACACCACCAGCATTGTACTCCCATGGTCCACTACTGGTTCTGGAACTCCACACAGGAGTGAAAGAATCAAACGCCACCGGATTTATTGGAACATACAGGTTTATTGATAGAAGTAAGTAAATCGTTGTACCATTAATAAGTTGATCAAGATATTTGGATTCAAGAAAGTCTTAAATTATATTGTCTGAATTTCCACTCAAAACATTTCATGTTGCATACAATAGAAAGAAAAAGTATTGACCTTGGAAATATGGTCCGTTAAAAGACTACAGCTTTATTTTTATTATGAAGCTAATAAAGAAGCTATGAAGCTAATATTATTTTACCCACCCATAGAAATAATTTGACAGCCTCCGTGGCGCGGTGGGCGTGTAGCCGGTAGGCTGTAGGCTGTGATACGTAAGGTCGTGGGTTTGATTCCCGCACCGAGACAAATGTTTGTGTGATCCAGAAATATTTGTTTCGGTTCGGGGTGTTTTTTCTCTCCAGAGGGTTTGACGTCAGGCAGGCGGCCGATCGTAAAAACTACAAGGCAAATCTGTTACTGATATGTTACTTAATCTGATGTGTTAAAAAGTATGTTGCACTGACACCAATGCAAGTGGGATAAGGGAAGGTGGAGGAAAAAGGAGTAGTGGATTTGAAATACATATCTAAATGCACTAATATAACTAATGTTTACGCATAATACAAATATCATAGAATTTAACTCGAAATTATTTAAATTTATAGTGGCAATTATATTTATCCTCTGTATAATTAGTAAATTTTATTTGTATTTTTCACATTCACCCTAATCTTTTCGCTTCTACCTAAATGAATCATTATACGAATGTCTACTTCATTTAACGTAAACTGAGTAATTAATTTGCCTACAGCGACAAATAACCTGAATAAAATTGGAATTAGCGGCGGTCCTGCCATGAATAAAAGATTACATTAACTCGGCCATTTTTTTCTATAATATGTATTCTTAATTTGGATAACGAAAAATGCTACATATTATTGATAACGAGTTGCCGAAACGAGTCGATGTGCGGGGTTAGAAAGTGAAGTAAAACACGACAATATTCGTTTCGATTGATTGTGATTGGTCGAGAGACCAACGTGTGACGTTTTTCGTTCGAAATCTGAAATGACGTGATGGAACGTACCGTTTTTGAATTTTTGCATTCTAAGGGGGCTGATTATTGATGAGTTAGAATTAGGGAAGGGATAATTAAGGGACTGGGAAGGGTAGGGGGATTTGGGCCTCCGGATATCTCACTCAGCGTACGAAACGTCTTATACAATTCATTTACGTCGGTTTTCTGGTGTTAACCACCCAGCCGAGCCGGCCAATTCATACTGTAGACAAGACTGTCTACAGCGTGGCTCTACCACTCAATAACTTGAAATCATGAGGTTTCAAGTTCCAGATAAAATCATGTCTTGATATACTAAAATCTCTCATGTAGGATTGATGGGCTGGATCTTAAACCAAAGACCGTGTGATAGGTAACATCCTTAAATTGCTACTAAATAAAAAAGGTGTTATGTACAGTACTCTTTATTTCTAAAGGCTTTTTTTACATTTTTAAATGTTAGCTAAAAAAAAAACATTGAAAAATATAAAATAACATCCTCAAATGGCGAGGCTTAGTATCTAAGCCACCGGCGGTTAGGACCCAAGACCTCCTCCTCACAATGGCTCTTGACCCAACGACCAATTGAGGGCCTCTAAAGATGTTGGTCGAGGCTCTTGGGTATCAACCCATGGGAGAGACGACTATCGGAACAACAATTGTTGAGTCTACATCCCACATCTCGGTAACCTCCTGTGACAGATCTAAATACTTGGTAATTTTATCAAAAAGGTGTTTATTATGATTCTGTTTTGTTAAGGAAACTTCGAGATCGACGGTGTACAAATCCCTGACACATGGTGTGACTACGTTTTCAACTCGCAACCAAACCGGCCAGCCCATGGTCGCTTCTACAGCCCTAGATATCCTTCTAGTTACCCCAGCAATGTGAGGTGTACATACCATTTTAATGCAAGGTACATTTTTAATTTATTTGTAATATGTTACACAAATCTGAATATTCACACGTACACACGGCTACTTTTAAGGTACATTATCAGTGGCATAACTCATAATAAAGTTCAATAGTTGTAAAAAAGAAGAAGGTGGAGTGTCGTTTTGACCGCAACCATTGACCCATTCAAGCATATTATTAGGTAGGAATAGGCTATCAAAAGATATAGGTATATTGATATAAGAAACAACAGTAGATATAGTGTAATCTACCATTTATGGTATAAGTAATATCTTATTATTTATACGAAGACGTATAAACTGAACTGGTCACACAAGTCATATCAAGATCCGAATAATAGCTGTAAAAAATGAAACAAATATTGCAAAATTTAATAATAAATTGTTACAGACAACACGAGAGAATCAAGTTAGTTTTTGAAGAGTCGTTCCTTCAAAAAGGCGACGAGAGGTAAGGCGCGTTTTATTTGTTCACATACGAAGTGCTTTGTGAATTTATTGACAAAATGCTTTCAGTTGTCTCAACCGTGCTGACATAATAAAAGTGTTCGACGGTCGGACATCCATCGCACCTGTTCTTGCTATGCTGTGCAACGAAGTTATAGGTAAGTGGTTTTTCTGCATCGTGAAATCATTTCTAAGATTTGTCTTCTTGTGGTTCTAATATTTATGTCTTTTATATAAATTGCGTACTTAGTTATTTCATCTTCATGCTAGATCTTTTTATATAACATTTCTTGATTTGGAAATACTAGTTCAGTCTATTAATGGTTTTGATATTAATGTTGAGTAGGACACGATTTATAATCTCGTTTCTTTTTTCTTTTGAACCCGTACAATGTCCCTCTTCAAATGAGGCGAGGCGTCTTGAAGCTCACCGGTACAATGACAATACGCATGTTATTCGCTCGATCTCACTCTCACTTGCAGACCACATCTGGGAATAGTAAAGAGTAACGCGACATAGAATTTGAAGTAGTACATGTAAAATTACGGGCGCTCGTTATTTATTTTCAACGCAACAAATGTACTGCCTCATTTTATAGTCATAGCATTTAATGGGTTCATATGTTATTAGCTGTTGCCCGCGGCTCCGCCCGCGCGAATGTGTTTTTCTGAGTGAAAAAGTTGCCTATCTTAATTATTCATAATATCTTAATACCTTTCTGTAACACGTTGTTTATTTGCAAAATCTCTTTTACCTTTTTAGGTAAATTTGTATTCAATATTTTCACATTACTTAAATATATTTCGAACTGCAGTCAATAAATAGCCTTTAAGTATTAAGATGTACTTAACCTTTTTAGGTTATGAAATTTTATCGACGGGAGCAGACCTTTTGGTTCAATTCACTGCGAATTCAAACATGCCCGGACAAGGGTTCAAAGCGAACTACCAGTTTCAAATGGAGGACAACTCAAGTGCAGGTTTAGTAAGCATGTTATGACACAGTCAAAAGATTTTTACATTCGAACACGTAAAAGAATGGAAGATAGTACTAGTATCTACTGCAATATTATACGTTCAAAGAAAAGCTTTTAATATTGACTGTGAGAAATTGCGATACACAACAAATATAAATTTCTAAAAGTATTACCATGGGAGCCATTGAAGATTCTTACATTAATATTTAAACCAAGTCTGAACAAAATGGTAAAATTGAAGATGAAAAATAAAACTATGTTCGTTTTGATATCATATCTAGCTTGATTTTCGATCTAAAATCCAAAGCAAAGTAATAAAACGAAAATCCTTAGCACGTAAGATACTGTATCAAATGATAGTATTATATGAAAAACCTTTCCATCCACAGATGCGGACATTAATAAAAAATCAAGTTCAAACGAAGCAATATCCGGCTTAGGCCCAGCGGTGAGTGCTGCCAGTAAGTATCTACGGATAATGGTCGCATTTAAAAACACCGCCTCGGCAGTGTTATACTAAATAGTGGAATTACCCTATATTTTATTGCTGGAGCTGAATACTTGGCACCGGCATGAATGGGAATTTAGTTAAACTGAAAAATCAGCTTTGTTTCGAGCGGATTTATGCGGTTGTTATTTTTAACGGCTGTCTTGTTATTATTTGGTGGTGTATCCACTGTATGGCAATGACTAGGTATTGATGAGTTTTATATTTCTCCGTAATCATAGACAACGAATGCTGGTTCAGCGCTAAAACTGTTATTTATTATTGCTTAGTTCGTAGGTTTTATGTTTATATTACTTAGTAGTGGTAAAACAATTATGATAGGTGCTTTCAGTAATTGTTTGATATTTAAACTAGTTTTATTTAATAATTTAACATATCAAACCACTTTGTTTATTAGTGATCATTCCAATATTAATTTTATAGCCATACTAAAACCGAATTTTGATATATAATATATTGTATGTGTGCGTTTAGCAAACAGATATCCATTATATTTTTATGTTTATAAACACGTAATGTGTATTGGCATACCCGTTTGGCATTCTGATGACGAGACACTATTTCAAAGCTTATGTTTGCCGCTATTAAAAATAAATAGACATTTTTTTAAAATATAGGCTTTTCCAAAAAGATGAAAAATTAACAGTGCCGTACCGTTGACAATTTAATTAACTAATTTGTTGTATTGTTAAATTAGGACTACTTTATTGCATCACATAATACAGTGACATTATGAAGTGGGATAAGGGCATGCAGAAGAAGCTTATTTATTTATATATAAGGTATATAAATGTTGATATCTATTCATATTCATGTATTATTTGTGTATCTTGTCGTCGTCACTTTGCACTTACTTTATAAATATCAGCATCACCAAAAGGTTGACTGTGAGAGAACACCTTAAGCATTAAATCTATTTTTATACTCCGCATATGTGAGGTGTAAATCAAATTAAGATACGTTCCATCTTGCCTATGAATAAATTCATATTCAATTTCTATTAGCTCCCAATACCGATAAACTTCCTCTTTGCAAACGATATAAAATATAAAAAACAAAATACCAAAACGGAAAATGCTTTTAAAATACTGAACGGTGTTTACTAAACCGCTCACGCGCCAAATGGAAATGAAGTGGGAAATAAATTGAAAGACGGTATTACTAATGTGACGTGGCACGGAATCAAGCATTCAGACTACGGTAAAATATATTAGCGTTTACACATCGTCTTCAATGCCTTGTAGCGATGAAAAGGCATTCGCTTTCAGCTTAAAATAGTTTAGAACGTAGCGTGGAAAAGGTTATAAAGGCAAGAAACGATCTGGTTGAACACAAGATTAGAATTGTTGTATTCTGAGTTTAATTTGATACATAACACTTAATTGCTCGGTAACTATAATTTATTTATTTATTTAATGCGATTTGGCAGACTTCACTCACCTTCGAAATTCTTATGGAGAACTCATAGGTATGCAGATTACCTCACAATGTCCTCTTCACCATTAAAGTAGTTGATAACTAGAAACAAGTTAGAATTGATGCTCTTGAGCGGGTTTCGAACCTGTGACTTTCATATCGATAGTCCGTACCGTCCGTACCTGCGAGTTATTGCTAATAATTTAAGAAGTGTATTTCAATTTATAAAAGTAACTTTAGTGTTATTATGTTTTTTTAAAACGATTATATTATGATTTTAGAACATAGTTAAAAGAATATTTCAAACCTAATTCTGTTTGATGACAGCCTTTCTTTAAAATTATGCATACCTAACTTCAAAGATATATCATGCTTAAAATGAATTCACCGGGGTCCTATCGTTGCAGCATCGTCGTGTCATCAAGTATTCAGCAGCGATAGGAGCAAGAGCGGTAAAATGACGTCACCGCTCCATCCAGCGCCGTATCCGCAGAAAACGCAGTGTCACTATGATTTCCTAGCTCGTGGACGGGAGAGGGTTAGACTTGTCTTCGAAGATTTCAGTCTACAGAGGATAAGCGATAATGTCATTGAGTGAGTTTTATTTTAAGACATTGTATTTGTTTGTCAATGAATGTGGGTTTTGATCTTTGATGTTTAAAGAAATATTGAGCTCATTATAATCGTATATTTACGAAAATAAACAACCCATTTAAGCAACGTAATATTTTCATAAGATAGTATATTAATATAAGACAAAAATGAGTATAATCAGAGATTAATAGAGAACTGTTTGTAGAATACATTAATATTTTTGTATCAGACCTGAATGAAATTGAACCAAACCAAAAACTTATTAAAGTATTAGGTACTATGTAAATTAAAATCTGCAAACAACACCCGATGTATTAAATTTAACCAATCATATTAGACCTTTTGTAGGAACCCAAGTTAAAATAGTTGTTAAAGAAAAACATGTCTCATTTTACGATCATCAATCATTTTGTTCATCGGCATCGAAAATTTCCTCTACCACAATATATCCTCACAAAATGGAATATTATTATGCCGATAAATTATGTTTAAACAAAAATATTAAATTTATTAACTATTGATACAGGATATGTCGATGAAAATAATAATAATGCTATACAGTTTAAACAGATCTTGTGTAGAAATCTTACAGATGAAATATTTGCCACTCATTTGCATTAATTTCTTTCACATGATATTAGCGTAATGAAGAGTTTCATTTATTTCCCTAAACTTACTTGTTAAAATAACTTCAAACTAACTTACGGATTTGCATACTAAGTCTATATACTGAAGTAAAGAAATAACAAAAAAAACAAATATAATATTCACTTTGTTCCAGTTGCGAAAGTATGGATTCTTTAGACGTATTTTTGTACGTGGATGGTCGACTAGAAAAGATGGCATCGTTTTGTGGGAACGACACACCGAAGCCAATAATGTCGAACGGTCCGAAGTTGTCGATTGAGTTTCGCGGTGTGTACTCATCGAGATATAGTAGGGGCTTTAAGATATCCTACTCTTTTGTTGAAGGTGAGCCGCTGTTTTCTAATGTCCTTATTTTTTGCCTCAATGTGTCTTCGTCTATGTGAAGATTTTTTGGTGTTTTGGAGGGAATTTAAAGGACTGTGTTAATGAAATATGTGATAATCGTTGATTCTGAATTTTACTTTAGACTTTAGTATGGTACGAGTGGCTATAGACTGCGATAATAATATGAAGCGGATCGTTTTCTTCTATTTTCATTCGCAAAAAGCCGTTCAGTATTGTCGACACATCGTTCAAGCCAAGTTTCATCGACGAAGCTGTTCCAAAACTATTATTTACGGCCAATTCTCGTTTATCTTTGCACATTCCATTCCTTTTGCCGAAACACCCATATAGCAAAGCATACACGATAAGGTGCAATTGCGGCCAATAAAGTCGAATCGTTGGCAACCTTACGATGACATACTATTTCGATATTACTTGTGAATTTTAGTACATATTATATTTTCTATAATGGCATAAATTCCCTGACCCAATAGACTCGGTAACTTGGTGGATTTTATTATACTAGTGGCGAGTTGTGCTTTGGTACTGTAACACTTATATAAAACTTATGATATGTACCTAAACCTTATGATCTCAGTAATTGTAAACTAGTTTTGCAAAGAGCAACGTTAGATTTTCTTGCCCGTCCTTCTCTAGCGAAACATCCTTTCGAACTGGCGGCAGAGTTTTGACGGAATCTAAGTAATGCTTTGTAACATTTTATGAATTTAATAAATATTTTGAGTTTGTAAAAAAAATAGTAACTGTATTGCTGCTATTTAGCTACAATTGAGATCTTTAAATTACTGTATAGGATAAAAAAGGGAAAGTGTTCTGATTTTATATTGTGTGATCCACAAATATTTGTTTCGGGGTCAGGGTGTTGTGAGACGGAAAGTCTCTCGTACTTCCTGATACCCACGACACAGGACGCAAGATCTTACTGTGGGGTCAGGACTATGTATGTGACTGTTGGATGTATTTATTTATTTATTATTTTTAAATTCATTTAGCAACCTCTATACATTTATAGGACACATCTATGTGTTATCGAAGAATCATTTCATCGTTCAGTTACATGTACATAGGGAGACCCACCCTATTTTTGATCTATATTCACTACACAATTATTGTAGCTGTTTATAGAATCTATAGTAGAAGACGTCTACCATCCAAATTCCATCCATATATTACTAATAGTCCCCCAGAAAAAGGCTGTGATATTGGACACAAGGCATGAGCGTCAGACGGACATGACGAAATTATAAGGGCTTCGTTTTAATAATAATAATAATATAAATTTTATTTCAGACCATATTCCATAGTGATCTTAGTATGTTAGTAACAATTTTTACTTACAGGCTATATTAGTAACAGGTTAGTATTTCACAGGAAATTCACAGGAATTCAGACAAATTTTCAATTGAGTCGGTCGGCATATATTATACACTGAATACAATAATAGAAATATCTCCAAGAGATGCTTTACTTGGTTGCGTCAAAAATCTCGCCACTTTACGCCGTATTACCACCATTATAATTGTACCCCTACTTACTATCAAGTTAATATATATTTTTTTAATTTAGACAATTACAACACGAACAAAAAGCCTTTGTGTTTCTCATATATTGTGTTTCGTGTTAGTCTATTGGATTACTGAATTGTAGCGTAACACGATTTACGAAGTTGGAGAAAATCCTATAAGTCCAGCTTGATCCGCCTTTCAGAGCCTAAATACTTTACAAAGTTCTTTCAGTTATTTGAAGAATAATATATTTTTCAAATATATGATATATCCCAGATAAATCGGCTAGCTAGGAGTGGAATTTATTTCCAATTAGGTTCCATAGTGTTAGAATTTGTTTTAGGTATTTCAAAAGCTTGTTCAATTATTTCATATATCCTTAATCCGTTTACGAAGAGCATATTATGAAACAAATTAATAATGGAATTACTTTTAAATCTAATTAAATAAATACACCCAACAGCCACGCACATAGATATCACCTAGGTTAAGCAGTATCGCGGGTAGCAGGAACTGCAAGGAAATTAGGAGGGATTTGCGATCCCAAAACAAAATAAATAAACAAAAACTTTGTGGGTCACACAAACATTTATTTCGGTGCGGAATCGAACCCGCCGCCTCTCGCTTCACAGGCGGCTACTCACCCACTAAGCCTTATGAAATCGAATGATTCGCCTCATTAGTCTAGTAGCAGCGTACTAAAGCTAAGAACTGATTCAATTCCCAGATCAGGCAATCATAATTTATAATTGGTAACACTTTCACCGGACCCGGGATCGAACCCGAGACCTCAGCACAGCAGGCGTACCTCATACGCATTAAAACAACACCACCGCGGCCGTCAACCCAATTCGATCAACATTAAACAAAGTTTATTAAGGAACTTTATTAACGCTTTCTAAACTTTGTATAGTGTTGATTAAATTCGGTTATTGTTGACGTAAATCTACTTTTGAAGTAGATTTGCTAGGTTATGGTGAAGACAAATAACACTTCTCACTTTGTGTCGACCGTTGAGTTTCTTTCGACATTATCCAGCAAAGCGTCGTCGGGTCAAACAAAAGATTCAATAAAACGTTCCAGAGTGGAGTTTAGAAGGCAAATGAGAGCACATAAAATTGTTTTTCTCGTAAAGATATAACTCCGTTGGCGAATTGTTTTGATAGTATAATTAGGTGTAATAATATAAAAATATATAAGCGGTATTAATATAATTATTAATCTTGTATCATACAATGCGTTACAGAAAAGTGTGATGAAAGTGACAGTGAGTGTTTTTGTACTGGATCTTATCAAACTCTAGGCAACCTAACATTTCATATAGTATAGGATCCCGGATACAAACGACCTTCACCCATCTGTTTACCGGATGAAAAATATATTTTAGCGTATAAAATGTGTTGCTGAACACATACCAATAGGGTTGCCTAAAAAAATGTGGTCAAGGATATGATTAATTAACATTTAAAAAAAAAAATATTATTTACCTGACTTGATAACCAAAAAAAATTAACCTTCAATGAAAAGTATACATTGTAAACAACCGAAAAAACAATTGATGGAATTTTTTTTGTTTATACGACTTTGATTTCCTGTTAAATTACTAAACATACATGTTTAAAACAAGACCAAATTAATTTCCTACATAACGTTTTAGCGTTACCTACTATACAAATCAATTTCCAGATTACGGGATCGCAACAGGGAACCAACTATTAGAATTTCCATGTGGCTTCGTATTTAATAGCAGCGAGAGAGCGCGGGGCGTTGTGACGTCACCAAACTATCCCGGCCCCTATCCGCGCGACACCGAATGCAATTACTTCTTCTATGGAAACGAAAACGAAAGAGTACATTTACAATTCACTCATTTCGATGTGGAGGGCGTGTTTCCGTAAGTAAACTCTTTTCGTTTTAAGGATTTACATATTTAAAGTTTCAACAGACTTTTTGTGTACGCATTTTGTATCTAAATAGAAAGTTATTCTGTTTATGGAAGATCTCTTCCTCTCTCTCTCTCTCTTCCTTTATATATCACTGTAACTCTCTTAGATGTTAGCTAAGATTACAATAGTTAAATAACAAAAATTGTGACTAACAATAATATATTTTGGGTAACAAAATAACAATATTGTTGTAGTATCAAACATAAAGTCACTGACTTTATTTTGTTCTTCATCTAGTTTTAATTATTTATTTGGCTTGCCAATGGAGTCCTGGGTTCGATTTCCAGGTCGAGGAAGTTTTTCTAACAATGTTTACCTAATATACATACCTAGTATAAATCTCTCAGACTCTTCCTTAAATAAATGAGATTAACACTTTCTGCAATACGTGAAAACTAAAATATACATTGCGCCGGCCACACATTGAAATGGGAGTGGGACCAGTTACTGAAATTCAGCAGCAATATTTAATTCACAGATGCGAGGCTGTGTCCGCGAGTGACTACGTGCAATTTTCCAGTCAAATGATCGACGCAAAAAGTCAGCGGCATTGCGGGCAACTGAAGGAGCTTCAAATGTCTTCAGATAAAAACTTCTTCAGAATCACTTTTAAATCCAACGACAGATTGGATGGCACCGGATTCAGGGCGGATTATATTTTTCTCAGAGATTCCGAGATGCACAGTATAACCATGCCGAACTCTAAAGACAGCGGTAAGGAGAATTTTATTAAAAAAAATCCGATATCTAATATGAAATAAGTTGACCGAAAAAACAAAGTTCGGATGATTACCTTTTTCTATAATAATAACCTGACTCATCATTTGTTGCAAGTGTTTTTAACTAAACTTCACTTTATTGTGAATTAAAATCAAACTTAGCAAGAGCATAATTGTCTTCGCAGTTCTTTAGTTCTACTCCCAGTAAAACTAAATCAAGTAGATAAAAGATACGTTTTCCTTTTTCCTCAGCCGAACAAGGTATTTATATCAGTCATATTCCTAATAAAATGGGGATAGCGATATTAATTTTAGCATATCCAATCTGGCCAAAGATCTCCCTCCATTCTTTCCATTTCTCTGTGTCTTTCGCTAGATTGTTACAATCTGGTCGGAATATTCTGATCTCGTCCCGCCATCTTCCCCTTTGACAAAAAATGGGACAATGCAGGCTGATTAAAGCAATATCTAATCTATCTACAAATCAATAATAAAGCAACTTTTCCCTCCTAAATATATAACATCATAATTCATCCCAAATAAATCATTATTAATATTTGTTTCAGGTACATCGCATCATATATCAAATAACGTGTTATTGACGTGCGTAATTGATGTTATATTAATGGCGTACAGATAGTCAATACGAACGTTGATAATTTGTACCGCAGAATCAGGGAGAATTTATCGAAATAAATAGTCAGTGTTACCATGTCATATTTTCATTTTAACATCGCCATATTAGTGAGCATTAAGGCCATAAATTGACCTCAAATAGGTTTTACGACCGTGTAACTCGGATTTACGCGGCATTATGGTGATAATTATTGTTGGTGTTTTAAATTTTGGTTATTTATAATTTTATAACACCGCTAAAGCATGTAGGCGGGTTATAATTTATACTTAGTGAAAATATTTTAATTATTGTGGATCATTAGGCTTAATCTTGTTATTATCGCGAGTTCGGTAATGTACTCTAACATGATTAAAGCTGAATTTGATATCCAGGTCACACCTCTGTTCGAGTATTAGTGTTGGTAAACATGATTATGCTAATTAGAATTCAAATAGGATAGAAATCTAAAAAAACAAAGTGTGCGTCTTGGGACGCTCGACAGAAGTGATAACTAAACCAATGTGGGTTTAAGTGAGAGCGGAGGAGCCTGCCTACTACTGCCGTATGCGTGAGAGAAAGGGAAGCCAGAGTGGCGCCGTAACGCGTTACGTTACGAAGTCCGGTCAAAGTCATGTCAAAGTCCGGTCAAATACCAGTCAAAGTTTGTCAAAATCCGGTCGAAGTCCGGTTAAAGTCCAGTCGAAATCCGGTCAAATACCGGCCAAAGCCCGGTCAAATACCGGTCAATGTCCTGCCAAAATCCGGTTAAAGCCCAGTCAGAGTAATGTCAGTCTTGTCAAAATCCGGTCAAAGCCCGGTCCAAGTCCTATCAAACTCCGGTCGAAGTCCGGTTAAAGTCCAGTCGAAGTCCGGTCAAATACCGGTCAAAGCCCGGTCAAATACCGGTCAAAGCCCTGCCAATGTCCGGTTAAAGTCCGGTCAAATACCGGTCAAAGTACTGTCAAAATCCGGTCAAAGTCCAGTCAAAGTCCGGTCAAAGTCCGGCCAAATACCGGTCAAAGTCCTGCCAAAATCCGGTTAAAGCCCAGTCAGAGTAATGTCAGTCTTGTCAAAATCCGGTCAAAGTCCGGTCGAAGTCCGGTTAAAGTCCAGTCGAAATCCGGTCAAATACCGGTCAAAGCCCGGTCAAATACCGGTCAAAGTCCTGCCAAAATCCGGTCAAATGTCGGTCAAAGTACTGTCAAAATCCGGTCAAAGTCCAGTCAAAGTCCGGTCGAAGTCCGGTCAAATACCAGTCAAGTCCTGTCAAAATCCGGTCAAAGTCCAGTCAAAGCCTTGTCAAAGTCCGGCCAAATACCGGTCAAAGTCCTGCCAAAATCCGGTTAAAGCCCAGTCAAAGTAATGTCAGTCTTGTCAAAATCCGGTCAAAGCCCGGTCAAAGTCCGGTCGAAGTTCGGTTAAAGTCCAGTCGAAATCCGGTCTAATACCGGTCAAAGTCCTGCCAAAATCCGGTCAAATACCGGTCAAAGTACTGTCAAAATCCGGTCAAAGTCCAGTCAAAGTCCGGTCGAAGTCCGGTCAAATACCAGTCAAGTCCTGTCAAAATCCGGTCAAAGTCCAGTCAAAGCCCTGTCAAAGTCCGGCCAAATACCGGTCAAAGTCCTGCCAAAATCCGGTTAAAGCCCAGTCTAAGTAATGTCAGACTTGTCAAAATCCGGTCAAAGTCCTATCAAAGTCCGGTTAAAGTCCAGTCGAAATCCGGTCCAATACCGGTCAAAGCCCGGTCAAATACCGGTCAAAGTCCTGCCAAAATCCGGTTAAAGTCCAGTCAAAGTAATGTCAGTCTTGTCAAAGTCCGGTCGAAGTCCGGTCAAATACCGGTCTAAGTCCGGTCTAAGTCCGGTCGAAGTCCGGTCAAATACCGGTCATAGCCCGGTCAAAGTCCGGTTAAAGTCCGGTCAAAGGTCCGGTCCAAGCTGACTGGTCACTGTGTGACGCCACCTGGGACTTCGATATAATTGATGTTCCAGGGAGGTCGGCTAACGCTGGCTGGTCGATGGACCGCTCGCGTTACGGAACGTTTCGATTCACCCTCCCATAAGAAGTTATCACTTCAAAAAGCAAGATCCGTAACTTTTCTTCAAAGACATTGAATATTATAGGGACCTAGGGACCCCTCTGTCTCGCTTGAACATATACATATTTTGACGTGATAACGTCTTATAATTCGATAGAGCCGGCTGCACGCACGAAAAAACATGACTCATGCGTCGTTACCTCGCTCTGTCACGTTCCATTTAAGGCTTGAAGTGCAAGCGAGAGCGCGGAACGAGCGACAAAGAAGCACAATCGGCCTTTGCGTTCGGCAGCGTTCGAGATTTAAAAAAATTAATACATAAATATTAAATCTTCCACATATCACAACAACGTGTCTGAAATGACAGGTTAGACCAGCCATCCGTCAAAGGGAACATTTTCTCCTATATCAAACACATTGAGGCGGGCTTTTTAAACACTAGATTTACGAAAAGGACATTGTTCGTCGTCGATACATAGTTGGCCTAAGAACCAAAAGGTAGGTGAATTTACTTTTTGGGTTTTAGATAATGTATATATTTGATTGAAACTATATTAAAACTACGGACACTTGAGAATTCCGAAAAATAAATAAAATACTTTCGGATTTTGAGGTTATAATTAGGCCAATAAATACTATCAAATATTAAACGAATGAAATTAAAATTTTCTTTTGAAAAATGCTACCATTCCATCAGTATTTTCTTAAGACGTTATCACGTTCAACTATCGTCAGTAAACCGACTTTACAGACAACCGATTTTTTTTATTTATAACAGATGTCTGTAAAGGCTAGTGGATCACTTGATGGTGTGAATCACTCATAAACATCCACAGTAATAGGGAATCAAGGCTGCATCGCTGATCTTTGGGATGTGGAAAAGGGCGATATGGGCTTCCGGAAATTGCATTCAGTTAAATAAAATGAAGGTATACATTATTAAACGATATAAATTTCATTGTAACTAAAGGAACAGAATCGTTAAAGTAAATGTGTGTCTTAAAGAAAACTGCTTAGGCAAATGTACGTATAATAGCAATATGAGGCGTCGACCTGTGAAAATCACTGGTAGCAGCTGGTTGCGCGAGCCCGAAATAGCGCTAAGTCGCTTTATTAACACAGGTGAACGTCAAAGCTTGGTCTTGGTAGGCAATACACAGGTCTTTGACCATTGTCTTCTAATAACATACGACTACGAGCTATGTGCACCAGACTTGTGTGCATATATAATTCGAAGATCTTCCCACAAATACATCAAGACTTAATGAAGAGAATTTTATCTGCAGCGATAGGGTCTGTAACGTAGACTGCTTAACTTGGTATTTTGTGTTTCTTTTATGTAACCGAAGTACGATGCAAACACCATAATCTATATATTTTTTTGATTTGCCAACCTAATAAGTAGTCGTGAAGTTTATAATCATTTAACCTTAAGTTATAACATATACTTTCTTTGCCAGTGCCATTTGAAATAGTATGTAGTTTAAATGCGTTTGTAAAAACGAGGTACCAACAGAATTTCTTCTCAGAGTCAGCCAGTATATATATATCTAGGCCGACAGTAACATCAGGCCGAAGTGATTCTGCCGACCGCCGTGGGACGCAATTTCTCTTGGAGGTAAAGAGTAAGTAGTAGTAAGTTAGTAAGTAAAGTGTAGTGACTGGCATAGCAGCGGATATATCTAATATACAGCCTCCGTGGCGCAGCAGGCGAGTAGCCGGCTGTGAAGCGAGAGGCCGCGGGTTCGATCCCCGCACCGAGACAAATGTTTCTATGATCTACAAATATTTGTCTCGGGGTCTGGGTGTTGTGAGACCGAAAGTCTCTCGTAGTTCCTGATACCTACGACACAAGACTCGTTTCTTACTGTGGGGTCAGGACTATGTGTGTGCTTGTTGGGTGTAAAAAAAAGAATTGTAATTATAACTTTTTAGTTTAATTTTTAAATATAACAGGAACTACATCTTATTAAAACAACACAGTGGAGATAACTAACACTTATTTCAATGCAATTTTTTATTAGACCTTGGCATAGGATGTGCCGTAGTTAATGCCGTAGAATAATATGCCATATTTTATAAACAACACGCATACCACATTGTAACTCATTATCACATGAATATCATTCAAAACTACAAAGGAATCATAGCGGAAATTGAACGGCACCCCTTGGCGGTAATCATGCAAATTCACATGGATCGTACAAACCTAGTTCGAGTTCCAGAACAACCGATAGAAAATGTAATGGCGTTTTGATTTGCACGTTATTGTCGTAGGTTTATAAATCCCAACATTGATTTGTCGTAGATTTATAAATCCCTGTTGGTATTGATAAAAACACGTTCATATTTTATCGTGGCCGTTTCTCATTGTGAACATAACTTATGAATTGTCAGAATCCTACAAAACCGTTCGAATATTTGTGTTTTTCTGTATAAATGACATCATTATCCTAAATAATGGAATTGCAGTACTAAAAAAATGGACGTGTCCATCGGCGGATGATTTTTCAAGTACGAAAGAAGTCGGTATTATTTAATTAATCATCATTAAAAAATAGAATGTTGAGAAGCAAGTCGAAATTACATTCTAATATTTTATGGATTTATTTATATTAAAATATATTGTTTTTATATCTGAAAAGAAAACTAGAATTAACAATAGAGAATCCAAATTAAAAAATCAAACAAAATGTGTTAACACCCAAATTGTATTTAAAAGTAGTTAGGGCAATATCAGTATTCACATTGAATCAAATGAGTTTTCCGTAGTAAAAGTGGGGTGAAGTTTAGTGCCCCAATCACGTAGGAATTGAAATTCAAACTCCGCATTTTAAGAATCCGAAGAAAGCTCACGTGATATTTTCTACAAGTTCTTGGAGAAAAACTAGTTTTTTGCTGATAAGGTTGTGATGAAGTGGACCCGATTTAACTGCGCGTCGACCTGGCGGCAAAAAATCGGGAATAGATTTTCTTTTCTATATTTCCCATTTCTTTATACCTCCATCTTTGATATATGAGTTTTCTGCTACAGAAATTGACGTAGATTTTTTTAAATAATTCAATTCAAAGTTTGAATTATGTAGTTATGGTTCAACATGAGCACAAGATCATTATTCCGAGCAGCAACTTCCAAAATTAAGATAGCCTGTATGATCGCCGATCTCCGATAGGAGATTGCACTCAAAGAAGAAAGAAGTTCATTTACATACCGTGATGTGATAGTAAATAAATGAAATCTATAGTTGCTGTCTGCTTTTACACACGTAAATAATGTATGTGATAAAGTCGAATGAGGAAAACAAATTTTCACCTCGCTTTTAAAATACACAAAACCTTAATGTCACCATACCATCCGCCGTTATTGCAAGTACTTGACCCGCACAAAACGTACCAGATTAGACCATAAATCTCGATGATGGTAACATATATGCACGACCCAGCGACCGCCGTCACTTAGTGGTTACCTAAGCACTCGAATGACTTAACATACGGGAAATTAAGCGTGTTTGTCGACGCGATACGTGCCAACTTGCACGCTCAGTATAGAACCAAACAGTATGGTAAATACGTAAGCTCACGCCTATGTCCTCGAAGAGGTAAGTAGACTCGTAACGTGTAACTTTACAAGGTAGGGAGGTTCCCCGTTGGTGATAGGCCGTCTGGGTTGGTACCACAGCTTTGTCTATTTCTGTCGCCAAGCAACAGTATGTAAGCACTGTTGTGTTTCGGTTTGAAGGACATTGAAGCCAGTGATTACTGGGTATTATGGGACTTAACATCTTATGTCTCGGGGTGACGAGCGCAGTTCAGTGCCATGCAGTGCTATGTAATACAAAGTTCTATGTGGTGTTGTTTCTGTTTATGGGCAGGCGTGGCGCTTACCATCAGGCGAGCGCTTTGCTCGTCTCGTCATTCAATCCAATAAAAAAAAAACTGTGTAAAGATAAGACGCTACACGCCAGTTGCGATAAAAAAAACGCGAGTTGACGCTACGCACATACTGTTTGTGTTGCGCCGAATGATTCGTTCGTTTTTACACACCTAGCGTGTTACAAGCCGCGCACCTAAATATAATCTATTATTGTACTATTGTCATACTACTGACAAACAGACGGACAAGAAGACGGCGCAGCGTAGGCTTAATAATAGGGTTTCTTTAACGCACTTTGAAAAATCATAACAAAAAGAAAGTTTATCAAGCTAAATTTACAAGCATCAGTGTAATAAATTACAACCCAGTGGAATAACAACTTTGAGTTCATATGTTAGGATAGGTTACACATGTTAGAATTTCAGTACCGTACTGTTCATACATACTCTGTTTAAATAAACAGAGGTCGGTGAGCAAACCGCCCGAGGTATGGCTGAACCTTTGCAGTATCTTGCACACGAACTCCAAAGTTTGAATGTAATTGGTTCACGTCGGACAGAGCCAAGTCCAAGTACTTAGTGAATTACGGTTCTGTTAGTGAACGTAAGGGTTGCACCATATGTAAGGGAACAGTGAGTGAAACTTTCGTAATAGTTGCGTGTATACCACAGGTGTATGTTATAGCGGGTTTACATAGTTCCATTTTAATAGACCAACTGCTAAATTTCATGCGATTTGAAATGTCTGAACAGACATTCAATTAGATTGATCAACAAAAATCAAATAGCTTTTGGACATAAGTGTTGGTCTAGAAAACTCTATAAGTCATTTATACTGCATCTGACAGTAAGTACGGTCCAAATACAATGTCTAGTAAGGAGCATCTAGTCATTCTAGTCTAGTCAGTTTATTTTTATAGTACAGAGTGAGAGGACAAACGAGCGAATGGATCACCTGATGGTAAGTAAACACTGCCGAATATGGGCACCTATACTTTCGATGGAATCGTGGGTACATGGCAGCCTTTGAGTGTTGTTACACGCCAACCAACAAATCGATCGCTATTGTGTAGAACAGTGCTACCACTCCGGTCGATCCGGTTCATTTAAGCTGTACTACTGCTATACTACTTTGCTGTAAAACACACCTATATTACGTACGCGTCTATTCGGCCTGCACATGCCGAGCTGCAAAAATATATTAAATAAATCTACAAGAATACAAGGTCAAACGCCAGTTGCATTAGAATATCGTATCGTATTACTTTGCGGGTGGTACCTGATATATTAGTATCCGAATGAATAGCGAACGCCATATCGCCATAACGGTCAATTCAACTCGATGAAAATGACGAGAAATAAATAAATAACAATATACATTTAATATTAGAGTATTAAGATTATCTGAATTGCCTTTTAGGAATAACTAGGACCAAACAGCTTAGTCTGCTATCCTGAATAATAGTCTAAATGATTCTGCATCAGCTCGCTAAAGAACCCCGAATCTTGCTATGCATTACATTATTTTTTTCCTTTCCACTTTATATTTGAAGCAAAAAAATAATAATACTCCAAGTTGAATACACAACTATGTCATATTTTCACTTCATTTTACTTTTATTCTCATCAATATTTCAACACTTTCAAACCCCTTCAGAGATCACTTAACATAGAGCTATAATAATTAATGAAGGAGACATCACTGGCATGTCCATCGGGCCGTGTGAATGAACTGGGGGTTCACTTTCTGAATTGTTTACACGGTACATTGATGTGGGTAAAAACTGTCGTTGGAGCGACTCAGTTCATATAAAACGCCTCAGTGATCCACTGACCGCAAACTCTGCAAACAAGAAAATGCTTTTGTCTGAGTTGGTTCGGAGTATTAATTAGAAATGGTCCCTACGGATTCATTAGTAGCCCCGCGTGTACCGATCGTGTTCGGTTCGCCCTTTCTCATTACTTCATTAGTAAAGTACATCGGCTTTGCTAATGTTATGAAAATCGGTCTACGGGTTTCGGAATATGTTTTTATTTTTCTTTTATCCGGGCACGGAAAAGTGACTGCAAAATACCCGATGGTAAGCGCAGTGCAGTCCAAAGAAACTAGTGACCACCAATGAGTTTATCAGTGGTCACCAGAATCATGCTGGCCTATACAGGGTTAATTTTAAAACACCAGCAACCTCGCAGGACCAGATAGCTGACCCCATACGGAACAACTTTTGTTCTACGAGTTTGGATATAACTCAATATATTAAAAAAAAAAAATTTTACAAGTTTTTGTTGTGTCGTGTTTTTCTTCGTAGACTGCGGCGCGGCGCGGCGTGCGCTCGCGACTCAAAGGCGCCGCTCAGCTGCTCGTGCGTTGACCTTCAAAGGCGCTAGCCCGGTTCCCCACGCTTCGCGTGTTTGCTTACGTAATCTGCGATGCGCGTAGGTAACATTCAAGACGGAAATTAAATGAATAATAATTTGATAACAAATGAATGATAATTTGTTAGATTTTATTTTTGTATGAAAATAAAATCTAACAAATTATCAAAAGTCGTAGAACAAAAGTAGTAGCTTATAACCTTAGGTATCTACCCCTGCGAGGTTGCTGGTGTTTTAAAAATAACCCTGTATATTTATATAAGCCATGAAGCCATAGAGTCTGAAGAAGCATTTGCTTCTTCTCTGAACCTGCTAACTTCGTCTCTGCAGTCCCTAGTACTGTCCGCTGAGCTATCGCTGCTTCAGAACAGATTTTTGTATATTATATTTATGCTATGCTATGCTATGTGGTAAAAAAGCCTGGCGCTGTTATTAATTCTTAACAAATTACTTAGTAATGTAACATTGTAACCATTCATTACTTATTTACTGAAAATACTATTGGGTGTCACCTAAACCGATTTTCCTCCAAAATATCATTCTTATTACACTTAAAATGTAATGAAACAAATCATACGCACTCTCGCATGTAATCCCCGGAGGTTTAGGCAGAGGTGTGCAACCACATTTCCCAGAGCGTATCTTCGTCCCAAGATGATATAAGGGGCGAGCCTATCACCATATCGGGCACAATTCCACCCTCCGGGCTGATACTGAGCATTTTCGTGACAGAAAAGCCCAATATCACTTTTTTCCGATCTGGGGATCGAACCCGAGACCTCAGCGTAGCAATCGTACGGGCACAATACAACTGCGCCATTGAGGCAGTAACAAAACAAATGTACCTAAATAATAGTATTTATATTTCACTTTCGGTACAATTCGTTCGGCGCGGCGGATAGATTAATTTCGTAAATTTCATTACGTTTACGAGAATCTTCATGACTATGCGGCTTCATTGCCAATTTTCTTTCTTTTGTTTATTTTTCATTTCGTCATAAAAAAAGTATATCTATACATTTTATCATTATGTCTTCAATTGTTTTATAACAAAAAGAGTAAATTAACATTTTCACTGCAATTTTTACTTTTAATTAGGTATTTGAGTAGTTCAACTAAGTTTATATAAGAATTATTTCTTGTCTAAAATTGTTTAAGTTTAAATATTCTCTATTAAAGAATATAATTATGAAATTTATTTTTCCGCTTGGCAATGCCGTGGGTAGTTACGTGTGCCGTCCGAGGCGTGAGGCCCTTCGCCTCAAGCGTCGTCTTCGCCGCGGTTCATGTGTTGACGCTTTCCATCGTGTACTCGATTCGACTCCGGATCTTATTGTGCCACGACATTTTCCGAATTAATTATCCAACTCTGAGAACGCGAAGCTACCTAGTTGGTTGGTGTTGCTGAATGGAACTTCGAAGGCGTAGTGCAATATATCGACAATCCCAGTCAAGAAGCTGCGAGCATAGGTTTTTTTTTAATTTTAATTCCAAAAAATAATAAGAAGTTAACTATCTATAGATATCGATGATTGAACAATGTTGTACAACACTATGTGACTCGGCTAGCCTTTTAGTCGTCGAATAAACGAAGGAGGTTCTTATTTCGTCGCGTAGTTTTTTTTTAAACCTTATATCTTTAATGTATTTGTACGCGTAAAATCAAATAAATATTTATTGTTGTTGAACACTATATTGGATATTTCAGTACACCATAATAAAGTTTAGTTAGAAACTACACGATACTTAATATAGCTCGAATACAGATCTACAGGTGATTGGAATGCAATTAATCGTACCTATTCCAATAAGCGTCTAAACTGACATAGCAAGCTCTGGTTTCCCTACAGTTATATTATCAAGTGGCGACCTACTTCTGACTGGTTTGAATGTACAGCGTCTGATGTTTGCATAGCTCTCTATTGCTTCGTGAGTCCGATCATGATCTATTGCTACTTTGTTGTGATTGCTATTGCAAATTCTAAATATGTTAGGATTCATCTTTAGAGTGGTAGAGCCACGCTTATAGTTTTATCTACAGCATGAATACGCCGGCTCAACTGCGTCGTTACTACTGTTTCACACAAAACCAAGGTAGCGGCTTGTTATTGCGTTTCGTACGGTGAGTGAGATATCTGGAGGCCTAAATCTCCCTTCTCTTTCCAATCCCTTCCTTTAAGGTTGGCAACGCGCCTATGATTCTTTTGGTATTGTAGGCGAACATGGTAGGTGGAGATCACTTAACATCAGGTGAGCCATTTGCTTGTTAACCAGCCTATGCTATTAAAAAATAATAAAGTCTTAGCATGCATAAAACGGTCTTGAATGCTTGAGTTGCGTTTCAACATTGGGGAGTAAGTAATATAAACATGCATATTGTAGAATATTATTTATACAATGTCCTTAAAAAACGTACATAAAGTCTTCGATCAATGTGTGTTACCAGTGATGACATACGGCACTGACACATGGCCTTTGAATATGGGCCGTATAAGACGGCTCACAGTCACACAGCGAGCTATGGAGAGCACTTTGCTCGCTGTTTGAGGAAAGAACGAAAGTAACCGTCATAGTCCAGCGGATTAGCAAGCTGAAGTGGCAGTGGGCAGGCCACATAGCTCGCAGAACCGATAGCTGATGGGGGAGAAAGGTTCTAGAATGGAGACCGTATACCGACAAGCGCAGCGTTGGATATCCATCCACAAGGTGGACAGACGACCTGATAAAGGTCGCAGGAAGTCGCTGGATGCAGGTCGCTTCCAACAGGTCAGTCTGGAAATTTATGGGAGAGGCTTATGTTCAGCAGTGGACGTTCTGTGGCTGATGACGATGATTTACTTAAAAATGTCACTCTTCTTTTCTATGAAAGTAGTGTTCCTCAGTATTTATTTTGACTAACTCTTGCTTATGCCCGCATAAAAGTCCTAGTCAGAGATTTAGATCCGGGCGGATAATTTGGAAGTTTAAAAGTTTGGCTACACACAACAGGGCAATGTTTGCGCTTTGGTGGGATCGTGGGACGCTTTAATCTATTATAGACTAAATTAAAGAGATAGACCTCGTAAGCACTTCAATCTCTATAGTAACCAAGCGTGCCTTTCTTTTTTTTACGTACATTAGCATTGTTGTCGTAGATTATGTAGTGAGCATAATAAAAGATGTCGGCACGCGTAGTATATTTAACCACAGTATAAATGGGCAGGCACGACTGGTGGTTGTAATAACAATTGTTTCACAGGTAACGACTTGAAGTAGCAGAATGCTGTTGTGTTTCGTACGGTGATTGAGATATCCGGAGGCCCAAACGTCTCCTTCTTTTCCCAATTCCATAATTATCTATTCCCTTTAGGTCGGCAACACGTTCATGATTCTTCTAGTGTTGTGAATGTACAAGGACGATGATGATAACTTACTATCAGGTTCCCTCCCTACACCACCCCTCCTTCCCAATCCCCTCCCCAAATCCCTTGACCCTGGGATGAGATACTGCGGCGGTCGCCAGTATCCCATTAGCAGGGGCTCCTAGAGTTTATCCCATAGGGTCAAAAAAACAACTTACTATCAGGTGACTCACTTGCTAGGTCTATGCTATACAAAATACGTCTATTAAGAGAGTATATGATTATTTTTGTATCCGACTGGAGATAGACCACCGTGATTGTGAAAAACATGGTGGTTCGCTCTGGCCGGCATAATTCTGTCGATTTAATGTCTCTGGATGATCGACATTACGTTTGGACTGCATTATACTTAACATCAGGACCACACTGAACAAGTACAGTGCAGTCACTTTACTCTGCTAGAAATCTAAATAGACCGGCACAGCGCCATCTATTAAAAAATTCTCAATCTACTTTCTAAACCTTTTTACTTATGTGACAAATATTCTTTTGCGCGTAGTCGATTGAGACTAGTCTCTCGTAGTTCTTGATATCCAAGATACCAGTTAACCTATTGTGTGGTCAGGATTATGTGTGTCACTGTTGGGTGTATGAAATAAAAATTGTAATATGGTCCATGGGACCAATAGATGCTAGTGAGTCTTAAATGTCATTGAAACTGTCAGTCACTTTTTAAGGAATTGATATCTTAAAAGTGAGCCAGAATCCCAGAAAAAGTGAAAGTAAAGTATTTTTTAAACTGTTAAGAAATCATTCATAGTATGGGAATCGATGATGTATATCAATTGTACCTAGGTAGGAAGACTTCTGTGGCCTTAAATCTGATGCTACAAACAAGCCATCTGCAGCTTCTAACTCTTCAGTAATTAATAGCAGATATATCGTTTTTGGCTTCATTGACTATGTTTGTTATTTTTAAGCACTTCAATCAATACTAAAAGAATATTCTAAATAAATATTATTCAACCCAAAAGGCTTACGAGTTACGACAAGAGGGACAGGAAAAGGTAAACAGCAAAAGACTTCCGAGTTAGAATTTTATTTGGTTCATTACCCAAAAGTGGACAAGGATGAACGGTCGTATACACAACGTCTAGTAAGGGAACTGATAGCAATTTTCCGTAGGTACAGATTAACTTACCTATAACTGTAACATATATAATAAACTGTATATATATACTGTACTGAAATAATTCATTTTGGCATAAATTTTATATTTAACTCTCTTTTCTTACTAAGTAAAACAATGAATTAAGATTTTGCTATATTCATTAAGAAATATCACGATGTTGTGAATTGTGTGATTTAAAATCTGGCCATTGACTATGGCATTAAAAATAGGATGATTAATGGCTAATCGGGTCATAACAACATTTAGGTTTACTTTGTTATTTTATCTGTAAAAGCATATTTATACGCGAAATCAAATAATAAGTTCAATGCTGCCCAACGACATCAACGATCGTAAAAGGAATTTATTAATTTCTAAAGTACAGAAAGGACCGACATTATATAAAACTGTAGGGACACATGTAAACTGTAAACTAGGTTACGTAGCGTGAAGCATGCGAGTGACGAATGTAATATATGCTTAGTTTGTAATATTTCTTATATAATATGGAAGCCGGCTGCGCCCGCCGATTTAGTTCTTAGTTAGTTCTTATACAGTCGCGATTAAACCATGGTACTCAACACTTGCGTATAATTGTCCATCCTCATCTTAGGTAATAGACGCCACCCCTATTATTACCTAAACTGGTGACCCGACATTTACCGAGTGTGGACAATGGTAAAATAAGTGTTGGACAATGGATCGTAAACATTTAGTTTGTAAAGACGTTCATCTGCGATCGGTTTCCGCCATTTACACGGAAACACGTTCGACGAGATGGAGGTTGGCGCGACGGGAACATCATGTGGAATAGGCACCTTCCGTCAGCAGTGATGGAGGCGTCCAGGCCACCGGAGGTGATGGAGCTCGCGAGGCACATATCGCGGACCCCCAGCACCACAGAAGAACTCATAGCCGCATTGGAGGAATTGAGTCTCGAAGTTGCCGAGTTACGGCAATCAAGACATCAATACACAGGTCGCGGCGGGGCAAGAGGACACATTAACCGCTCAAGATCGCGGACGCGGGACGCTAGGAAGAATCGTAAGCACCCAGATTGGCTTTGCTTTTATCATTACCGGTATGGACTTAAGGCCGAAAAATGCATCCAACCGTGTAACTGGAAGAAAGGCAAGGCCTCACCGCGTCCGGCGGGAAACTGAAGGCGATACAACCAAGGGCGGAGGCTTGTATCGGCAACATTAATCACCGCCTATGCGTAACTGATAGGAAAACAGGTCTTAATTTTTTAATTGACACGGGCGCCGACGTTTCTGTTCTTCCGGTGTCAAAAGTGTGCGTGTCCGGGAAATTCGCGTGTGATACCTCATATAAGGTTTATGCGGCAAACGGCACGGAAATTAAGACCTACGGTACGCGTACATTAGTGTTAGATTTAAATTTAAGGAGGGCATTTAGATGGACGTTTATCATAGCCGCTGTTAAACAACCCATAATCGGTGCCGACTTTTTAGGCCATTATGGTTTGTTAGTTGATTTAAGCGCGCGGAGATTGAGAGATCAAATTACTCAACTAAATGTCCTCACTTCAATTGTTAGAAATATTAGCTGTGAGTCATTAATTAAGACTATAGATTGTAACAATACATGGCATGAACTTTTAGGTAATTACCCGGAACTGACTAGGCCTGTATCATACAAAGATACTCCTAAGCATTCCGTGTATCATGTGATCGAGACCACCGGACCCCCGGTGTATGCGAAAGCAAGACCTTTACCGCCCGATAGGTACGCTAAAGTCAAGGAGGAATTCCGGATAATGACCGAGTTAGGTATCTGCCGACCGTCTAAGAGCGCATGGGCAAGCCCTTTGCACGTGGTACCCAAGAAAAACGGGGAACTGCGGCCATGCGGCGATTATAGACGCTTAAACGCGATGACTAAGCCCGATCGTTATCCGATTCCCAGGTTGCACGACTTTAAATATTTATTAGCTGGTAAGAAGACTATATTTACTAGGCTAGACTTAAATCGTGCATATCATTTTATTCCAGTTGCTCCGGAAGACGTCGAGAAAACTGCGATCATAACGCCATTTGGGTTGTTCGAGTTCCCACGGATGACTTTTGGGTTGCGCAACGCTGCCCAGTCATTCCAAAGATTTATGGACAGCGTAGTACTACGAGGACTAGATTTTTTATTTAACTACATCGATGACGTCATCATTGCCAGTGAGACTCTCGAACAGCACAAAGAGCATTTGAACACAGTTTTTAAACGGTTCAACGAATATGGTATCACGATTAATGTGTCTAAATGTGCTTTTGGTAAATCTAGTCTTGAGTTTTTAGGTTTCGAGGTGTCAACGAACGGGCTCCGACCACTTGACGACAAAGTGCAAGCCATCATTAATTTTCCGAGACCCGATACAGTGGCGCAACTGCGACGATTTCTAGGTATGATAAATTTTTACAGATCGCATATACCTAGGGCTGTCGCATATCAGTTAGAATTAAATAAATATTTGCATAACACTAAGAAAAATGATAAGACCATTATAGAGTGGACCGATACAGCAATCGAGGCATTTAAGAAATGTAAGGAAAGCTTACAAAGCGCCGCTACATTATCTTATCCATTGCCTGACACCAATTTAGCGCTGATGACAGATGCATCAGATACTTGTATTGGTGCAGTTTTGCAACAATATGTTGACAATGTTTGGCAACCACTCGGATATTTTTCTAAGAAATTAACGCAAACGGAGAATAAGTACTCTACGTATGACAGAGAGTTGTTGGCAATATTTATGGCTATTAAGCATTTTAAAAGCTTAATAGAGGGTCGATCATTGACAATTTTTACAGATCACAAACCCCTTATTTTTGCTTTTTCAAAGATTAATAGTGATAAAGAGAGCCCGAGAAGAATACGACAACTGTCATACATAAGTGAATTTACCACCGATATAAAATATGTGAGTGGCAACCATAACGTTGTGGCTGACGCGCTGTCTCGCGTTGAAACCATTTATTGCGCTACCGTGTTAGATTTCACTGAGGTAGCAAAACAACAGACTCGTGACACATATTTACGGCAGGCGTTAGGCTCATCAGGCAGTAATTTGCAATTTAAGCAAATATGTTTACCAAACACTGGTGTAAATATTTATTGCGAAACTTCAACAAATAATATAAGGCCATATTTACCGCCATCATTTAGGGAAGTAGCATTTCGTTCTGTCCACGACCTTAGTCATCCAGGCATTAGAAGTAGTAAACTGTTAGTTAAGCAGAAATTTTTCTGGCCGGACATGGATAGGGATATTGCGAAATGGGCAAGATCGTGTATGCAGTGTCAAAAAACAAAAATCACAAGACACACGATAACCGGTCTAGGAGAATTTGAGCGATCTGACAAATTTTCCCATGTGCACATTGACATAGTAGGCCCACTCAGTACATCAGTTGATGGCTATCGATATTGCGTAACTATGATAGACCGTTTTACTGGATGGCCTGAATGTTATCCTGTACGAAATATTACAGCGGAGACGGTAGCTAGGGTAGTGTTTGAAGGATGGATTTCTCGTTTTGGATGCCCTGAGAAGCTAACGAGCGACCAAGGCAGACAATTCGAGAGTGATCTATTTCATCATTTAATGAAATACTTAGGCATCCATAAACTACGTACTACACCTTACCATCCACAAAGCAATGGCATGATCGAACGATGGCATAGGGCACTGAAAGTGGCTCTTATGGCACGTTTAAATTGCAACACGTCATGGGTTGACGAACTGCCAGCCGCGTTACTAGGTTTGCGAGCGGCACCTAGAAGTGACAGTGGCGTGAGCGCAGCTGAGTTGACCTATGGAAAAACACTTAAACTACCAGGTGATTTTTATGATAACGCGAAGTTTTGTGGTTCGGACTCTGAGTATTTGAGTAAGCTCAGAGACACCATCTCTAAATTGAAACCTAGGCCACCTAGTCATAAGAATTCACGCTCTCTATTCCTTCCCAGCGATCTCGCCACGTGCAAAAGTGTTTTTGTGAGAAGCGAGGCAATGCGAAAGTCTCTACAACCTCCTTATGATGGCCCGTACAGCGTCATAAGAAGGCAGGGCAAGACTTTCGTCATTAAGGTAGGGGATAAAGAGACGACCATTTCGGTAGATAGAATTAAGCCGGCGTATGTAATTAACGACTCACAGGCTACAAATATGTGTGATAATGATATTATTGTTAGAAATAGTAATTTTTGTTCCGATAACGCAGACACTTCTAGCAAAGTTTTCCATCCGAAAACGACGCGAAGTGGACGCATTATCAAATCGCCCATACGTTTTGCGTTGTAAGCAAAACAATGTATGTTAGTAATGTAATGTATGTTAGTAGGTCACCTACTGGTCACATTTTGTACAACAATTGCTTTTATTTTATTTTTGTTTACGTGTGTTTTAATACTTCTATGTGTTTGTGTATTTTGTTTATCTTGTGGTGTGTCCCTGTATTTTGTATAAGTTTTTGTACCCCATATCTGTGCAGTTTGTTTATTTTTTGTAAGAGGGGGAGTACTGTAGGGACACATGTAAACTGTAAACTAGGTTACGTAGCGTGAAGCATGCGAGTGACGAATGTAATATATGCTTAGTTTGTAATATTTCTAATATAATATGGAAGCCGGCTGCGCCCGCCGATTTAGTTCTTAGTTAGTTCTTATACAGTCGCGATTAAACCATGGTACTCAACACTTGTCTATAATTGTCCATCCTCATCTTAGGTAATAGACGCCACCTCTATATTACCTAAAAAAAACCTTTGATGCAAGTAAACCGTAGGAAACAAATCCTTAAATTCTTTGATAATATTCTCTTATCACAAAGTCTTCGGAATGTTTTACTATAAACTTAACTAAGTGTTTAATCTGTTGCGTGAGATATTAGTGAAACGTACAGTCATGCGGGCCCTGTTCGAACTTCGGCTTTCTCTAATTGTTCTGAGCAATTCGAATCTAATCCTTTTCTTGTAGTCAAGTTTTATGCTCGTACCGTTTTATTATCAGCTGTTGAGTTGACTTTGAATTAAATTAGGTGAGGTCCTCAGTTCAGACCCAAATCGAGCAATCATAATTTAATGCTTAACTTTTCGATTGAAAACACCACACGTGAGCTGCTTAGAATTAGTATTTGTGCCTGATATGACGACAGACTCGTTACCTATCTGTTAACCTTTTGGTAATCTGTTTAAAAATTAGAAGATTTTGACCTCTGCCATTACTAAAATATACACATTATGTAATCTTTTCCTCTTAGTTAATTTATAAACGTAACACTATCACATCATGAGATGGAAATAAGCTCAGCGACTGCTTAATGTTCTAGTAGCATCCTTGTTTACCTTTCAGGGATACATGCGTTAGCTGAAATATACAGTATAGACATCGTATGACTATTTATAATTAGATGAATACATCAAAATACAATAACAAGTTAAGATCACAATCAATGAAACAGTAGAGCACACGGGCAATCCAATTAGTACGGACAATTTATCGTCCACCTCCGCCATATCATTCTGAGATAATAAAGGTACAAAATAGCCTCCCAGCTAAATACATTCGCTAACACGCATCCTTGCTGATATTTTATTCCAATTTATACATGGCTAGGGCCAGTTATGTATTACTCTTCATTTACATACAAAATGTCCTGGGATTCTAAAAATCCCTAACCCTTAGAGAGGATACTAAGCCGTCCCATTTGGCTTATGGCTGTTTAGCTAACACACGAATGGATAGGCAGGTAAAATTCTGATGCTTAATTGACCATTAACCTACCAAGTTTGGCGAGTCTGCTTTTAATGGAATGATATTTTAACTTAACTCATCCATTCATTTTCTCTATGTTCAGGATCGACCGCACTAGGCTAAGAATGTAAGAGCCTTCTATGTGGTTATTTCATTCCCGCATCACATTTGTTCTAATCGTAATTGCTCAGATAAACATTTGCCTATACTTATTCCTTATATCCTTCCTAACCTTCTATCTGATTAATTTAGTTGCGGGACAAATACATTTAGGCATTCCCAGAGATTCGCCGAGCTTCACTGCTCGGTGTCAACAAAAATGCGTGCTCTTGATCCTGGTGCTGATGGTCTCTATCCTTATTCTGGTTGTACTATCACTCAATCAAAAAACTGATATTTCCATTAAGACAGTAACCATATTTTGCCTTTACAGTTGAAGGCTTTCGCATCGTCTATGAAGCAGAAAATACATGGTTTCCGGAATTTCTCTATTCATTGGCCAGCTTAGTGCTAATTGATAGACTTTATATACCTTCGAAATTCTCAGGAGATTCCCCATGATGTTTTCCTTCATCGTTAGGCCAAACGTTCATTAAAATGAGTAATAATCGATAATTCTGAGATGTGTGCCTCAAGGGTTGGAATCAAACCTTTGATGTCTATCTCGATAGTCTGGTGGAAGGCAGACAAAAAATAAAAAAATTCAAAATTATGATTTTATTTCCATCCATTTGGGTAGATATTCGATTTTTAAATATGCGATCAGTTTAATAGAGACAGATTAATTTATGTTATAAATACATTTGCCAGTGTTATTAGTTTAGCTAATTGTACCTACGTGTGACCTCGCTTTATCTAGTGTCTGTGAAACGCCCGCAGCTTGTCACTTCATCTTGTCTGGAGATGTTGAACGCATTTTGCAGGTAGTATACATTGTAGGTTTTCATTGAAGGTTCATTTATTCGGTGAGCAAGTCAGTGAAATAATCTATATTTTTTTAATTCGTAAAACATATCCTTGAACATTTTTTTTTAGGCAACCCTATTGGTATGTGTTCAGCAACACATTTTATATCCTAAGATATTATTTCCATCCGGTAAACAGATGGGTGAAGGTCAATGTTCCCCGGGAGCTCTTACTAAAAAGCATGTTGCGCCGACTCTACTGCGAATGGGATAAGGGCAGGTGGAAAAGATAGAATTTCTGTCGACGCAGATTGTGAATATACTAGTAGCAAGGTGACCCTTGCTAGACTCGTAGCAGTAGACTACACCTACGGAATAAACAAGCTTCTTAAAGTGCGTCTCCACTTGTTACATTTTAACACACTGAGAGGCGTGACATGACATGCTAAACAAAATTCTCAAGTATGCATGGATGTCAATGTTACGACATAATTCTACGGAGCGATCCACTTTAAGATCCCGAACTGATATGTGACAGCCACACCTATTGGTGTTGCAAAATGTATCCAAAGTATGGACACACCTTAATATACTTTACATGTGTTTACCGCAATAAACATTAATCCATAACGAGGTAATTATAGGGGAATTTTGTAACGTGAGTGAAAATAATTAACAAGTACATTATTCGACGGAAAGAATATTATCAACTGAGTTATGGTTTGTGATTTATCAGATTATTTGAGAGGGAAACCGGTTTTAAGCTGAACGAATGGTGCCAGCTAAATCACTGCGGCGTACATATGTACTGAAGTATTTAATCCGGCTAACCATACCCAGGAGGGCTGATTATGATAACCCAGTTGTACTGTTTCATTGTGGATGCCAATTTCTAATAATAATAATACTAGCCCTGAATTATGCATATCCAACTCCTGGGCATAAAATCCTCTATTATAAATGAGAGGGTTTAGGCCTTAGCCCATCACGCTGCGCTGTTCTAATGCGGGTTGGTACACTTCAAATACCTACGAAATTCTTATGGAGAACTTTTAAGGTATACAGTTTTCTTCACCGTTAAAGCAAGCGATGATTAATTACTCACGTAACTTAGAAAAGTCAGAGATGCATGCTCTTAGAGCTGGTTTCGAATCTGCCACTTTCGTTTCGACACTTCACTTCCATACTACTCCCCGCTAAGCTATTACTGCTTCAATTTTGCTTACTACTTACTAATTGTTGTATTGTATTTGGGTTTTACGTTTGGTAGTGGGACACTTCAGAATATTTCAAGATGTTTCCAATATATTTTGCTGCCGCGTTAAATAATAACTTACCAATGAAAAAATTATTTATATAAACATCAAAATACACCTAATGATGATAGATAATGATAGAAACCAGATTTTGAAAATTAAGAACACAAAAAGTAAAGTATCATTACAAAAAGTAATTCAAAAATAATAAAAAGTCCTATTACTATTATAAAACGTATTGGTATCAATGCAACTCTGTCAAAATAGATGTTAAATAATGATAAATCAAAAGCGATGACAAAATCATCCAAATAGCTAGAGGAACAAGAGAATCTTGGTTTGACGACAGTTGTGTTAAAAAATGATTGATATTCTAAGAGTTGCGAAATAAAGATATACATATCTTGGGAGGATGGAAATAATGGAACGATGGCATATGCAACAGATAACATTTTAAAATATTATAAGCTTTGTTGAATAATTTGCCTGGAAAAAAAGAATTTTCAAGCAATAACAATGATATCAGAGATAAAAAAGGCACAAACACATAGTCATAAGCCTATAGGATAACCCGTATCAAGGGTATGCTACGACGGACTTATGATAACAGCCAGACCTGAAACAAATATTTGTGGACACACAAATATTAGTCTCGGTGCGGGGAAAAAAGAAAAAACAATATAATGAAGGAGACATATTGAGCTCAAAAATATTTACTTACGAAGTATTCATCGTTTTGGTTTATTTATCAAGGCTTTATTATTGTATATTACTTATAACATAACATAATAAGGTGGTCCCTCGTATGCGAGAGGCCGTCTGGGTTAGTACCACAATTTTGTCTATTTCTGCTGCCATGTAACAGTGTGTAAGTACTGTTGTGTTTCGATTTCAAGGACATTGAAGCCAGTGAAATTACTGGGCATTATGAAACTTAAAATCTTATGTCTCGGGGTGACGATCGCAATTCACAGTTCAGAGACTGGCGTGTGGCGTATGCGTGTGTTTTGCGTTTACCATTAGGCGAGCGCCTTGCTCGTCTCGTCATTCGATCCAATAAAAAAATAAATAATATACAAAAAACGCTTATACAAATCTGATTTAAATGAATGATAAAGTAATAAGACTGTAATACGTTATCAATTCGCATATTCTAAACGCGCCGTCGCGAAGTTGTGCGGAAAGCGTTGTAGACATTTTCAAATTAAACCAATCCCGCTAATGCATCTACACACTAGTATACAGTTTTATATGCATTTATACATGTGCTGCATTACAGTTTCATGAAGGCACTAAGACTTTGTTGAGAGTACAAGTATAAAATACAAGACTTAGATAGATTGGACTTTGATTAAACTTCACTCAGAATTAATGTAAGCAATAGAAGATTTAGAAGAAACGATTTATCATTTTATTTTTTTTATGATTAGATTATGAATTAAATAAAAATAGATATTTCGCTTCTTTAAAAGTTTAATCCTGGTTTTGGTTCAAACCGTTTTGCTGTTTTGCCCTTTTGTTTTTTAAATTTGCAGTGAAACAATGTCGAGAAAAGTAAAATTGTGTGGATTTAATGGAAGTACCTAATGCCACTCCCTGTGTTGGACCAAGTAGGAGGGAGGGAGAGCAGTATTATCCAAGAGGTCGTGGGCACAGAGCTCAGAAATTCCGATTGATTTAGACAATAAGATTATTTCCTTTTAACGGTAATAAATAATTATTGGTTATGATTTGTGATTTCATTGTATGCAGAATATTATGCATATACCTGCTTATTATTTTTTTAATATTAAATTCTAATTTGATATGATTAAACTGATTAAAATATTTTTTACAAAAAAAAATTATAACATTTTCAGCTGGTTGTCATCCGTCGATTAAATATTACCACTGTAAGGTCATTTTCTCAAAATGGCTTTTAATGAATGAATGAAACTAACGGAAATAAATACACATGCTTATGTGTAAATATCGAACAATGTTGACTATGTATGTCAGTTTGTTCATAAAGTTACCTCAGTCTCAATTTCTATCTAAATTCAAAAAATTGGTGTGTGTCGTGGGACACCAGGTAGGAACGAAGTTCCTTCGGATAATGTAGAATCGACACAAATTGCAAAAAATTCAAATTATCAACTAAAATAACAAAATATGTCTCTTTATTTTTGTTTGACAACATAAAATTACATAGAAATAGAATAGAAAAATAGAAATAAAAACTTATTAATTTAGACTTAGACTGGCTACTAAACAGTGGACGGCCGTGTTCTATAATCAAAAATTCAAATTCAAATTTCAAACCGCGTCTACATTTCCAAATGTCATAAGTTTCACACCCATCTGTTTTATTAACGGAATTTCGACTTTAACTTTGTGTGCTAGATATCAAACTGGTTATGCGACTGTCGCGCCTGCGCACGTCTCATTTAACGCTTTTATTCCACGCATTTTTTCCACGCATTTTTCTTACGGTTTTACTATCACATTTTTTTCAGTTCGGTCACGCAGCGAAATCCCTATCCCCTCCAAGCCTGCCGTAAGGAACTTCGTTCCAATAATAATTATAAATTTTGCTTATGAGCTAAAATAATTTAGCTAATAGTGAATATTATATTGTAGTAAATTACGCACGTTATTTAAAATGTTAGCGTTATACCACACTGGTTTCAGCCAACTTACGATCTATTTTCAGTCTCATCATTCTAGTTCAATGTTGTTTATGAAAATAAATATAGACCAATTGTGAAGTTCTTAAAAGTGAGATTAGATCGCAATAATAATAATTGCATATTTGAAATTAGGAGAATTGGCATTCTGAAATAATTTCAAAAGCAAAACAATTTAAAAATAATTAAACATTACAAAACAACCGGAAAACGCAAACAAATGAACATTCATTCATATGATAACCCTCCCTTGTTTTCGGCTGAATACTTTATTTGACGCTGCGGCATTCAATCAATTCATATGTGCCCGAACAATGGATACCGTTTTGTGAAACCGCCACGGAAAAACATCACATGGTATTGAATTGATTTATTCTAGATATCCCGTACGAGTTTTATCACGCCTGACAAGTGGGTAAAATAAACTTTACCCAGTTCTGCATGGTCTGGTACATGAGTGTTGTAATTTAATTATGGCAGTTTCTGTGTACAAACGACCTTCGCCGAATCATGTAGCCTTTATCATTAGTACCTATTAAAGCTACGGGCAAAAGGAAGTTCGTGGAAGTAGATGAGGTCATTATTTATTTTATAGTTGGCTTTATTTTAGCATCCTGTGTTTTATCCGTGTTCTAAGGTTCTGCAACAATGTATAAATAACAAGCATTTTTGACTATTGAATACAATTTTCAACAGTGTGTAAGCACTGTTGTGTTTCGGTATGAAGGAAATTGAAGCCTGTGAAATTACTGGGCATTATGAGACTTAACATTTTATGACTCGGGGTGACGAGCGCAGTTCAGTGCCATGCATTGCTTTGTAATTCAAAATTCTGTGTGGTGTAGCTTCTATTTATGGGCAGGCGTGGCGCTTACCATCAGGCGAGCGCCTTGCTCGTCTCGTCATTCAATAAAATAATATAAAAAAAAACTATTACCATTTATGTCTAAATCATTCAAAACACTATTATTTCTATAATTCAGTGTATACACCCAGATTTATACAAACGAAAAACATTTAGAAATCTGCAGAACAACGGATATAAATCTATGCATATGGCAAATCTAATTTCAAATGCAATCACAAAGATATTATTTAGCCACACGGTCGACCAGAATAATAAATTCCAGTGAAGCGGAAGAGAGTACACGCAAACTGAAATGGAATTTTAATAAAATCTATACTAAGGCTAACATTAAATCCATTCGCATGTAAAGTTTAATTTCCTGTGACCTAACTCCTTTGAGCTCTCTCTCCCCTTTGTCTTAGCCAGTCATTGCATTTAACTCAGTCGTGTACGTTTGTTCGGAAAGTATTTGCAATGACAGCATATTCTACTTTAAATACCTTGCTAATTTGACTTTTTCTAACCTTTGAAGTGAAAACTTCTTTAGCGGCGTTGAGCACTTCTCTTGGGACAGGTATAAAATGTTAAACTCGCGTCAGGACACGTGACCTGATCGAAAATTCATAAGGCTGTGGACTCGAAGCCAGCGGGCGCGGGGCGGCAGCGGCGGCGGCGCGGGAGCGGCGGGTCCAGCGTCTGTATTGACGAAGTGTTGTGTATTTTCAAAAATGCCCGTCGACGTGGTGGAGCAAATATTTCAATGATTTTTTATGTGTGAAATCATATTCACATCAATTTCGTTAGCAAATAGACACTAATTTCACATAACACAACACTACGCCGCTCTAGCGCCGCGCGATCTGGCTTCGAGACCGGGTCTCCGCCGCTCCCGCGCCGTCGCCGCCACCGCCCCGCGCCCGCTGATTTTCAGTACGCAGTCTAAGACGGAGGGAGAGTAGACCGCCGGCGCGGCGTTAAAACAATTATAATAGTTCTGAAGTGTTAAATTTTTTATGTAATATAAATTGCCATTTTTGAGTACGATAGCGCAATAAATGAATTATAATATAATTTGAATATTTAGCCACATAAATGATAGTACTTCATACTAATAAATAAAGCAATTCGTGCCAAATTATTCCCTAACTATTCCAAGGTATTCATAAATGCACAACGTTAAGTTCAAGTTTTCACTTCTGCCTTCACTCCCGGGGTGCAACGCGTTGTTTTTTGTAGTTAGAAATCACCACTATCCAGATTATTTCGTCTATATACAGAAGTACCTCACAAAATTCTGGGAGCCACGCTCCGATCTAAATTATTCATCGTACAAGCCGCAACCGACCGTCCTGTCGCACTCAACATTAGTATTCCCGTGTGTATGATACTTACGGAATAATTTATTATCATAAGAATAAGTTTAGTGTATAGCGGACGGGACAGCTAAACTAAAACATTGACCTTAAACTTCTGATTGAGAAAATTAATGGAAAGTGTTTTAATTATTTAGACTTTTTAATTCCCATGTTGTTTATATGTTAGTAAGTTCTTATAGGTATAGTGGAAACATAGTTAGTTGGAAATACCGGTAAGGTCCCGGGATAAAATTCAAGATGGACTAATTTGTGTTTTGATTTGAAAATTACATATGAATTATGTTAGACTGGAATTTGTGCATATTATAGCGATAGACAAGGCATGTTTCGCATCATGGGAAGCATGTCAAACTATGGGTGTACTGATTGCACCCCTGCCTTTGGAAATACAAGCGTGAGCTAAAGTTTTTTAAATGCTGTTACTATGGGCCTTAATGAACTCTTCCAATGGACATAATATTATGTGGCTTAATGTATTGAAATTGCGTTTTTATTATAGTAGAGGCCGGCAAACAAGCAAGTGGGTCACCTGATGATAAGTGATCTACATAAAACGCTTTGCGACCTTAAAAGAGAGATGTGATTAAGGGATTGGGAAGAGAAGGATTTAGGCCTCCGGATATCTCACACATTGTAAGAAACGCAACAAGCTGGCACTTCAAGTCGTTTACCTGTAAGACAGTGGTAATAATAACCCATTCGTGCTGTAGTCAAAACTGTACTATTCAGTATTTTTACCTATTTTTTCTATCTATTTTACATTGAATTAAACAATTCTATCTTAAATCGGTCCAATGCTTACGTTTCAAAATACATAGAAACCTGAAAAGGTATCGACATTTAAAGCATCAATGGTCGATAGTATACTTTTACCGTTGAGATTTACCCCAAATCCAACGTTATTACAGTAACAAATCAAGAATTTTTCACTAATTTGGATATAAAAAAGCAGCAAACAAAATAATAAAAAAGTTTCACATTAACAATCCTAAAATACTCCATATCGTATACATTCATTGCAATCATTAAGGGCCGTCCGTGAGCAAACGACCTTGACTGTCTCGCGCCATACTGAATCGTGTACTCGGCGAGTGCAGAATATGCACGTATTTAGCGAATAATTGATTTAAAAAATCAGGTTTTGGTCTTTTCGAAAATTTAAAACGGGCAAAATATTCGTTATTAAATTGCCTATCTAGTGATGTTAATCTCATTTGATAACATTCTGTACTTTAAAAGGAGACGCACGGAATCTTTGCATTTTTCCCATTTTTATGGTTCATTTATAACGACAATTTAAAAATATATATCAGCATTAACATGAATTTGAATCGAACAAAGTAAAGCTGACAGATTGTAAAAATATATTGTATATTTATTTAATCAATATTTATTTTAAGTAATGACTAGATAGCCTCTAAAAACCTCGATCGCGCGGTGTTTTGCTCACGGACGGCCCTTAAGTTTCATATATCCAGTCAGCTTCCGCTATGAAACATCGATCGAACAATGACCGCTCTGTCAATTCGCCTAACGAAGGATCACAATTGCCTAATTACGAGAATAAGGAACGGACTGGGCTCTTACTGAGATTACCGAAATATGAAAAGTATGATCAGTAATAATTAATTAAAATTCAAATAGTTTAGAATGTAGTTTGTAACGAATAATAAAATGTTGTACAAGGTGGTAGGTCCCTCGTATGCAAGTGGCCGTCTGGGTTCGTACCACCGCTTTATCTATGTCTGTCGCCAAGCAACATCATTGTTGTATTATTTGAAGGACATTGAAGCCAGTGAAATTACTGGGCGTTGTGATACTTAACATCCTATGTCTCGGGGTGACGAGTGCAGTCAGTGTCATGGAGTGCTTTGTAATTCAAAGTTCTGTATGGTGTTGCTTCTGTTTATGGGCAAGCTTACCATCAGGCAAGCGCCTTGCTCGTCTCGTAATATAATCAATAAATAAGTCATTGTTTATCATACAATAAAAAAATCCGGAAATAATGTAATTTAGGTTGGTGAAACAAGAATCAAAATTGAATCGAATAAGTTGGTTTGGTCACGATTGATTAACATCGTGACCAAATTAACATATTTTCACCTATATCATTATATTACAGAATGCAAATCAGCGAGAATCGACACTGTCCATACACACACCCATGTGTGTCCCACACCTATATAGGTAAACCACAAATGCCACGAGTCTCTAATCTAGCTGGCCTCATGCGGTTAGAGGTATGTTGTTTATACCCTATATTGGCACGATATTCGTGTGATGAAACCTGATAACGATTGATCGGATTTAAATCCCGAATTGCTTTGACAAATATTGGGATGTAGCACTGTTTTTGTTTTTTTTTATTATTGAATTGAATGACGAGACGAGTAAGGCGCTCGCCTGATGGTAAGCGCCACGCTTGCCCATAAACAGAAGCAATACCACACAGAACTTTGAATTACAAAGCACTGCATGGCGCTCGTTACCCCGAGACATAAAATGTTAAGTCTCATAATGCCCAGTAATTTCATTGGCTTTAATGCCCTTCAAACCGAAACACAAAAGTACTTAAACACTGTTGCTTGGAGGCAGAAATAGACAAAGCGGTGGTACCGACTCAGACGGCCTCTCGCATACAAGGGACCTACCACCTTGTAATTCACAGTGTTTCTACAGCCACGCCTATGAAACTAGAATAATTTACTCTTTATCAACATATCTTTATTTTAAAATAACCAGCCAATCATAAATAATCCCATCTATTAGTCTGAACGTCAAATAATATCGCTGTTTTAATAATTGAATGGAATTTGCGTAGCTGTTACATACACATGTCATAAAATCTCAGTAAACTGAGATCTGTGAGTACCTGTTGTTTCTTAATTCAATTAATTGATCAGTATCAAGTCAATTTATTAATTTATAGTAAATTAAAAATATATTATTGTTATTCTTCAACCAGTTTCTTAGATACCACTTCAAGACCTGTGATAGTAATAATTTAACTATTATCTTCAAATAACTCGAAAGAACTTGAATTAAAGTTATCGGTAGTAAATTAGTGAGACAATATAATGTTGTATATTAGTTTCAAAAAGATTTAGTTTTGTTCAATCCATGAACATAATTTATTTGTGTTTTTATTATAGTGGCAAAACATAATACGGATAAATTATGTACACGGTAGTTTGTATTTGTAATAAAAGTTTTTTAATAAATACTCATGTTTGATTTGGATTTAACCAAGTTATATTTCAATAAAATTTGGACCCGGGTTTCAAAACTACGCGACGGATTTCCTACGTTCAATACAGTTGTTTTTAAAATTTATTGTAAATATACTAGTCATGTACACTTATCTATAGATATACACAACTAAACATCAACTAAAAGCCCAATGTTTCAAAGTCACAGTACCTCCATGTAAAGCTAGATCACAACTTTCATCCAAACACATAATAGCTTCATTACAGCTATAAAAACTACGACTTGACTATTCCGGATAAAAGTCCAGATAATAACGGCACTGGACAGACAAGAAAAGCGTCGTAAGCACTTAAGTCTCGGAACTGAAAACGGAAACGCTTAAAAGAAGCACAGTGTAGCTTAAAGCTGGAAAATTATTTTTCAAACTAGACAGGGTTAAATGTATGATATCAATTTGAGTAAATATTGTCGTTGTCAGGAAATCGTATATTTCAATTTCCATTCCTGAGTGGTAGAGTCACGCTGTAGACAGTTTTGTCTACAGCATAAATGGGCCAGCTCGACCGGGTCGTTACCACTGTCTCACAGCAAATCGACCTAAAATAGCGGCTTGGTGCTGCGTTTCGTACGGTGAGTGAAATATCCGGAGGCCCAAATCCCCTCCCCTTCCCAATCCCTAATATACTTTTCCTTTAAGGTCGGCAAGGCGCCCATGGTTCTTCTGGAATTGTGGGCGTACATGGGCAGTGGAAATCATCCACCATAACCACCACCATTATTTCTCCCGCCAATCAACAGTGTGTAAGCACTGTTGTGTTTCGGTTTGAAAGACATTGGAGCCAGTGAAATTACTGGGCAATATGAGACTTAACATCTTGTATCTCGGGGTGACGAGCGCAGTTCAGTGCCATGCAGTGCTTTGTAATTCAATGTTCTGTGCGGTATTGCTTCTGTTCACGGGCAGGCGTGGCGCTTACCACCAGACGAGTGCCTTGCTCGTCTCGTCATTCTATTAAATAAAAAAAATATATCTCATGACCCACTTGCTCGTTTGCTGGCCTATGCTATAAAAATTTAAATTAAATTTAATATTGACTAGCAAAATCTTTTGCAATCTTCGAAATGTTAAATTTTCGATAATAACAAACCTCCCGTCACTACAAGAAATGGATTACTTCCTTACTTAATATCCAAATACGTATAGAACAATGTTCCAACTCGAAAAACAAAGCAGCTTGCACACCATTTGTCAAACTCGCGAACTTATCGTGAAATATCAATAAAGTTTTGGGTCGTTTTTCCCCTATAAAGCACGGCGCGATTAATTTTATCGCGACCCCTCCAAACCTTTCGTTATTTTATAAAACGCTTCAGGATTGGACATTCTGAAGGAAGAGATGATTGTCTTTAAATGTGTATTCGTTTTAAAACTTGGTGTAATTAAAAGGAGACTTAAGGTACTGAACGAGGATAACGGTTCGTTTTGTATTTTTTTTTGTGCCTATATATTTTTACTACTGGTAATAGTAAAATGGGGTGAATAGGGATGGCGGGGTGGATGGGGACGAAACTTGTATTAAGAACATTACGTATACAGATCTATTAAAATGTTAACTCAAGCTTAATTATTGTCCAAAATGCACGGTAGATTTTATTATTTTATATTATATTACAGTTTACATCTGTAAACAAACTAATCAATTGTGTCCCTATTCACCCCGTTTTACGGTACTGTCCTATTTCTTTTACATAAAATTTGAGTACAATTTGAGTGGTAGAGCCACACTGTTGACAGTCTTGTCTACTTGTCTCGTAAAATGTAATCTGATTCTGTGATTATGTGACGCGTTGTAAATCTTCACCGTACAGCACGTTATTTTTTTTATAAAATTGTGGGAGCTCTTCTAACTGAGGTTTGACATTGGACTCTTATGTGCCGCGCGACGAATTTAACCTTTTAGGGCTAACTTGAAATGGTGGTAGGATATTCATATCGGCCCGAATAGCGATCACCGTACACATGGTGTTAAAACCTGAATTGGGAAGGAGAGGGGGATTTGAGACTCCGGATATCTCATCAGATCAGCAAGCCGCTACTGTAAGTTGATTTTCTGTAAAACAGTGGTAACGTCCTGGTCGAGCCGATCCATTCATGCTGTAGACAAAACTGTTTTCGGCTTAGCAATGAAGTAGGTCATAATGTCATGATTTATTTATGTCATTTTGATGGATATAATTTATGGATACAACCACTATAGATAATAGCCACTCGACTTTACCCTGGTATGCCTAAGCATTAACAAAACGAAGGCGATAAGTGAGGACTAAAGAATTTGAATACCAGATTGTATGCATTATAAGTAATGATAATTTGAACTGTCCACTCGATATGCGCGCGTTCGCTTCAATTGTACGCAGGATCATTATGTCAACGGAACATTTGAGTCATTAAACTGGTGTGCTAACGACCAAGCGGGGTCCGATTCAATTTCATACGTACGCGCATCTAAATATGGAATGGTGGTATAGTATTCACAAAACGTGCAGATAAATATAATACACAACATGGATATAATAATAACAAATCTACATATATAATACGATAGCTATCAAATCATCCTTCATTTATAAAAAATCTCGTCTTTATATTTTATACAGATACGGGCAACGTCCCTAGCAGAATGTATTATAAAGATAATATTAGCTTGTACGTATAGAAATGACGTGGCAGCCATCGAAAAGACTTGCACTAGAACTACAAATCAAGCTAATGATATCAAACTCTAGTTCACAATGTACTTAAATAATACGTCCAATTCTGACTGCATTTTTAGTTTATAGAGTTAACAATTCTGTTAAAAATAATGTAGTGTAAATTAGTATTAACTAGTTGTAATAAAATAAGAAAGAATTAAGTTTATTATTGGATCAATAATTACAAAGCCACAATAAAATAAAAGGTTTGCATTTATATACATGCCAATGTATAAAAATGTGTTTCTCTATTATCTGCACGATTAGGCAGCATCTACGTATTTAGCGTGTACTATTCCAAAAGACAAGCAATTAGGCGAGGGTCGCTATACATCATGTGGACAGGTAGCGACATGTTGCCATGATGGGTGCTGGCATCTCCTCTAATGGCCGCGGTTAGCTTAACTTAATTCTATAAATAAAACCATGCATGCACATTGTTGTGATAGCTTTGCGATTTGCTGTAGTTTTATTTTGCTTTAACTGTAATGCGTTTGTATTGTGAAAATTTATTTTATGTACCATGACTGATTAACCGCTGTCAATTAACATAGCCATCCAAGAGCCATATGTACGGATCACATTTAATATAAAAAATCACATAAGTCACCCGAAACAAATATTTTTACCTCACACAAACAGAATATTAACAATTTTCTGTCTTCGTTTATAATTCAAAATGAAAATTGAAGACCTTTCTAATGATTTAATGGATGGATTGTAGGCGAAGTGCGTATACATTAAGCTCCCATAGGAGCCTATGCTTTCAACAATTTGCATTATTAAATAAGGTTACACGCTTTTGAATGAATTGTTTTCGTAAGATATTAGGAGCTAATGCCAGCCGCTTCGCTCGCGAGAAGTAAATTAGACCAAAAATATTATTACCCATTCGCACTTTTCCTAATGGTGCTGCCACACCGGTACATTAAACATTTATTAACATTATCTAACATTGTGATAAATTTTTTGTTAGCAAATGTTAGAAAATGTTATATAACATTTTATAACACCGGTGTAGCAGCACCATTTAGTAAACATTTCTTAACAATTTGTAACATTTTTTTACTTTTTTTAACCGCGGGCGGCGGTACTTTTGAGAGCGGCGCCGTCAAAGAAGAAGGGCCGATGTCATGTTTTCAAATGTTATAAAATGTTAAAAAATGTTTGCAAACATTTTCCGTCGGTGTGGGAGCACTTAAAACATCTAACAATTCCTAACAAAATGTAACAATTTTAATGTTAAAAATGTTTGTAAACATTTTATAACATCGGTGTGGCAGCACCATAACTTTTACAAAAAATAATACATACACACAGTTTCACATCATGATTAATGAAAAATAGTATAATTTCCAAGTATAAATAATTCCACTTAAAACATAAATATAAAAGCATCAGTGTCTTAAATGAGATTGTTACGATTTTTCTTCGGCATGAAAAGGAACGCGAACGTGCTATTATAACAATGAATCGCACAATTTGTTATGCTTTATCTGTGCTCACAGTCGTCGGCCACAATTTTCTGATAAGTTATAGATAATAATATCAGCCGTGTATATTGTGCCACTGCTGGGCACGAACCTCCTCTACCTTGTTGAGTGGTAGATTCACGCTGTAGACTGTTTTGTCAACATCATGAATGGGCTGGCTCGATCTGGTCGTTACCACTGTCTCACAGAAAACTGACGTAAAGTAGCGGCTTGCTGCTACGTTTCGTACGGTGATTGAGATATCCGGAAGCCCAAATCCCCTGCCCTTTCCAATCCTTAATTATCCCTTTCCTTTAAGGTCGGCAACGCGTCTATGACTCTTCTGGTGGTGGGCTTACATGGGCGGTGGAGATCACTTATCATCAGGTGACCCACTTGCTCGTTTGCCGGCCTATGCTATAAAAAAAACCAATAAGAGAGGTTAGGTTTTAGTTTTAGTCTAATATAAACTAGAAGACTTCACAGACCTTTAAAACCTCATGGAAAATCCTAAGGTGTGCAGTTTTTCTCATAATGTTGCAAGCGTTAATATAACAATTATAGTAACGAGGCGTACTTCAACACATACAGTTTGATTCTGAACTATCTTTTCTCACTCACATTGTACCATTTTGTGTAAACTTCTTTATTGTATCGTTATCTTAAAAACTGTATGCCTTTAAATGTAAACTGACCCTAAACGTGATTACAAAGTGTAATACAAATGAAAAATGATATGATACGAGCACCTAAACAAAAACCTGACGAAATTTGTGTTTTCAAACAACCGGATCATAAATTATACGAAATGTAAAACAGTTATAACAACACCTACACAATAGCTCACGGCGTTATATTTAATTGAATGATGACTTTCGGTAAACAAAGCCGTAACGTGTGATTAATCTTGGCACACTGGTGTTACCACGAAACTCATCTAAACGTTTGGCGAATTATCGCCGAGTAATTCGATTAAATTCCGTCTTGAAGTAGTTTGGTATCATTCTTGGAACTGTGGTGGAGGGGTAGCGCATAACTGAGTAGGTTCCTGCGGTAGTGGAGCGGTGCGGGAGGGAATGTATTGAATGAAGTATGACGTAACAGCACTGTCGCGCTACACATCATTATGATGATTCATACGTTAACACTCCCAGGTACTCCACTAGCGTTGGAACATATCATAGTATAGAGGCTGATTATTTAATCTACATTCAAACATACAATATATTATTATCTATACTTATAAAATAACATGTCCTGACTGACTAACTGATTCATCAGAGCGCCGAGCGCAAACTATCAAGGCTATAAGCATGAAATTCGGACTGTATATTCATTTTGTTATGTAGGCACCCACTAAGAAAGGATTTTAGAAAATTCCACCCCAAAGGGGTCAAAATAGGGCATGATAATATGTATGAAAGTCCGTCATTTTGAAAGTTACATAAACAACATTTTGTATTTCAGTTATTGACGTAAAACAAATAAATACGTATTTCAGGAATTTTTGAAGTTTTATTTAATAAGGGATGAAAAAGGGGGTCAAAGTAAATGCGAACGTGAGTTTGTTTGTTACGCTTTCACGCCTAAATCATTGAACCGATTTTGATGAATATATCTTCAGAGACAGATGGGGCCCTGGAGACGGTTACAGGCTACGTTTATCCCGGAAAATGCTGTTCACGCGGGCGGAGCCGCGAGCTACAGCTAGTGTCGTATAAATTATTTATATTAAGTGTCTAGATGGTTCTTCCTATAGGGGTTAACGTCAGGTAGGCGTCGCACGTGTGCATCGTAATGGCGTGACCTGCCCTGTGACGTAACATGCCATGTCGTGCATCCTTTTCCGTCTTTTGACAACTACACCTTCCAGCAGATTTTAATGGCTTCTAATTTATTTATTTTGGGCTTCATTTTTATATTTTTTTCGATAGTAAATTTAGGGTAACGCAACTTATTGGTTAAATGATAAAAAAATAGTAATCAAATACCCCATTAAACGTTAGTCGTTAATAGCTAATATTCATAGTAGAGCCGACGTGATGATGGCTAATGAAAACAAATGAATATCGCACAACGTTACCTTCGTAGGCATTCTTTTGTGCATATAAATTTGATTACATGTTGGTAATTAGAATTTCCGGCATAGATAAACAAAATATTAAAGGTTGATTTTTACGCGGTGAAATTTATAACAGTAAAATAATATAAACTGTGGATTCGAAGAGCTTGTGACACCAATGAGTTCAATAAATATTGTAAGTAGAAATTAAAATTATAAAGTGGCATTAGTTGCTAACCTAGTAATTTCAATTGACTGCGATTTGTTATGAGGGAGACAATTTTTTAAAACTAGATACATATTTCAAAATTTAGGACCATACTCTTTAAAACTTATCAAACTTCTTTATTTTGTATCTTATATTTTGCGAGTGGTAGAGCCACGCTGTTGACAGTATTGTCTATATTGTATGCATATTTGCATTCAAATGTACGTACCTATTCCAACTATGTTATGTAACGTTTGTCTTTGCTGTGATACAAATAAAAAAAAAAATTGGTGTGTGTCGTGGGACACCAGGTAGGAACGAAGTTCCTTCGGCTAATGTAGAATCGACACAAATTGCAAAAAATTCAAATTATCAACTGAAATAACAAAATAGGTCTCTTTATTTTTGTTTGACAACATAAAATTACATAGAAATAGAATAGAAAAATAGAAATAAAAAAAAGACGTGTGGCACTCGGAGACTGCCGCGGTAAAGCTATTGTATAGCATTTTTTATCAACTTAAAAATAACGGACGGCCGTGTTCTATAATCAAAAATTCAAATTTCAAACCGCGTCTACATTTCCAAATGTCATAAGTTTCACAACCATCTGTTTTATTAACGGAATTTCGACTTTAACTTTGTGTGCTAGATATCAAATTAAGTTAAAAAAAATTATGTCGTGACAAATTTTTCGTGCCAACTTTTCGTACCATTTTTTTCCGTCTAGCCCCCTTTCGCAACGCGCGATAAGGAACTACGTTCCAATAAATTTATAGATTTGGTTATTAATAATTGATTCCCCAACAAAAAAAATACGCATTAAATAAATCGATACTAGTAAGCGTCGACTTCCCTTTTGATTTTTTTACTCTTCGCCACTCACATCCTTCTTTATTTCGTGAATGACACAAAACAAAATAAACATTTCATAATGTTCGTTGCATGGCCGCGAAATGTTTTTGACGCTGTACTCTCACAACTCTTAAATAGCCGGGCTTGGAGCACCTCATTCTGAATATGTAATTTAAAGAATTTTTCATACTCAAATGTGCCATTGTCTTTACCTGCGTGATAATTTACAAAGGTACGCCTCTTTAATCTGGATTTTAAGCTTTTATTTTACAACTCGTAATTTTTTTTTTGTTTTCCTTTAATAATAATCCTACTAATATTATAAACGCGAAAGTTTGTAAGTATGAATGGATGGATGTATGTTTGTTACTCTTTCACGTAAAAACTACTGAATGGATTTTAGTGAAACTTTACAATAATATAGCTTATACATCAGAATATTTTCAAAAATCAACCCCTGAAGGGTTTAAAAAGGGGATGAAAGTTTGTATGAATAATCTAAGCCGCTGAACTGATTTCAATGAATTTTGGCACAAATATGATGACCCCGGGTTAAACACAGGGTATTTTTTCTTTAAATTTCAACCCCTAAAGGGCCCAAATAGGGGATGAAATTTCGTATGAAAGCTTTTTGATGGCGAAACGAAGTTCGCGGGCACAGCTAGTAATATAATAAAGATAATTAGAGCCTATTCACAATATTCGAGTATGGTTTACGAAGAACTATTGGCGCAGTAAGTCATGAATTTGTTTGTGTGGTCGTACTTTACTAAAGCTTAAGGAAAAGTTATAGTACTTGGTATCCGTTTATACCTCTACTCGTTTATCAGTGATAACGCGACGCCGACACGGCAACCTTGAATGTCCACATTACCCCTTGAACATGTCTCTTCTCACATGTATTGTTTTAGTAGAATTAATATTTACGCGCTGCATCCGATCCAAAGCCGAGATTATAATCAATTTAGGAGCTACATTTCTCGGATTGGGATCGGATGCAGTATATAAACATTCTTTTTTTGTATCAGAGCTCGGCAAAGTGACTGCACTACACCTGATGGTAAGCGTAGTGCAGTCCAAAAAACCAGCGACCACCAAAACATAATGAGTTTATCGATCCTCACCAGAGTCATGCCGGCCTGTATAAATGCTTCTTCACATTGCGGAGAGGGAAGAAGCAAATCAAGGTGCCTGCGACAGGACAGGTGGATGAGCGACGCAGGCACAGGGATACAAGGATGTGCCGCTATACCAGCTCCAACCTCAATCCAAAAAAAATGTCACAAACCCTTCGTGAGAACTGGATATACATTGGCAGATCCTTGAATGTGTGTGGGTCACTATACTAGATTTTAACACCATGTGTAAGGTGGTCGCTATAATTCTTCTTATTATTGACTAGCTTTTCCTCGTGGCTCCGCACGCGTGATCTGCTTTTTCCGGCATAAAAAGTAGCCTATGTTTATCAGGGATAATGTAGGATTCTAATGGTGGAAGACTTTTTCAAATCGGTCCAGTAGTTTTTAAGTTAATTCGTTACATACAAAATACAAATATTTCTTCTTTATAAATTATTGTTTATAATGAAATACTCTTAATCAACAATACATACCGCTGGTGGGAGGAAACTTGTATCCGACCGGATAGCGACCACCGTACACTGGTGCTAAAACCTGCCATAGTGGCCCACCTTGTGTGGGTCGCGTTCCAGGGTCAGCCAGTGTATATCCGGCTCTCCCCAGGGGGCTTGCCCCCTGATCCTAACCCTTTTCCCATCCCTGTTTCCTTCCCCTCCCCCTTGGCCCTTTGGCAGGCCGGCATAATCTTGCCGACCTACGATGGACAAATTGTTTATCGTTGGTCGACACTATTCTTGGATTGCGCTACACTTACCATCAGGTGTAGCGTAGTCACTTTGCCGAGCCAGGATAAAAAAAAAAAACATACATTTATTTGGATAAGGAATAATATTATGTTGATAACGCTTTGGAAAATAATTGACAATAATGCATTAATTCCGACCAAATTTGATTACCATAGCAACGGAAGCCTTCAAATATAAATAATTTTTCCCGTATTTGCAACATTTTTCACTCATGCTTCGCTCCTAATGGTCGCAACGTAATGTTATATAGCTTAAAGCCTTCCTCGATAAATGGACTATCCAACACAAAAAGAATTTTTCAATTCGAACCAGTAGTTCCTGAGATTAGCGAGTTAAAACAAACAAACAAACAATTGTCTATTGTTCCATGTAAATATATTGTCAAGCAATATTATAGACAGGGAGCCCTCGGGTAGCTGATCCACTTGACTACTATCAAGCTCATTTTCCGTGAGTAGCTTCGTTTCGATGAGACGACCAACTATTCCCTATGCGAAAATTCTCTATTGTGGTAGCTAACAGAGGTAGCAAGGATAGAATATTTCGATTTGATGATACTCAAAAAATTATTATTTTGTTTGTAGGACAATATGACAGTTAAATTATATAAATATTAACTAAGTAAAAACAAAAAAATCAACTGGTTAGTAATCATACCTATTGGAAGGAGGGGCTTCCAATAGGTATCGATAACGAGGTCATAAGAATGATTACTAGCTACCACAATAGAGAATTTTCGCATAGGGAATAGTTGGTCGTCTCATCGAAACGAAGCTACTCACGGAAAATGAGCTTGATAGTAGTCAAGTGGATCAGCTACCCGAGGGCTCCCTGTCCATTATCCATACTATGTGTAGATATATAAAATAATCATGGTGCAACCGCGTGTTTGTTTTTAATTAGAAAGGTCGGTGGGATGTTTGAACCCGACCGTAATCTCGAAAAAAGCTGTAATGGGACTGTTATTTTTATGGTTACGAAAACGCGTTGGTACCAAATATAATATGCTTGTATTTGTTTTTGTTCACGTACCTACAATGAAGAATGCGAATATGGTTTGTATCTTTGGGGTTATGTACGTTAGAAGTATGTTAATTAAAACCTTTCACGTCGACTTTAGCGTACATTTATGTGGGAAAGGGGAGTACTGCGAGTGGTAGAGCCACGCTGTAGACAGTTTTCTACAGCATGAATGGGCCGGCTCGACCGGGTCGTTACCACTGTCTCACAGGAAACCGACGTAAAGTAGCGGCTTGCTGCTGCGTTTCGTACGGTGAGTGAGATATCCGGAGGCCCAAACCTCCCTCCCCTTCCCAATCCCTAATTATCCCTTTCCTTTAAGGTCTGCAACGCACCCATGATTCTTCTAGTATTGTGGGCGGTGGAGATCACTTACCATCAGGTGACCCACGTGCTCGTTTACCGGCCTATGCTATAAAAAAAAAATAAAAAAAAATTGGTGTGTGTCGTGGGACACCAGGTAGGAACGAAGTTCCTTCGGCTAATGTAGAATCGACACAAATTGGAAAAAATTCAAATTATCAACTGAAATAACAAAATAGGTTTGACAACATAAAATTACATAGAAATAGAATAGAAAAATAGAAATAAAAAAAAGACGTGTGGCACTCGGAGACTGCCGCGGTAAAGCTATTGTATAGCATTTTTTATCAACTTAAAAATAACGGACGGCCGTGTTCTATAATCAAAAATTCAAATTTCCAAATAAAAAAAATTACATTTCCAAATGTCATAAGTTTCACAACCATCTGTTTTATTAACGGAATTTCGACTTTAACTTTGTGTGCTAGATATCAAATTAAGTTAAAAAAAGTCTCATTTAACGGTTTTTATTCCACGCATTTTTCTTACGGTTTTACTATCACATTTTTTTCAGTTCGGTCACGCAGCAAAATCCCTATCCCTTCCAAGCCTGCCGTAAGGAACTTCGTTCCAAAAAAAAATATATCCACCCGGATAAGGACCACCGTACATAGGGCATAACACCAACCATAGTGACCCATATAATATTATTTGGAACACATTCCACGACCAGCCAATGTATATCCGGTTCTTGATAGTCTTGCGGCATGATATGGTGACTGGCTGGGGCGGGTATATAATTTCCTAGTAGTATCCTGGTAGCCTATAACCATATCCATGGTCATATCTATTTCTGTATCTAAATTCATCAAAACCGGTTAAAATTTAGGCGTGTAAGCGTAACAAACAAACTTGCTTCACCCACGTCGTTTTTATTATTTTCCATCATCATTATTATTAGCTGGTGGGAGGATACTTGTATCCGACCGGATAGCGACCACCGTACACTCGTGCTAAAACCTGCCATATTGGCCCACCTTGCGTGGGTCGCGTTCCAGGGTCAGCCAGTGTATATCCGGTTCTCCCCAAGGGGCTTGCCCCCTGATCCTAACCCTTTTCCCATCCCTGTTTCCTTCCCCTCCCCCTTGGCCCTTTGGCAGGCCGGCATAATCTTGCCGACCTACGATGTCGACAACAAATTGTTTATCGTTGGTGGACACTATTCTTAGATTGCGCTACACTTACCATCAGGTGTAGCGTAGTCACTTTGCCGAGCCAGGATAAAAAAAAAATCATCATCAGCCACAGGATGAATTGTTGAACATAGGCCTCCCCCAAAGATTTCTAGACCGACCTATTGGAAGCGGCCTGCATGCAGCGACTTCCTGCGACCTTTATCAGGTCGTCTGTCCACCTTGTAGGCGGACGTCCAACGCTACGCTTGCCAGTACGTGGCATCCATTTCAGAACCTTTCTGCCCCATCGGTTATCGGTTCTGCGAGCTATGTAGCCTGCCCACTGCCACTTCAGCTTGCTAATCCGCTGGGCTATGGGCTGGGCTATGTATGTTATTTTCCATCATTTATTTCAATGTAAGTTATTAAAACACATTTTTATCCAAACATATTTTTATTAAAATCTTCGTTGTAGCTTTTATACAAGCTCACGTGGAGGTCATTATTTTAACCATAGCAGAGTTTAATGCTTTCCAATTTTATTTCGATGTCTTTTCCTTCAGGTTCATTGATTAGAACGTCGACAATTGGCAGCCTATTGCTCGAATCAGAAAGAAGCTCGAAATCCATAAAGCACCATTTTGTTTCGGGCTGCAAAAATAAATAAATTAAATGTCTCGGAGCAACGCTTTGTGTTAATTAATAATAATAAATACACAACCAACAGTCACACACAGAATCCTGACCCCAGACTAGGTTAAACCTGTATCGTTGTTATCAGAAACAAGAAGGGACTTGCGGTCCAACAACCCCCAGACCCGAAACAAATAATAGTGAAAAAAAAACTTGTTTCGGAGCGGGGATCGAACCCGCAGCATTTCTCTTTCACAGTAGTCTAATCGCCTGCTACGCCACGGAGGCTGTCAAATATATAAACAATGTCCAGCATTTGGTATATAGTTATCTAGCTATTGTAAGATTCCTTAAGGCCATACCCCCAGCAAAACGCAGTCAGTCAAGGTCATTTACTAACGGAAGGGCCTTAATCACTGAGATACTGGTATCAGAACTGAGCGTCTCCACGATATGTGATGAATGTCATAAATACAAATGCGCCACCGAGGAAGTCTACGGACGATATAAGTAATAATAATAATTAATTTATGTATTTAACGTACATCGCAATCTTCCGACATTGGTCGCTCGACGTAGTGAAACGGAGTTGCTCTACTGGAATATCGTTTCACAATGATATCATTCCACGTCAACAAATTAATGGTTGAATCTTCACGATCAAATTTAGGCTTAAAATTTTTGTAATGTATCCTTAGTGTTTGACTGGCGATGAACGACCTCCCTTGCAACCATGAAATATGTTCTTTATTTATCTGAAAATAAATAAGAGCATTAATAGATGGTGAATCTAAATATATAAAACTCAAAGGTGACTGACTGATTGATATAGTGATCTATCAACTCACAGCCCAAACCACTGGAGGGATCGGGCTGAAATTGGCATGCAGGTAGATGTTATGACGTAGGCATCCGCTAAGAAAGGATTTTGATAAATTCTACCCAAAGGGTCAAAATAGGGGATGATAATAACTAAATACATATATTCAAAAGAATCGATAGGCTAACATTGTCTTTGTTGCATTAAAATCAGTTAATTATATCAAAAGTTATATATAGGTTTACATTGTATTTCTCACAAAAAAATAAAGTAAGGTAGCTATTTTTTTTTATTTAATTGAATGACGAGACGAGCAAGTCGCTCGCCTGATGGTAAGCGCTACGCCTGCCCATAAACAGAAGCAACATCACACAGAACTTGAATTATAAAGCACTGCATGGCTCTGAGGCCTGAACTGCGCTCGTCACCACGAGACATAACATGTTAAGTCTTATAATGCCCAGTAATTTCACTGGCTTCAATATCCTTTAAAGCGAAACATAAAAGTGCTTACACACTGTTGTTTGGTGGCAGAAATAGAAAAATTGTTAGTACCCATCCAGACGGCCTCTCGCATACAAGGGACCTACCAACTTGTAAAAAAATCTTCAGGAGCGATTTTATATTTAAATTCTACTTACCCCGTAGAACTCTGAGATGTCAATAATTTTTATTTGACTCAACCATAATGGTTCATTTTTTATATGAATACTTTCATATAATAGAGCTGAAGATTCTTCTTTGATGCATGTCATTCCGCTTGTTTTATTACAATGAACTTTGAAGTAATTCGGTTTGAACATATAGTACTCTCCTGTGAAAGATAACGTGAAACATATTTAACGAATGGTTATAAATAGTATCTGCTGGTAGGATATTCATATCCGCCCGGATAGCGACCACCGTACACATGGTGTTAAAACCTGCCATAGTGACCCACACGCCTTGTGTGGATCGCTTTCCAGGATCAGCAAGTGTATATCCGGTTCTCTCGAGGGGTTTGTGACATGATTGGATGGTTGGTTGGGGTGCGTATAGGGGTACATTCTTGTATTACTTTAATTCTGCATCACCCTAAGGTTGACTGGGAGATAATGCTTATAGCATTAAGTCCGCCTTTATACTCCTTGTATATAAAGTGTTAAATAAATAAATATTACTGAGCATGCATCGGTCATCCGCCTGTCCTGTCGCAAGACCCTCGATTTGCTTCTTCCGTCTTCCGAGTGTGAAGAAGCATTTATACAAGCCGGCATGATTATTAACCACCGATAAATTCATAGTTTGTCGGTGGTCGCTGGTTTTTTGGAGTGCACTACGCTTACTATCAAGTGTAGAGTAGTCACTTTGCAGTGCTCGGATAACTAAATTACTTACCAGTTTCAGCCATAGCAGATTTACAGGTTACAGTGAAGGGATTTTCCTCTGTACCGCGTGTTTCTTCATCATCGCCGCCCTCTGAAAAATATATTTAGGATACCCTAAGGCTAAATCGTAACGTAGGGAAGCAAAGAGAGTTCTTAGAAATTTGCCAACCTAATTGTTGTAAAAAAATATGCCTATAATTTAATTACGGAAATATCGCAACAAAATTTATAAAAGAGTCCTCAACTGAAGTAAAAAAAGTTTCAATTAACGCTGTTTTTTTATTTTTCCGGTATAATTACTAGTGAGTCGATTCACATTCATCCTAAACCAATACACATTTTTTTATTTAATTGAATGACGAGACGAGCAAGGCGCTAGTCTGATGATGAGCACCACGGCTGCCCATACACAGAAGCAACAGCACACAGAACTTTTAATTACAAAGCACTGCATGGCACTGAACTGCGCTCGTCATCCCGAGACATAAGGTGTTAAGTCTCGTAATGCCCTGTAATTTCTCAGGTTCAATATCTTTCAAACCGAAACACAAGAGTCCTTACACACTGTTGCTTAGCGGCGGAAATAGACAAAGCGGTGGTACTAACCCAGACGGGCTCTCGAATACGAGGGACTTACCACCTTGAAAATTTTAAAAACAAGCTGCTACTACACAGTATTTTGGCCGCGCGAAACCTCCACATCGGCAATTTTTGTATGACGCGCATTGTTACTATCCTTGGCGTAATGGAATATAATTAAAATAGTATTTAAAATGTACCTTCAGGTAACGAACAGGGACATATTCCCTGTAAGCCAGGCAATCCAGCCTCTCCCTGCATTACCGGCATTCCAGGTACATGAAAGAAATCAGATGCAGACATATTTTAACTTATCTACAGTACATACAACGTGTGTGATTTTACTTGCTTGTAGTCCTTTTTAACGACTCGCTTTAATAATAAAGTAATATGTTCATAGCATCATAGTATAGACGCATACTTATATAACCTGGTGGGAGGATACTTGTATCCGACCGGGTAGCAACCACCGTACACTGGTCGTGGTGCTAAAACCTGCCATAGTGGCCCACCTTGTGTGGGTCGCGTTCCAGGGTCAGCCAGTGTATATCCGGTTCTCCCCAGGGGGCTTGCCCCCTGATCCTAATCCTTTTCCCATCCCTTTTTCCTTACCCTCCCCCCTAGCCTTTTAGCAGGCCGTCATGATCTTGCCGACCTACGATGGACACATTGTTTATCGTTGGTCGACACTATTCTTGGATTGCGCTACACTTACCATCAGGTGTAGCGTAGTCACTTTGCCGAGCCAGGATAAAAAAAAAAACAAACAACGTGTGTGATTTTACTTGCTTGTATTCCTTTTTAACGACTCGCGTTAATAATAAAGTAATATGTTCATAGCATCATAGTATAGACGCATACATATATAACCACCCACATATAAAGGGGTCTCTTGGATACAACGTGTTACAAAAAGGTGTTATCAAAACTAAACAACGTAGTTATGCATCCTGCACCTGCTCATAATATGATAACAATTTGCCAACCATTCAAACCAGCTTTTTACAAACGTAATGACTCTATGTAACCATAGAAAACATGATAATTTTTAGCTGACTAATGAATTTTGCAGTAATAATGCGTAGTAATTTCACTGGTTTCAATGTCCTTCAAACCGAAACACAAGTGTGCTTACACACTGTGTATTGGTGGCGGAAATAGACAAAGCGGTGGTACCAACCCAGACGGCCTCTCGCATACGAGGGACCTACCTTGTAAAACGACGGTTTAGTCGTAGGTTACTTTTTTACCATTTGAATTTGCTGTTGATGTTAGATTATCTTTTTTCCTCGAAGTCCTTGATCTGCCTACAATGCAGACTTTGCCATATAATTTCATAAATTAATTTATAAAATTCTAATCAATTTACTCTAATATAATTATAATCATATGAATAATAATATTTTTTACCCTTTCGCCTTTATCTCCTTTGATTGCCTGTTGAATATAAAAAAAATATTTATTAATATTGACGTGGCTATTTAATAAAATCTTCGTAACCTTTATATGTGTATTTTCATTCCTTATTAAAGCATTTTTAGTAATATGTAATTAATATTCCTAGCCCTATGTCTCATGTGTTTTTTAATTTACACAACTACATTATGCTTTACATATCTTAAAAATCCTTATGAAGAACTTCGTAGGTATGTAGATAACCTCACGATGTTTCCTTCACCATTAAAGCAAGTAATAATGAACAATGCATACACACATAACATAGAAAAGTCAGAGGTGCATGCTCTTGGGGCCGGTTTTAAGCCTGCGACGTCTCGACAGTCCGTACCCCTCTTCGCTGAGCTATCGCTACTTTATTATGTATTATATAAAATGTTTTTACTCACCATTCCCTTCTCGCCTTGCTGTCCTCTCAATCCCTATAAATTAAAATACATTTTAAAGTTAATTCCGTCGTCTAACGACGTCGCGTCATCATCAAAAGCAAACTAAACTAAGGTAATCTTTTATTTTTCAACCCACATCGAAAAGAGGGTTTTAAACGTGTTTAGTTTAAGGAGTGTAAAATGGGCTACAAAGATCTGACGGCCAAAGTCAACCTCACGAGGAATAATGAACGGAGGCAATAAATAATAAATAAATACACCCAACAGTCACTTACATAGTTCTGACCCCACAGTAAGATACGATTCTTGTGTCATAGGTATCAGGAACTACGAGAGACTTTCGGTCTCACAACACCTAGACCCCGAAACAAATATTTGTGGATCACACAAACATTTGTCTCAGTGCGGGGATCGAACCCGCGGCCTCTAGCTTCACAACCGGCTACTCGCCCCTTGCGCCACGGAGGCTGTCGGAGGCTGTCAATTGAGCCACTTGGTTCCCGTTGCAGGTAGTGGGGGGAAGACTAATATGTTACACCGTCAAATCATCACGGGAAGGCGGTACCTTGGTATTAAGCCAGGATAATGCTGGGTAAAAAGTTGGTTGTTTGACAAGCCAGTTAAAGCTATATGTGTCGTTCATAAAAATTATGTTCACTCACCTGCTCGCCCGGTGGACCTTGTTTTCCTAAGTCTCCCCTTTCCCCCTAAAAAGTAGTATTGTATTAAAAACCACACCCAGAGATTGAATAACACTGGTCTGCAAAAAAAACTTTTATTTCCTCCTCTGTGTTTTCATGCATGATAACGTTATATTTGGTGCTCTAAACACGGAATATAACATGCAAATACATACAGCACATCAATTTTATGTATAATGTCCATTTAATTAAAAAACGATATTTTCACATTAACAACAATTACAAAAAAGTTAAAAAAGACTACGGTCTAAGTTTTACAGCGAAAAATGTTAATTTTACGGTCACAAGTTATAGAAATATCAGTATAGTTATCTTATTCCTCCTCCTTGCGTCGTATTCCTCAGTACTGAGGGTCGTGACCTCCCTTCTGCATCACTTTCTCTTGTATGGTCTTTCTCCATCTGATTCTGTCTCTGGCGGTGTGGAGGGCGCTGTGAACCGTAGTGTCAAGAGCGGTGCGGATCTGGTCGGACCAACGTATTGGGTTACGTCCACGAGGCCTTTTCCCATCTACTTTGCCGGTCACAATGAGCCGCTCGAGGTTGTCACTGTCTTTCCTTGCAATGTGACCGAAGTATATGAGGATTTTGCGAAGACACTCGGAAGATAGCCGGGAGGGGATTTTGAGTTCCCGCAGTATGGATACGTTAGTCCGAAATGCTGTCCAGGGGATACGGAGCATCTTTCTCCAGCACCACATCTCAAAAGCGTCAATGTGTTTGCGGTCTGCAGCTTTCAGTGTCCAAGTCTCAGCGCCATACGAGAAGATCGAGAAGACTAGAGTCCGTACCAGTTTGGTTTTGGTTTTTACGGAAATGTTGCGATCTCTCCAAATTTTTCCAAGCTGAGACATGGCGCTCTTAGCCATGCCAATTCTCCTGCGTACTTCCTTCTCGCACGAACCATCGTTACTGATGTTGGACCCCAAGTAGACTAAGTTGTCCACTGTTTCTAGGCCCAACGCGCCAGTGAGTTCCATCTTCCCAGATCTATCAACCACCATGACCTTGGTTTTGGACCTGTTTATGGAAAGGCCCATCTCCTCGCTAATCCGCTCCATTCTGTCTAGAAGTGTAGCCATTTCCGCCTCATTAGCTGCAAAAAGAGTAGTGTCATCGGCGTAGCGGAGGTTGGTGATTTTCACGCCACCAACTGTGATGCCTCCCTCCCAATTCTCGCAGGTACGTCTCATAATATGCTCTCCATAGGCGTTGAACAAAATGGGTGATAAAATGCATCCCTGGCGTACTCCTTGGTGAAATTTGAAGGGTTTTGAGGTTGTTTTGTCGACTCTTACAACTCCCTGGCTTGAGTTATACAGGGTGCGAAGTAGGGCGATGAGGTGATATGGTACTCCAAATTCTTGCAGGACTCTCCACAGACTATCCCAGTTGACACAGTCGAACGCTTTGCTGTAATCGACGAAACACATTATCACTGGCGTGTCAAACTCGTATGCTTTCTCAATAAGTTGCCTGATATTGAGAATCTGCTCTCGAGTGCCCTTGCCCTTCACGAAACCTGCTTGCTCCTGCGGAATTTGCCAATCCAGGTAGTAGCGGATGCGATTGTTGACAATATGTAGCAAGACTTTACTGGCATGTGAGATGAGGGACAAGGTTCGATAATTGCCGCAGGTCTTGGTGGACCCTTTCTTGTGTAGCGGAAGAATTACGGACTCCGACCAGACCTGCGGCCAATCACCATTTTGCCAGACGTGTGAGCAGATCTTGAAGAGTGTCACTAAACCCAAGTCACCCATAGCTTTAAGCACCTCTGCTGTTATTTGGTCGCTTCCTGGCGCCTTCTTCTTCTTGAGAGCCTTTAGAGCAGAAGATATTTCGGAACGAAGAATCATGGGTTCCAGTTCTAGATCCTTCCAGTCCGGGATAGCTCCGGACGGTGCGCGGGGATCTGTGTACAACTGCTCACAGTAGGCGCGCCATCTCTCGGCAATGTGGTCGAGCTGGTGTAGTACAGCGCCATCGGCATCTTCTATAACCCACGATTTAGCTTTGAACTGATTGGAAAGGACTCTAACTTTCTTGAAAAGGTCTGCAGTTTGCGATTTGTTCGAAAGTCTCTTAATGTCGCTGCAGATGGCCTCGATGAAGTTGTTCTTGTCGTGGCGACAACTGGCTTGAATAGAGCTGCTAAGCTCGGAGTATTCAGCCATTATTGTATGATCTTGCAGACCCTGAGTTTTCAAGTCCTTCCTACGCTGAATGAGCTCCCACGAATAATCGGAGATCCAGCATTTTTTCTTCCGCTCAGGCTTCCTCTTCTTAGAGATCTGGTCCAACGCTTCGTTGATATGGTCTTTTAAGTGATTCCACTGTATGTCAGCGTTAGCGTGTTCATGCGTAAGAGACTCCTTCAGTTTCGCCTCTAACGTCTCTTGGAAGATTGGTTGTTCAGAAGGATCCAAGCTTTTAAGCTTTGGTGGTTGACGTCTAGGCGCCTTTAAGCGCAGCGAGAAATTGGCTACAAGTAGATTATGGTCCGAGCCGCACTCTGCGCCGGGAAAGGTCTTCACATTGGAGACTGAGGATCTCTAGCGGGTATCTAGAATGATGTAGTCGATTTGATTTCTGTGCCTATCGCCTGGAGATCTCCATGTGTACAAACGCCTTGGATGATGTTGAAAGTACGTGTTCATGATACTGAGTTTCCTGTCTATACAGAACTCGATCAGTTTTTCACCCCGTACATTTCTAGTGCCAAGTCCAAATTTTCCAACTGTGCTTCTGATATGATCATCAGCAAGTGTACTACCTACTTTGGCATTCCAGTCACCAAGGATCATTTTAATTTCCCGACCAGGAATTGAGTCCAGCGTTTCCACGAGTTTCCCATAAAAGTCTTCAATGTCCTCATCTTGAGCTTGTGCCGTCGGTGCGTATATTTGTACAATATTCAGCACACACGGTTTGGTGTTCAGTTTCATTGTCAAGATCCTATCAGACACCGGGTTATAACCGAGGACATATTTGTTCATGTGTGGCGGCAATATGATTCCAACTCCATTCCTACTCGAATTTTCGCAGCCTGAGAAGTACATGGTGTTCCCTGTCGCAGTGGTGAAGTGGCCATTACCCCGCATGTGTGTTTCACTGACGCCCAGTATGGAGATGTTATGTGATCCCATTTCCTTCTCTACGATGGACAGTTTACCCGCCATTAGCAGACCTCGGATATTCCAAGCGCCAATACGATGGTTGGTTCGTATTGAGGTCTTTACGATCTTAGATGTTGAGATACCGACAGTAGCATCTCTTCCCTCTGCAGCCTGTCGATTCACCCCAGGGGAAGCTTCGGTCGCCAATTTCACACCATCCAGCCCGGGTACTGGGTGGCGCCGATGGTTAGTCGGGTCGCCCAACATATTCACTCTCTCTGTATTTGATTTCATAAGGGGGTTTTCATGGGAAGATAAGCGCGGTGGGTTCCCACGTCCTTCCGCGTCATTCTTTTAGAGGGTATTTAGATCCTCACGGTCAATGGTTACCGTCCTCTCAGGGTTGTCAGGTTAGTTACCGACGCCCGATACTCGGCGTTGACTGTTTTACGGCATGGATAGGTCTCCTCCACACCAACCTTCCTCCTTTCTCATTCGGGCTTGGGACCGACAATGGCGGAGTTATCTTATTATGGTAATACAATTCAAGTAATTTTGTAGTTTTTTTGTTTATCATGGTTTCCAAGTTTCTCGGCGAATCGAGCAACAAAAATCAGTAAGCATTGCTGCTGACCATTTTCCATTGTAGTATCTTTCAATATGCATAATATCCTGATGAAACCTGTCACCATGCTCATCTGATACGGTACCGAGATTTTCCGGAAAGAAATATACATTCGAGTACAAAAAAATAATTTTAAGTGGCATATTGCATCCTATAGCTTTATAAGCAGAAAGAAGCTTTCGAATGATTTGTTGGTAGTAGTATGTTGTTGTGGATGTTTGGATATACAGTCTTGTTTTTTTTTCGAGAATCCTCGTATTTATGTCATGCAGAAATAACATGATTCTGAGGTTAACTCCAAAGCATTGCCATCGTACACGGCATAGATGTGTGACTTCCTTCAACCCAACCTCTCAACGTTCTTGAGCAACTGTTACATTAAAATTTTGATAACCAACTTTTATCCCTATCATCGATAGAGAATCCAAAATAAAGCTGATAAGCTTTTTTAACAAAATCTGCTGTCGCATTTCGCTGTGCTTTTATAGTAAGCTCACCACAAATGTAGCAATAACAGTCTGTAGAATTCTTACAAGTGCGTGGCATTTTAGAACCTAAAATTGGATGGAATTCATTTAAAAAAATAATAAATTCCATTTTATATTTATTATTATCTCTGTTCATAAAAAATGGATAACCTACACATAAAATACTTAGAAAAAAATGTATATATAATATGAATTTTGAGCAAAACTTACTTAAGTATTTGATATAGAAAGTAAACAAAAAAAAGACAAGTTTTCAACTAACTGTTGTAAAGTAACAGTAAATACTGCGCAGGCGCATATGTACTACAATAGAAATCACTTTCGGCACTTTCCTTCTTTCTCTTACGACTAGCAAAAACCTATTTCGTACGTATATACATTGTTTATAATGTTTTCGCATAAAACGACTTAAAAATAACCTAAATATTTATGATATTTTGGGAAAAAAATCATATCGAAAAATCTAGACGTGATAGAAAAAATCGGACATCGGGAACAGATTCAGAGCATCAAAATCTTCATATTTATGACAAAATGTTTTGAAGGAGGATTTTGTTGCAGACCAGTGTAATTTGTTTTCACTCACACATGAGATAAGAAGCAAATCGAAGAGCCTACGACAGGATAGGCAGATGACTGATGACACAGTATAACAAGGATGTACCCCGATAACCGTCCCAAACAACCATCAAGTCATGTCGCAAGCCCCTCGGGAGAATCCAGAATACATACATACGTTGATCCTGGAACGTGAGCCACACAGGGCGTGTGGATCACTATGGCAGGTTTTAACACACGTGGTCGCTATCCGGGCGGATATGAATATCCTACCACCAGCAAAACATTTTTAACATTCATTGAAATAACAATAACTTTAATTAATAACTTTTTAATGTAAAGTTTAAATGGCTCTTTCCCATAAGCCACTCATAAAACCACGCAGGAAACTTTCAGGAACTGTTGCTGACTAGCAAACTCTTTTATTTTTTAATTGATCCTAATTTAATGATGAAGATATCCTACCTTTTGTCCTGGCTTTCCGTGTTCTCCGTCCAATCCAGGCATACCCTTAGAAAACATAAATAAGTTTATAAAACTTCAATTAATTTACACTAATCTACATCTAAATATATAAAACTCAAAGGTGACTGACTGACATAGTGATCTATCAATGCACAGCCCAAACCACTGGAGGGATCGGGATGAAATTTGGAATGCAGGTAGATGTTATGACGTAGGCATCCGCTAAGAAAGGATTTTGATAAATTCTACCCCCAAGGGGATAAAATAGGGGATGAAAGTTTGTATGAAACTTTTTAAACGTTCACACGGGCGGAGCCGCGAGCTAAAGCTAGTTTTATATATGAGTGATAATATTTTTACCTGTTCGCCTTTATCTCCTTTGATTCCCTGTCAACAAATATAAAAAAGATATAGTATATCATAATCTACACATATAATCAATTATATTATTAGCCTCTGTGGTTCTCTTTATTTTTAACACGCTTTTGTTAGCGTCATACGTATATTAGTATGTAACGAAAAGTTGAACATGATTTTGACCTCCTTCAAATTCACACTTTTTTTTTACAATAAAATAATTTATTTTCTTGAAATTTACTATCTATTTTTTAGTTGGATTTTCTATAAAAGCATGTTTAGTTTTCTTAAACTACTATTTTTTAAACACATCACATTTTGACACCTGATGGACAGCGATATCAAGCGTCCATGATCACTGCAATACCAGAATAACCTTGGCTGCGTTGGTGACCACAACATGGCTTGGCTGATTTATTGCAGGTTTATTATTTATTTATTTTTTTAGGTTTTTTTTTTTGTTTTTTTTTTATTGTTTTTTTTATTCTTTGCTGTTATACAGAGCATAGAGCGATAGAAAAACCCAATGTCACATTTAGCCAACCCGGGGATCGAATCCGAGACAACAGTCGTACCACTTACATATGTAATACATCTGCGCCATCGATGTAGTCAGATTATTATTTTGTTTATTATTATAAAAAAATTGAGTAACCAAAAGTTTAGCTATAGCTGTTATACTAGATGGTGTTGATCAAATGACGACTAAACGTGAACTTTGGCTCGCGCTCGGGGTCAACGCGCCTCCTTCTCCCAATTGAGTGAGAAGATTAAATTTAGCGATTTCATATCACTACATCTCGCCTTTTACCTGCGGAAACAGGTTCCACTGATGATTGAGGATCTCGTGGAAACGCTTTTATTTTCTCCGATGAAAAACTAACCTATTCCCTTCACCTTAGATCAGTGGGTTTCTCTGGGTTCGATCGCCATACCAAATTTTATTGTAATCAGTACATTATCATGGTTTAAGCCGTGAACAACAGACTACGTTTCTTTTGCAAGTTTCAAGATTGTATGGAAATTAAGAACCGCTAAGCCAATTTTGATTAATTTTAAGACAGACACATCTTGATACCTGATGTTGAAAGCGGAATATATAATTTAAAAGCACCTTTTGTACAGTTACGTACGGGATAAAAGTAAACGGCTGAACCAGTTTTGGTGAACTTCAGAATGGAGATTTAGAAAAAAAATATTACTGTAAAACGTCCTTACCGGAGGCCCTTCTGGTCCTGGTTTACCGATGATGTTGATGTCTTCCTGAAAAAGGTAATATTTTAGTTAGGTAATCATAATAACCTACACAAAATAAGTCTCGTGAGCCCTATTTTGAGGTGCAAGATCGAGACAAGAGACAGCGACACGTCCACTTTATCTTCAATTACATATAATAAAAAAATTAACGGATAGCTGTCTGTACATGGAAGATATATGAGAAAAATTATTATTGAGACCTTTATCAACGCAATGATTGTTAGAATTTTTGTCTGTTTGTCTGTGCGTTTGTGCACGCTAACCTCAGACACGGCTTATCCGATTTAGATGTAGTTTTCACTCATATATTGTGGTATGCTTCACTTAAAATTTAGTGTTGTTTCATGTCAATCGGTTCATAAATAAAAAAGTTATGCCAATTTAAAAGTATCGATAATATAACGGGGCAGAACTTCACGCGGGCGGAGCCTCGAGCGAATACTAGTATATAATAACTCGGTTCTTTTTTAACATTTTATACCTATTGCTACGCACTACATATTTAATTGATATACTTGACAGTAGAATATACTTTATGCACAGCGAAGTACCGAATTTGGAAAGAGCACACCGTCGTGAAATATTGTTATTTTTAATGAACACTTACTATCTTCAGCTGACACGTTTCTGAAACAATATAACAAACAATGTAATAATATAAATAATGGAACTTTGATTTACGACTCATTTAATTTGTTACTAAAATTTTCTTAGATAATAATTAACGTAAACGTTTTTGGATGTATTATATTATTAATAGTATTAACCGTAAACACTTTTTTGAGTGGTAGAGCCACGCTGTAGACAGTTTTGTCTACAGCATGAATGGGCTGGCTCGACCGGGTCGTTACCACTGTCTCACAGAAAACCGACGTAAAGTAGCGGCTTGCTGCTGCGTTTCGTACGGTGAGTTAGATATCCGGAAGCCCAAATCCCCTCCCCTTCCCAATCCCTAATTATCCCTCTCCTTTAAGGTCGGCAACGCGCCCATGATTCTTCTGGTGGTGGGCGTACATGGGCGGTGGAGATCACTTACCATCAGGTGACCCACTTGCTCGTTTGCCGGCCTATGCTATAAAAAAAAACATTTTTGAATGTTACCGTTAACGCTCCGTATCCAAAAGGTGCTAACGACCATATTGCTAAATCTACGCTGTGTTACCTCACTCTAACTCATTTTCATTTGTTCCGTCAATAGACAGTCCAAGTGATAGAATGTACCCTTAAAAATTTTATTCCTTGTATGTGGTCTCTAGTGGCAACGTATTCAGGCTGACGTAGTCCTTGATTAAAATCCTAGGTCGGGCGATCAAAATCTATCTTTGAGTCTTCGCGTCTAAAATTAGATACGAATTGCTCAGGGTTGAAGTTGGTGCCTAGTATGGCGATAAGCTCTTTCCCTTTAACGCCATGAGACGGAATCCTTGTATTACTGTGCCTGCATCGGTCATCCGCCTGTCCGGTCGTAGGCCCCTCGATTTTCCCAGAAGAAGGACGAAGCATTATACAGGTCGGCATGACTCTGGTGACCACCGACAAACTCATTGTGTGTCGATTGTTGCTGATTTTTTGGACTGCACTATTGCCGTGCTCGGATAAAAAAAACAAGCTCGGCGGACCGTGGGTATAGTAGTTGCAACTTCGACTATCCCTACGGGGATACAGGGGTGATTTTGTATTTTGTTAATGCTTTTATTAGTGATGCTAGTAATTTTTTTTATTTAATAATTCACTTACTATAGGTTGAGTGACAACTCCTTTTAGAGTCATCGGTGTACTGAAAAAGAAAAATATAAAAAAATTAGCAAACCACCTTAATTGTCATTTCTACTGGCTTGATTAATAGACTATTTTATTCTATTTCTCGATTATTTTTATTATTTTAATCAATAAGAACATGACCCAAAATCTATTATCTAAGAATTATCTAAATTTAAGTCAAAAATAAATAAGTATGAAGCCATTTAAATCTGCTGGAAAGTGTACAATAAAATTGACAAATGACGAAAAAGGATGCACAAACGTCGTGTTACGTCACACGTTTCGATGCACACGTGCGAGAGAGATAGTGGAATACCATCATAATGCGCTCACCTTTGCTTCTACCAATATGTAATGCGACCTAAGTTTTTTTAAATAATTATTATTATACTTTTGCAAAGTGGAGATGGAGGGTTGTAGTCAAAGTATCAAATGAAAGATTATACGATTTTAAAAGGGCGATTTCAGAAATAAAATACGATATTATTGGCCTTTCTGAAATAAGACGAACGGGATATAATATTATAGAAGAAGACGATCATATTTTCTGTTATTTCGGGAAAACTAAAGGTCAATATGGTGTCGGATTCCTCATAAAAAAACAATATAAACTAAATATTGTGAGTTTCATTGCAGTATCCGATCGCATTTGCATTTTAAATCTAAATTTCGACAACACAAGACTCACTATTATACAAGTACATGCACCAACCGTTGAGGCAAACATCCAAGAAATCAATAACTTCTACAATCTACTACAAAATGCACAATATCAATACAATAACCAGAAAATAATATTAGGTGACTTTAATGCCCGTATTGGAAAGCGACTACCAGGAGAAGAAAGTATACTGGGCAAATATTGTTATGGAAATAGAGACAAAAGAGGTGAAAGATTACTCCAGTTCTGCTGGGAAAATAAATTATACATTATAAATAGTCTATTCAAAAAGAACAATAAAACTATGTGGACATGGCTCTCACCAAAGAAACGAAAAAGTCAAATCGATTATATACTAACAAATAGAAAACAAAACACCTCAAACTTTGAAATCATATCCAACCTAAAGTTCCCCAGCGACCATCGTCTCTTGAGAAGCACACTACAGATAACTACGATAAAGAAAAGTAGAGCAAATTTCAAAAATTACAAAACCAAACTCACAACTTTAGAGGAAAGGGAACAATTCATACAAACCTTAAGTACAAATATGCACGAACTTGAATTAGAGGGAAATGAAAATATAGAGTCCTTATACAAAAAAATTAAAACAACTATAATCTCCAGTTTAAATTCAATAGAACAGAAACCAATAAAACGTGAGCCTATTCCTGGTTACATAAAATGTCTTATAATAAGAAGAAATGAATTAATACATAAGAAGCCCCTTACAAAGGAAGAAAAAGCCGAACGTACCTACCTCTACAAAAACATCTACAAATTAATAAAACGGGAACGCACAGAACAAAGAATAAATGAAATTAAAACACATCTTGAATCAACAGGTAGCTTAAAGCGGGGTCTTAAAAATCTTAATACCACGAAAAGATGGATTCCCTATATAAAAAATGACATTACCAACATGAAAATATTATCAAGAACTAAAATAATAGAGAAAGCAACATTGTTTTTTAACAATTTATACTCAGCAAGAGATACTACTACCGAAATCGAAACAACTAACCGGAACTCTGCTACTCTAGGTAGATTCTCTACACATGAAGTAATAAAGAAAATTGAATTTTTAAAATCCGGTAAAAGCAACGGGCCAGATGGAATCTCAAATGAAGCACTAAAATTAGGGAAAATGTTACTAGCACCATACTTAACAATTTTATTTAACAACATCTTAAATGACAGAGCAATACCAAAAGAATGGGCGCAATCCGACATAATCTTACTCTACAAGAAAGGTGACCCTGCCGATATTGGAAACTACCGACCAATAAGCTTACAATCAAATGTGTACAAACTATTTGCTTCATGTCTTGGGGCTCGCCTAACAATGTTCATAGAGAAATTTCAGCCGCCGGAACAAGCAGGTTTCAGGAAAAACTTCTCAACAACAGATCACATCCACACTTTAAATTTGATCATAGAGAAATATTTGGAGCACAATAAACCTCTCTACCTTGCATTTATTGACTACGCCAAAGCCTTTGACTCTATATCACATAAAAGCATATGGAAAGCTCTACATGAATGCGAAATACCATCAGAAACTATAGATCTAATAAAAGACATTTACTGCAAAAGCAAAAGTCGTGTAAAGTTAGAGAGACAAGGTCCTGAAATAAATATTAGTAGAGGCGTCAGACAAGGTGACCCCCTATCACCTATTATCTTTATAGCTGTGCTCCAAAGTATAATGAAAACTTTGAACTGGGAAAGGAAAGGAATTAATATAAATGGAAAACTCCTCAGTAATCTTAGATTTGCAGATGACATCATACTCTTCTCTGAAACAGCATCTCAATTACAAAAAATGATTATCGAATTAAATGAAGTAAGCAATAAGATCGGTTTAGAACTAAATGCTAGTAAAACAAAAATTATGACGAACCACCAAACTATTCCAATAAAGGTTAATAACTATACATTACAATATGTTCAAAGCTATGTTTACCTGGGTCAACAAGTATCTTTCTCAAAGAAAAGACACGAAGATGAGGTAAAAAGACGAATCAACATAACCTGGAATAAATTCTGGAGCAATAAAGAAACCCTTAAATCAGAATTACCTTTAAAACTTAAGAAAATAATAATGGACTCATGTTTACTACCTTGTCTTACATATGGCTGCCAGACATGGATTTACAATAACTACACCAAAAATAAAATACAAGTGTGCCAGAGAGCGATGGAAAGGAGTCTATTAAACATACAAAGACAACATCGGAAAAGAAATACAGAAATAAGGAAAACAACAAAAATAATAGACGCTTTAGAATATTCCCAAAAACAAAAATGGAATTGGGCGGGTCATATTGCACGCATGGACAAGGAAAAATGGACACCAAGGGTAACTACCTGGCAAGGACCAACAAATAAAAGATTAAGAGGTAGACCAAAGGAAAAATGGGTTGATGAAATAAAAAGAAAAGCTGGTGAAAACTGGATCACCAAAGCCAAAGACAGACAGATGTGGAGAAAAATGGAGGAGGCCTTTACCCGTAGAGGGGTCCATAATGATTTATAAAAAAAAAAAATGAATTTTGATTTTGATTCTTTTAACTTTTTTAATTTATTTATCATTTAAAGTTTATATCCAATGAAATTATTTATTATGATTGAAATCTAAATTTAACGATTATTAATAGTAATATTTTATTTTTTTAATGCATGCACATATTATGTAATAATTAATCATATGATGTAATTGTTTAATATTATCCATTATGGAAATAAAGAGGCTATAATAATAATAATAATAATACTTTTGCAAAACAGTTTCTTTTTATTATTATTATCAGTTGCATAAAAAATGTATAAAGTTTGCCATAGTCAAAACTGATTAATGAAGTAATTGTTATAAAAAAGTAAAGGTTTTACGTATTAAGTAGTCAGGAAATTAATTATTTTTGTATCTCTATGTTAAACGCTAATGTAACCTTGTGATAAATGTTTCAGACAGATGTTTTCCTCAATGTTTTACATATCAGCACAATACTCTGTATTTTCCAAATGTTTTTTTCCTTTTTTAAATAGGTACATAAAATAAAAAAAATACATTTAAAATATAAAAAATAACGACTGCGACCGATCGCAAAACCCAAGCCACCAATGAAACTGATACTGCGTGCCGTGTCCAGCGATATTGCCTTCTGCATCTAAGCCATTCTTGAGTCTAGACTCAATAATCTATTAAGAGCCTCTGGAGATATTGGTCGAGGCTCTAACTCATTAGTATTATTAATACTTTTGTATAAGTGTTAATAACGACGACGAGCACGTGGTTCGTCTGGTAGCTTCACGTCAGCTCATAAACAAAAGCAGCACCAATCAGAACTTCGAATAATTTACAAGGTGCTAGGTCCCTTGTATGCAAGAGGCCGTCTGGGTTGGTACCACCGCTTTTTCTACTTCTGCCGCCATGCTACAGTGTGTAAGCACTTTTGTGTATCGGTTTGAAGGACATTGAAGCCAGTGAAATTACTGGGCTTCTTAACATCTTATGTCTCGGGGTGACGAGCGCAGTTCAGTGCCATGCAGTGTTTTGTAATTCAAAGTTCTGGGTGTTGTTGCACTTATCATCAGGCGAGCGCCTTGCTCGTCGTCGTCAATCAAGTAGAAAAAAAAATTATGAAGTGCTACATGATACTGAATTGCGCTCATCACTACGAGATATAAGCTGTTGAGTATCGTAATGCCCAATAATTTCACTGGCTTGCATGTCCTCCAAATTGTAACACAACAGTGCTTCGACACATCGGCTTGGCGGCAGAAATAGACAAAGCGGTTGTCCCTACGGCTTCTTGACCAACTAGTTTTCAATAATACTGCAAGAGTATTTACAATATGGGTTATATTAGTATGAAATCTGCTTAGCCTTTATTACATTAATATTAAAAAAAAATAACAACTTACCAAGTTAGTTTCCGTCTTGGTAACTGAAAGATAATTTTATATTTGTCAGTTTAAATTCACAATGGCTTTAATAGACTTAAAAGGAGACGTGTCCGCGATTTCACCAAAATCTGATGAATTAACTGTGATAATAGTTTTCACTAACATAACGTTTTAGACAAAGGTTTAGGTTTTTTTTTAAATATTTAGATACATAATATCAAAATAATATATATAATTGTATCATTATTTATTGTAACAACCAATCATCATAACTGTTGGTGTGGTTTGTTACCATATAGATATAAATAAAGTTTTTGAGTGAACATTGTTAAATACAAGTGAGAGAAGTCGGAAGTGGATTATTAAATAATAAATAAAACTCACCATAGTCATCAGCTTTCGATGCTCTGAATAAATAAAACGTAAAAATATAGAGTAATAACGCGTGGACGTCCATCCTTTATTAATATAAGACACAAATTGACACAAATACTACATAAAATAATAATTTATCTAGTTTTTCCTTAATCGTCATATTTATTTTAATCCCAATGACTGGAAATAACATCCTCCTACTGAAAGTATTTAAGGCAGTAAGGTGTAAGTAGAAAGGCAGTAAGCATGTAAGGCAGGCACTCACAACGCATACAGTAAAAGTATAGCAAACATACAGAAACATATACATATGTATACATACATAGAAACAGACTTTGTTGACCACCGCTCCGTCTATTTCTGCCGCCAAGCCACAGTGTGTAAGTACTGTTGTGTTTCGGTTTTGAAGGACATTGAAGCCAGTGAAATTGGTGCTACTATTACCCTGGAAACAACCACACATTCACCAGCTGACCCCCCTAGGTTTATGCACATAAAACAGTACACGAATGGATAAATAGTTATATTGTATTTAATCAAAATCAAAATCTTTATTCATTATGTAGGCTAACAAAGCGCTTATGGCAGGTCAAGTACACAACATTAATAAGTCATTAATAAGACTAACTTAAAATAAAGGAACTTTGGAATAACCGCCGCGCTATAGGCTGGCAGGAAAAGGCATACCAACAAGCATGGGAAGAGGGAGGGGATCCTTAAATATAGGGATTCACGGACTAGGAGGATATGGAAATCGGGACAAGGGCAGGAAGGAGTAGGGTAAATTAACAATAAATCTGTAAGGGTTTTAAAGGTAAGGAGACGTGTCGTGGACCTTACCGGCAGGAATATCCCTAGCCTAGCTAACCTACCAACCTTTCTCTAGCTACCTACTGATGACGACCCGAAGAAGAAAGGCAGAAAGAAACTCCGGGCTTAATGTTAATGTTCTTATGGTAACTAAATATAATTAAATAGATGCGGTCCTGTGACAATAGGCCGGACCACCAGCAATCATTAATTTTCAATAATAATATATAACATCCTCTACCTGAATAGATGCAATTCCTGCCATGTCATGATTCCATAGAAACAAAAATATTTATGCTATTTCCTGATTCTAAAATAAGGAATACAATACAATAGTATCATGAGTAATACAATAAGTAATACCTAATAATAGGAATACCTACTATTGACACATTGTTTGTCGTTGGTCGACACTATTCTTGGATTGCGCTAAACTTACCATCAGGTGTAGCGTAGTCACTTTGCCGAGCCAGGATTAAAAAAAAAAAAAAAAATTACATTATGCACAACATGAAGAACGGGTAAAATTGCCTAAAGCCCTAAAGTGTGTTATATGATAATTAAGTACTTTTTTAGTAGTAGACCCATGCTATAAACATTTCCGTCTACAGCAGTGTTTCCCAACGTGGGGCCCACGCCCCACAGGGAGTCAATTTGATAGTTAATGGGGGCAATTTAAAAATGCACTCGCCGCGACTTTAACCCTTTCGCTTTGGGTTATTTAAATGCAATGCTAGATATCGGTGACAAATTTAACAAAAAAAATTTAAGGTGGGGCATGGCCTAAAAAAGGTTGGGAAATACTGGTCTACAGCATGGGTCGGTATCGCTGTCTAACAGAAAAAATACAATTGGCAGCTTGCTGTTGCGTTTTGTATGATTAGTGATTTCCATAGGACGTTTCTCCTCAATTAAAATAGAGTTTATTGATCATCAAATATTAGTTTAAAAAAACTAAAAATATAAATTAATTGTAATAAATTTGAAGAAAAAAATCTATTTTATTGTAAAAAAGCGTGGGGTACTTTTTAAGATATTATCAAAATGATAATCCTTCTACTCTATCTGTCAATAAAATGTTTATAACTATTGGCACCGTGCACCCCACACTTTTTTTACAATACGTTTTTTCTTCAAATTTGTATTCTACTTTTTATTTGGATTTTCTATAAATTTGATTTTTTTAAACTATTATTTATTTTACATTTAAAAAAAAATTATATCTATATATTTTGTTTAAAATATTGAATTGTCATCGGTCCTTGATAAGGATGCCAAATTTCGATTTAATCCGTACCATCATATTAACATACTAACATACGTATGAAGCTAATAAAAGCGTGTTAATAAGGATAATTTAGAATTTTAATGGAATATTTAAATATGTCTAATTTTATACATTATTTTATATGTAACGTAATAATGCGAAAAGGAAATTTATTTGCTAAAACAATTAAAATTGAATATATATACCCAATGACATTTTATAATTAACCCGCCGTTTATTTTTTATGAGTGGTAGAGCCACGCTGTAGACAGTTTTGTCTACAGCATGAACAGACCAGCTCGACCGGGTCGTTACTACCATCTCTCAGAAAACCGACGTAAAGTAGCGGCTTCCTGCTCCTGCGGTGAGTGAGTTATCCGGAGGCCCAAAACCCCCTCCCCTTCTCAATCCCTTTTCTTTAAGGTCGGCAAAGCGCCCATGATTCTTCTGGTATTGTGTGTGTACATGGACAGTGGAGATCACTTACCATCAGGTAACCCACTTACTCGTTTGCCGGCCTATGTGATAAAAATAATATTGGTATGAACAAAGATGGGCGCGTAGTGAGGCAGTCTATGGATTAAAATGGTTTTTAACTTATTTATTCTTGACTTGATTTATATAATTATTTTAATAATAAATTTTGGGGAACGTAAAATGGTTGATATAGTAAAAAAAAATGAAATATTGAAACTGTGTTATAATGACAGACTAGCTCTTATTACAACAACATAAATTATATATTTTTACATGGAATTGAATATTCAATCAACTCAAATAGTTGTCAAACTATATTAATAAGCTTTAACAACGATAGTCTACCGCAAAAAAAAACTTAATTCGTAATATTTTTAGTATAAGCGCCATCTACGTGTTAATTCCAGGACTATTTTCTAGCAGTAGAAAATTAACTGAACCAAGATAGTGACGTCATATCGTGTAACTATTTAGGACAACAGTATTCTAACAGATGGTGTAGTCTATATAAAGCTGTTTTAAATAATGTATACCTTTATTGCAATTATTACACTGATTTCACACCATGTATAAGAAGATTATAGGTACATATCAAATGTTTTTTATTAAAAAGACAAATGTTTTAATTTTATTAAAAAAGTAAAAAATGAAACATTTACCGTGTACGATTATATATATGAGACCAAAATAAAAATAAATAACCACCGTAAAATCAGTTTAAATTAGTTTTATTTCAACATGTTTAGCGGTTAAATACGATTCAGGCGCGTCATGTAACTGGACCTTAGAATCTTTCCTAGTGAAATGCAGGATTAAATCTGTATTTGATACACGTGTTGATAAAGAGAGGGCGTTGAAATCAATTCTTGTTTCAGAGTTTGCAAAGGCTTAGGTTTACTAGGGAAAGTTCCCAGGTAGGTACCTCAGAAAATCTCGGAAAATAGAAAGTGTCATCCCGGGTATTTAGTATGTTTACGTTAATCGTGATAACCGAAACAGGTATTCGCGTGGTGACTGGCCCCATTAACTATCAGATAAGTAGAGCAAATGTAGAGTCATTATGGAGCGAATTCATTAATAACTTTTAAAGTAAGGACAGGCCACTGATGATTAGTACATCATCATCATCATCATCATCAGCCACAGGACGTCCACTGCTGAACATATGCCTCCCCCAAAGATTTACAGACCGACCTGTTGGAAGCGGCCTGCATCCAGCGACTTCCTGCGACCTTTATCAGGTCGTCTCTCCACCTTATAGGCGGACGTCCAACGCTGCGCTTGCCAGTACGTGGCCTCCATTCCAGAATCTTTCTGCCCCATCGGTTATCGGTTCTGCAATAAGTACAATGAACCATTATTCACCAACTGTACGGTGGTAGGTATCTATCCACTCGTGTACAAATATGTACAATTATCTTATTTCCTCATTTACTTGTGAGTATTTAGTAGTACATGAGGAAATAAAAGCGCTTGTTCAATATGTACTAGTTGGTATATCTTTCGCATACAAAAGGCCTTCTGAGTTGTTACCACGCTTTGTCTATTTCTGCCGCGAAGTAACAGCATGTTATGTTTGGATTTAAAGGACATTAATAATCAGGCGAGTTCCTTCTCGTTTCATCAGTATGGTTACCAACATCCTCTTAATACGTATGTGCTCTTATTACTACAAAGATTTTGAAAATCTAAGAAGTAATATTTAAAGTCAGTCACTATATTGTTCTACAATAAGTACATGTCTTCGTATATATTTTGTCAACTGCGTTAAAGAGATGGGATAGGTACATTGCTATACAAATGCATATGAAATTCACTAGTGTATTCTCGGATTCAATAAGCGTTAAGTGCTAACCTACAATCCCGACCAAATGGTCTGTGAAACTTCACTAACATCCTTTACGACTCTTGCTTCACTTAGTCTTGTTCCGAAGAGAATCCGAATTTCATTTTCTTTTTAGGTAGACCTATTTCTAAATGTACCTATACCATCATCATCAATTTTATACCAGAAATGTATACAAATATTTACGCACTTATAGAGTACTAGCTTTTGCTCGCGGCTCCGCCCGCGTGATCTGCTTTTTCCGGGAGTAGCTATATGCATGGAAAGTCTCAGCCCGATCGGTTTAAAATTGACAATATTTCATACAAACTTTCATCCCCTATTTTATCCCCTTGGGGGTAGAATTTATCAAAATCCTTTCTTGGCGTATGCCTACCGCATAACATCTATCTGCATGTCAAATTTCAGCCCGATCCTTCCAGTGGTTTGGGCTGTGCGTTGATAGAGCACTATGTCTGTCAGTCACCTTTGAGTTTTATATATTTAGATATTATAAATGCAAAAGTAACTCTGTATGTTACGATTTCATGGCTAAGCGGCTGTACAGATTTTAATGAAATTATGTAAAGAAATAGTGGACAGGGAGCCCTCGGGTAGCTGATCCACTTGACTACTATCAAGCTCATTTTCCGTGAGTAGCTTCGTTTCGATGAGACGACCCTATGCGAAAATTCTCTATTGTGGTAGCTAACAGAGGTAGCAAGGATAGAATATTTCGATTTGATGATACTCAAAAAAATATTATTTTATTTGTAGGACAATATGACAGTTAAATTATATAAATATTAACTAAGTAAAAACAAAAAAATCAGCTGGTTAGTAATCATACCTATTGGAAGGAGGGGCTTCCAATAGGTATCGATAACGAGGTCATAAGAATGATTACTAACCAGCTGATTTTTTTGTTTTTACTTAGTTAATATTTATATAATTTAACTGTCATATTGTCCTACAAATAAAATAATAATTTTTTGAGTATCATCAAATCGAAATATTCTATCCTTGCTACCTCTGTTAGCTACCACAATAGAGAATTTTCGCATAGGGAATAGTTGGTCGTCTCATCGAAACGAAGCTACTCACGGAAAATGAGCTTGATAGTAGTCAAGTGGATCAGCTACCCGAGGGCTCCCTGTCCATAGGTTATATCAAAGAAATATATGTTAATATGTTCCAGATTATACGATTCTGTGGAAGCAGTACCTAATTGATGCATTAGAGGGAGTCGTGAGAGCCAATGAATGGTCCCACTACGGAAGATACTAAAGACCAGGTGAAGTGGAAACTTCAGGTATGCAGATGGACATAGGCGAAAAGTCAAGATAACGCCACGTAGAAAGAAGAAAAGATATTTAAGCTTTTTATATAGCCGGCCAGGGAATAAACTTTTCGACCGGCACAGTAGTTAGTTTAGTTTTAGTATCTATGGAGAGATAATAAAAACTGCCATCGTTTTAGAAAACTATCAAAACTTTGTACTAGATCCACTACTCACTTGAGCCAAAAACTAAGAATTCCACAATATTGGGGCTTAAAAAACAAATACATGTGTCGAATTGAGAACCTTCTTCATTTTTTTTTGGCAGTTAAAAAAGGAAATAATTTCGTATTTTTGCATAGATTTTATGCCTGTTATTATTGTTTTTTTATTTATATTTTTGTAGTATAATGCACATTATAATAATGAACTGGCTTTTGATCGTGACTGCTTCCACGTGGTTGTATATAGCACATAGAAGATTTAAGTGCCGTAAAAATCCTTACACGTGTTTTATTACTAATAGTATCGTGTAATAATAACTATGACACACATCAGTTCATACTAATTCAAGCATGAGTTTTCCTCATCTGTAGTTATGGGTATTAATTAATCAATTTACCTATTTTATTAATATCCTGTTATATTATGAATATACTTTTTTATTTCGAGGAGAATTTTTTTAAGTGGTAGAGCCACACTGTAGGCGCTTTTTGACTATGAATGGACCGGCTTGACCGGGTTATTACTGTTGTCCACAGAAAACCGATGTGAAGTGACATCTCGCTGTTGCGTTCGATATGATGAGTGGGATTACCGGAGGCCCGAATTTCCTTCCCAAGCTCCATTCCTTTCGTTCGTTGACAACGTATCCATGATTCTTCTGATGCGTGTTCATGCATGGAGAAGATCACTTACCGTCAGGTCACCCACTTGCTGATCTTTGCAATGAAAAACTATCATATCGATGGCTCCTAATTACACTATCGTATGTCTAACCTTTAAATGGCTCTCCTGTAAAGTTGTTTTTTAGACATACGAAAGTGTACTTAGGAGCCATCGAAATATGCAAATTTCCTCCAATTTTTCTTTCACTGTAAAAGTATACATATATCTTTATAAAGTCAGAGTCCCGTGCCCTTGGGGTAAGCTTCGAATCCACGATCTCCATATCGTCAATCCATTCGAATCTCCGCTAGGCTATCGCTGATTTTAAAATCATTTTGTGGGATAAAATATAAAGAAAAAACATATTGTAGCCATCCACATATGCCCGACCTTTCACATATTCACATTTATTTGCTTTACGACCAAAGTTTAGGAAACTTCAAACAAATTTGGTGATCATGGTGAAAATACATATTTTTATAAAAAAAAAACTATCTATTGCCTACGGCTTCGCTCGTTTTAATGTCTTTTTCTAGTATACAAAGTAGTGTTTGTACTAATTCATGTCATTGCCAACTTTTATTCAAATCTGTTCAGCCCTTAAGACGTATGGTTCAAAAGATAAAATTCACTGCCATCAGCGCCATCAATCCGGCATTAACGTAATTATGTTCGTCGGAGTAGTCATATCTCCCTTCATATATTAGACCGGTGATTATCCATTTTGAAACATAAATAAATTATAGTAGAATGAAACCCATTGTAAAAGGAAGAGAATACAACAAAATTGATAGGAAAAATAAATTACGGGCGATCTGAGGTCGGGAAGTGGGAAGGGGGGGGCTTTTAAGGGTAAAAAACGGTTTATCTCGATTTCCGGAAAAACTACAAGTCCTATGGAAAAAAGTTAAATCGCAAAGTTGTAGGTAATAAAAAGATCTACAACTTTTGTATACACACTTTCTTCACATAACCTCAAAATATATGTGAAAAATTCAAATAACCAAGTTTTTTGTTTTTATTTTTATCTATTATAATAAATCATTTTTTTTCACGAAATTTGGTGAAAACTTACCTTTTTGTATCCCAAATACACTGTAATTTTTGGAACGAAGTTCCTTACGGCAGGCTTGGAGGGGATAGGGATTTCGCTGCGTGACCGAACTGAAAAAAATGTGATAGTAAAACCGTAAGAAAAATGCGTGGAAAAAATGCGTGGAATAAAAGCGTTAAATGAGACGTGTTCCTTTTTTAAAATGAAATTCATTCAGCCAGTTATTGAAGTATTTTTATATCTCCTTCGATTTTTAAAAGATTACGCTAGCTCGTTATTATTTATAATTACATAAGTTGATAAAAAATGCTATACAATAGCTTTACCGCGGCAGTCTCCGAGTGCCACACGTCTTTTTTTTATTTATTTCTATTTTTCTATTTCTATGTAATTTTATGTTGTCAAACAAAAATAAAGAGACATATTTTGTTATTTTAGTTGATAATTTGAATTACGATGTTTTTTTTATTTTAATTAATTTATTATTTCCTAAAATACTGAATTTCCTAAATACTTTCTTGTACTTAAATAAAAACTAATCAGCAAAATTTAAGAGAAAAATCAAGAAAACCTACATAAAATTGAGCACGACTTTTTTTGCAATTTGTGTCGATTCTTCATTAGCCGAAGGAACTTCGTTCCTACCTGGTGTCCCACGACACCACAAATTTTTGTACATCACAACATAAAGTATTGAAAATACACAATAGACATCTAAAAATCATAAAAAGAAATACAATTGGCGGCCTTATTTTTTGATTTGAAATATTTATTTTTGCACCTTATTTTGACTTAATATCGAAAAAGCAGCCTAATTTTCAAACGAAAATTCTCACATCAAAATATGAGCTTTTTTAAAAAAGTCTGTTGGTTTCTTGTTCATTGAATTCTCTACTTTCTGATGGTGTAAAAAAAGATATACATGACTATGGCAAATGTGCTCAGAAAATGCAAAGAAACGAACTACTAAATAACTGGTAGTAAGGCCCAGACCCACCTAGCCCCTTCCCCACTTCTTTATGATGGGCTAAAATTTTCCGTAGATCACTCAGGTATATAAGTTATATTAAAATAACAATAAAGAGGCATCTACGCATATAATTTAAAGAAGATTCTACAACTTTCTCAAAATATTGTAGATATGTCTTATTAAATATTAACTTATAACTTTACATTTTCTGAGCACATTTACCATAGTAATGTATATATATTTTTACACCATCAGAAAGTAGAGAATTCAATGAACAAGAAACCAACAGATTTTTTTAAAAAAGCTCATATTTTGACGTGAGAATTTTCGATTGAAAATTAGGCTGCTTTTTCGATATTAAGTCAAAATAAGGTGCAAAAATAAATATTTTAAATCAAAAAAATTACAGTGTATTTGGGATACAAAAAGGTAAGTTTTCACCAAATTTCGTGAAAAAAATGATTTATTATAATAGATAAAAATAAAAACAAAAAACTTGGTTATTTGAATTTTTCACATATATTTTGAGGTTATGTGAAGAAAGTGTGTATACAAAAGTTGTAGATCTTTTTATTACCTACAACTTTGCGATTTAACTTTTTTCCATAGGACTTGTAGTTTTTCCGGAAATCGAGATAAACCGTTTTTTACCCTTAAAAGCCCCCCCCTTCCCACTTCCCGACCTCAGGTCGCCCGTAATTTATTTTTCCTATCAATTTTGTTGTATTCTCTTCCTTTTACAATGGGTTTCATTCTACTATAAATTTGTTTCTATTTTTACCATTTTCAACCGGATAATCACCGGTCTATATGTGCAAAGTTTCATATCAATTGGGCTAACGGTTCTCTAGTTTTAGGCGAACATACATACATACAGTCTCTTTTATATATATAGATGATACAAGTCCTATTAAAGAAACTGGATTGATGATACTTGAAGTGTTCTTGCGAGCCATTTTTTTGAGTAATGAGGTAATTTTTTTGAATTCATTTTCTAACGATAAAGTTAAAAATTGTACCAGTGTCAAACAAATGGTTTATTCTTATTTAATACAATTCATGCCAAATATGTACCGATACTTGATGCCAAAGACATTCTCTACCAGTCAACCATTGAGTGGTGCAGAGAGTAAATAAGGCCGGAGTATAAAAGAAACAAGAGAAGGTAAAGAGTAAGTTACTAAATATATACAGGGTTATTTTTAAAACACCAGCAACCTCGCAGGGGTAGATACCTAAGGTTATAAGCTACTACTTTTGTTCTACGACTTTTGATAATTTGTTAGATTTTATTTTCATACAAAAATAAGTATTCATTTAATTTCCGTCTTGAATGTTACCTACGCGCATCGCAGATTACGTAAGCAAACACGCGAAGCGTGGAGAACCGGGCTAGCGCCTTTGAAGGTCAACGCCCGAGCAGCTGAGCGGCGCCTTTGAGTCGCGCGCGCACGCCGCGCCGCGCCGCAGTCTACGAAGAAAAACACGACACAACAAAAACTTGTAAAATCATTTTTTTTTAAATATATTGAGTTATATCCAAACTCGCAGAACAAAAGTTGTTCCGTATGGGGTCAGCTATCTGGTCCTGCGAGGTTGCTGGTGTTTTAAAATTAACCCTGTATAGTACCTAATACTGTATACTAATTTAAAAACCTATCGTATTTAAGAATATAATATAATTCAATAATAAAAATAATTCGAAGACAGGTAGCCGGTCATAAAAACTACAAGCCAAATCTTTCTGTAACATGGGGCCGTCTGGTTTGGCACCATCGCTTTGTCTATTTCTACCACCAAGCAACAGTGTGTAAGCACTGTTGTGTTTCGGTTTGAAGGACATTGAAGTCAGTGAAATTACTGAGCATTATGAGACTTAACATCTTATGTCTCGGAGTGATGAGTGCAGTTCAGTGCAATGCATTGCTTTGTAATTCAAAGTTCTGTGTGGTGTTGCTTCTGTTACTGGGCAGGCGTTGCGCTTACCAACAGGCGAGCGCCTTGATCATCCCGTCATTCAATTAAATAAAAATAAATAAATAAGTTAAAAAGCAAGTTGTGCTGACCTCAATACGAGTGTGATAAAGGCAAGTGGAAGAAGAAAATTGTGAATTATCATCCGGAAGCTTTCTTAACTTTCTTTTTTTTTATTAAAGATGGGTTTGCTCTGGACCTCAATCGAGCCGCATGGACAAAGATGAGGTCGACGATGGAGCGAGCTTACCCAGAAGGTGCCGATTCACACTAGTCTTGAAGACATTCAGGTTGTACGCACTCGGGAAGACAGACGCAGGCAGGGAATTCCACTCCTTGGCTGTACGCATTATAAATTATGTTTTATAGCGCTTGGTGCGAATGTGAGGAATATCAACGAATTTTTCTTAATTATATAGATAGCTTGGGCATCAAGGCAGGCCTTAAACTTAACTTAATTTTACCCTTGGGTTTTCACATGGGCAGAACTGTCAACAACATTTTGTGATGTTATAAAGTATCGCAGAAATGACAACATTAATGAAATTCTCGAACGTGTTGCGGTTAAATGTTAGTTTGACTTTACGAAGTTTGAAATGTAAACGCCACGAAGATATTACGACAATGCGCATCTGTTGTGACGTGGGTAGTACATGAATGTAAGAAGATTTGCATAACATATTCTCACACCTGTATGGTAGGCAGAGGTGCAGCCAATGGTTCGTCGAGATTCTTTCATAAATACATAGAAGTTTTATTTTGGGCTTATAAAACACATCCAATCCGATCCGATCAGCCGACAAACGAGCAAATGGGTCACCTAATGGTAAGTGATCTCGACCGTCCATGTACGCCCACAATACCAGAAGAATCATAGACGCGTTGCCGACCTTAAAGGCTTTCCTTTCCTTCTCTATATGATACTCTGTATTATCCCTTTGGATAGTTATGGGATAGGTTTTGCCTTGATTGCACATCTGTCTATTCCTTCTCAAATACAAGCGTGAGCTTAAGTGTGTTATGTATCATCATCATCATCATCAGCCACAGGACGTCCACTGCTGAACATAGGCCTCCCCCAAAGATTTCCAGACCGACCTATTGGAAGCCGCCTGCATCCAGCAACTTCCTGCGACCTTTATCAGGTCGTCTGTCCACCTTGTAGGCGGACGCCCAACGCTGTGCTTGCCAGTACGTGGCCTCCGTTCCAGAACCTTTCTGTCCCATCGGTTATCGGTTCTGCGAGCTATGTGGTCCGTATAAATAAATAAATCATTATAAGCTTTAAACGTATTAAAATTTTCATAGACACTACGCTTTAGAGAACCTAAGTATGCTTTTCTTCACACTTCGTCACTCATTTGCTTTGTAACTCCTTGTCGTTTCCATACCCTGACAAGTTCACGCTGCTTTATTATCTTATTTACGAATTTTGTTTGGGAAGTATAACTTTACTGTCACTGTGTGTTTCGCCATGCTTTTAAAACCTGTAAACTCTTAACAACACAATGGTAAATAAAAAAAGGAATGGTTTTCACTTTTGTGCCGACTCGTTACAATCATTTGATTTATAATATACATTTAAATCATTTAATTAAAAACGGAAAACAATTACAAGCTGAGTTCCTCCTTTTTCGAAGTTGGCTGAGCCAAATGGAAGCGCCACGCTGTAGACAGTTTTGCAGCGTAAATCGACCGACTCTACCGGGCTGATACTACTGCTTCAAAGGATACCAACGTGTAGTGGTTGTTAGCTGTGACGTTTGGTACGGTTAAGTTTGCATATTACAAATATATTTTTCTAAGTCTAACTTGGACGATGATCTAAAATTGGATTTCACCACTAAACTGGTTTACTTATGTATGACATAAGTGAATAAGTTTAGATAAACTGAGGATAATGATAAAATGAGGATCTACATGCAAGTGGGCTTTTGTGGTTAATAACGATTTAGGATTGTCGTGCAAGTAGGCCTAAAACTGATCTTATATTTGAACTAGTCACAGCAATTAAACTTAACTTGCATCAAAACAAAACTAACTAATACGTATCCAGTCTGCTGATCTGTCAAATATGTTATGAGAAATGATGTACCCACAGGGGGTTATCTACAGCCCTACAATTGTTATTGTCATCAATAAAAATAGCAATAAAATTGAATTCTGTTGTTTTATTTATTTTGAAAAATGGTTCTAGAGCGATGAACGTACAGTTTTCAAGAAAAAAGTCAGCATCATGTTTTCAAGATTTATAGTTTTTATAATATATTTAAGAAATACAATTATTAAACGGGTCTTAAGCTATTTATTTTGTATTTGTAGGTCAATTATTTATTTATTTCTTTCACGACGTTCAAATCCGTTTAAATAAATATTATAATACGTATACAAATGCGAAAGCCTACAATCATTTAATACAATTAATAATACAGTAAACTTTATAACGAGTTTAATTTTCTTATTTTTAAAACCGTTTGATGCTTCAACACACTTCTTTGAGTCGTAATAATTTATCAAGTTGTTTCTAATAAAGACAATGTTATATTAGTCACCATTGAATAACAAGGTAAGAATAAAATCAATAAATGTGTTGCATTTTCATGCAGAAGAAAATATATGAAGGTAATTTCATCTCAGTACACCCAATTATGAACGTTGTAATAAGGCGTATAAATAATACGAAAATATCATAAATTTTACACACGATAAGTGTCTGCTATCGATGAAAGTCGTATATCATGAAGGTTGAGAATTGCGAAACGAAAGAAATATGGGTTGATATATCGGCCGAGAGAAGCCAGTTAACATAATACTCTTGTCAGTGCGGCACGAAAAACATAAGGGTTTTATTAGAAACTAGCTTTTGCTCGCGGCTCCGCCCACGTGATCAAACAAACAAACAAACAATCAATCTCTACAGCTTTATAATATTAGTATAGATTTGGGTAGCTTAGCAACGGAAGCCTTCAAATATGAATAATTTTCCCCGTTTTTGCAACATTTTTCACTGATGCTTCGCTTCTAATGGTCGCAGCGTAATGTTATATAGCCTAAAGCCTTCCTCGATAAATGGACTATCCAACACAAAAATAATTTTTCAATTCGAACCAGTAGTTCCTGAGATTAGCGCGTTCAAACAAACAAACAAACAAACAAACAATCAAACTCTACAGCTTTATTATTATTCATAGATTATCGTATATACGTATTTGAGTCCTGACACAAAGTTGTAATTTAGCAGACTTTAGTTTAATGTTAATTATAGCTAAATAATAAATAAATAAGCTCGTAAGGATCCTTACATACCTGAGATTTCTCCATGAGAATTTCGAAGGCTTGAGATGTGTACTAAACTGCATTAGACCTAGGAGGCAAGTGTCATTTCCCTCGAAATAATGTTATACTCAAATCAGCAATTTGAGTCGGTTCTCTATTGTAAAATTTCGAATGGTAAAGTCATTTTCGAAGTATTAATCGATCAGCTAACATACGAGAAATGTCAAGCCCGAGATTTTCCGAATAGCTCAGCTTAAATTTCATTACAATAAATCCAGATACGAGATTTTTGTCGCATTCGAGTGCGTGAAAATTGCCTCTCTGAAACGTCTTATTATTCGAGAAGCCCCTATCCAGCAGTTTGTTTGAAATAAAAAACAAAACTCATAACCCAACTGCAGGGACAATCTCCTAAACCAGAATGCTAATTGTTTGAATTATTGCCACCAGCACTTCATTTAAACAGTCGTTGCTTGATCTAACTTCTTGGTCATCCGTTTTGTATATTTTTTGACTGGGAATCTTGTAACCGAGAATCAAAGCAATTATTGCTTATGTGTGTAGAAAAGTGTATTTGTGTTACATCTAGTACTAATTGTGTCACGGGAAGAAACTAGCGTCTAAGGCACAGGCTACACCTAGTTTAGACGCTAGTGCCAATCTTATTACAAACCAAGGTAATTGTAAGGTAACATAAGTTTAGACATAAGATTAAAATGTACTCTTGTTTTTCCAATAAAGTTATTATTATTATTAGACACAGACATAATTACACGGGGAGTACAACCGTACTAACAAACAAAAAAAATATATACACCTTCGAATTGAAATGTTTTATATCTGTGACGGTTTCCAGTAATTGCTTACATTATGTTCCATTGCACGACTACATTTTAATCTTAATGACGGTTGAAAGATTTACTCGGCTTTTTCGTTTCCTTCGCTTTCTTGTCATCATTGTTGTCTTTCTTTCTCGTTTTATCTTAAAATTTCACAAGATTTTGCATAACTTATGTTGTATTGATCTTCATTTAGGTTTTGAACAAGATATATGTTTTGTTTTTTCTTTAAATTTATATTCATAGTACTAAAAAGGCTTGTTGTTGTTCTGTATTTTAGTTAAATAAAATACACCTGAATGTATATTCCAACAAAAAGAAATATTCTGCTAACTTATGTTTTCGGGTTCAAATTTCTTTTCTCAATCTTTATACAAATATAAGGATATAGTGATATTACGAGCTAGACGTGTAACAGAGTGAATGAACAAAGAAAGCAACAGGTGGACAAGATAATATTTCATTCTTCAGAATTCCTTGTTTGCTCAAACATATTGATCTTTTTTTTTATAGTATAAGCCGGCAAACGAGCAAATGGGTCACCTGATGGTTAGTGATCTACTTAAAACAATTCTTAGTGTTTTTTTTCTACTAGGCATTAATCTAACTATACAGGCCAGCATGACTGATGACCACCGATAAACTCATCGCCTCACCTATAGGTACTCATACACCACTCGCTCGAGCGGAGCGGAGTGTGAGTATAGGCAGTCCCTATGACTGACAATTTTTTGAGAGGCATATGGACTTTAATCCTAACAAATCTTACATACGTGTGCATTACTCGCTGAGATAAAAAATAGTACTTACGATGTAACTTAGCTTTTGAGTATTTACTTTAAGTAAATTTTCTAAAAAAAAAACGCAGTCTAAGTAAATATCACAGTTAGTTTCATTAAACAAATAGTATCATGACATTGTTGCTAGCATACCTGGAAAATTGCACTTGCTCCGTTATAAAAAAAAAGTCAAGCATTTCCGCATATTTTTTTAAACACTCGGAATTTCGGTTGTTCATTGCATACTTCACTTTATAGTAACAGTGCACTATAACCCTGAAGATTTTCCACATTTTTGGAAAAAATTAGACGATAATTTTGTATTCTTCTCTTTTACGTGCTAGCTCAGTAAGCGAAGATGGTACTACTTTATCACAGGAAAACGATATTAAGTTCAGCTTGCTGTTTATACCAATAATACTAATAATATCAGCTCTGTTTTATACTGTCTCACTGCTGGACACGAGTCTCCTCCAAGAATAAGAAAGGTTACTTACTACTTTGTCGTGACGCTGGTGTTAGTCTAATACGGGTTGAAAAGTGGTTAGAAAAGTAAGTGGTGCATGTTTTTGGAGCTGGTTTTGAATCTGAGACCTTCGCCTTGGTCGTGCTGTTCGTACCAATCCTGCTAATCACTGCTTTCGTCACGAAACTCAGAATTTCAGAAACCCAAATCTCCCCTCCGCATTCCCAAACCGCATTTCCTTTAATGTAGGTAAACTATGATTCTTCTGGTTTTATGTAAACATACATAAAACCAGAAGAATCATAGTTTACCTACATTAAAGGAAATGGTATTTGGCTCAAATGGCTTTATTCTGGTTTTATGTATGTTTACATAAAACCAGAAGAATTAGACATATTAGTGAAAGCGCTACAGACTCACCATATGGTGACCCAATTGCTCGTTTACCGGCCTCTGCTAAAAAACAGAAAATTTTATAAAGAACAACCACGACATTACTGTGGCTTGATATAAAAAGAATGCCTAAACTCAGTCTCAGGTGTTCCAGCTACAAAGTAGCTTTGAACAACAAAAACACAATGTAAATATTTATGAGATGAAAACAGAAGAGCATTCTATACAGATATAAAATTGTAATTCTTTGGCAGGAAAATGGTAATAGAATTCACGTGACATTTTGAGTATTTCAAATAATTTTTGTGTTAAATATTACATAATTTGATTAGTTCTGTCTGAGAAATTACAATAATTACTTAGACTTATGCTGCTGTTTCACTTCACCTAGTCTTTGGCATACTCTAGAGTTAAATCATTATAATAATAAATACACCCAACCGTCACCCATATAGTTCTAACTCTACAGTAACACACGCGTCTTGTGTCGTGGGTATCAGGAACTATGAGACACATTCGGCTCAAAACTCAAGACTCGAATCAAATGTTTGTGGATCACACAAACATCGACTCTCATTTCTCACTCTATGACATTGAGCAGGCGGTTTTGGCGAATTCACGATATAATCATTAATTAATTTCTGATCAAAGTCTGAAATATTTAATTTTGTCATTTACGTCTTCGTTCGATATAGTTTGAATTAGGTATAATATTTGGGGGTTATTTTAACAAACGCTCTTTGCTAAATGTGCCGAAAATAAACGCTAATTCAGACTACAAATCCATAATATTTGTATTAAACATATCCACGTTCAATCAGCAATATATCGAATAGTTACAATAGTTTTGAATGCATAGGCATTCATTGAGTGACAAAGTTTTATTGCGTACGCGTGTACGTGGTACGATTGCTGTGCTGAGGCCTTAGACAAGATGCCTTTCTACAATCGTTAACGCTAATAGAAAACTAAATTATGTATCGGAATGACATAGATTTATACTAAATAAGATATTTATATAATAATGCTAGCCCTGTATTATACACGTCCCACTGCTGGCCACAGATCTCCTTTACTGTATTAAAGGGGTTAGGCCTTAGTCAACCATGCTGATTTAATGTGGGTTGATAGACTTCCCATACCTTCAAAATGCTTATAGAAAATTGAAAAAATTCGGAATTCGTTAATTTTCATATTAGCTTTTTGGAACGAAGTTCCTTACGGCAGGCTTGGAGGGGATAGGGATTTCGCTGCGTGACCGAACTGAAAAAAATGTGATAGTAAAACCGTAAGAAAAATGCGTGGAAAAAATGCGTGGAAAAAATGCGTGGAATAAAACCGTTAAATGAGACTTTTTTTAAACTTAATTTGATATCTAGCACACAAAGTTAAAGTCGAAATTCCGTTAATAAAACAGATAGGTGTGAAACTTATGACATTTGGAAATGTAGACGCGGTTTGAAATTTGAATTTGAATTTTTGATTATAGAACACGGCCGTCCACCGTTTAGTAGCCAGTCTAAGTCTAAATAAATAAGTTTTTATTTATAATTACATAAGTTGATAAAAAATGCTATACAATAGCTTTACCGCGGCAGTCTCCGAGTGCTACACGTCTTTTTGAAGTGATAACTTCTTATGGGAGGGTGAACCGAAACGTTCCGTAACGCGAGCGGTCCATCGACCAGCCAGCGCTAGCCGACCTCCCTGGAACATTGATAATTTCTAAGTACCAGGTGGAGTCACACAGTGACCAGTCGGGTTGGACCGGACTTTGACACGATTTTGACACGACTTTGACACGACTTTGACACGACTTTGACATGACTTTGACACGACTTTGACACGACTTTGACATGACTTTGACAGGACATTGGCCGGACTTCGACCGGACTTCGACCCGACTTCGAACGGACTTCGAACGGACTTCGACCGGACTTCGACCGGACTTCGACGACTTTGACACGACTTTGACACGACTCTGACAAGACTCTGACACGACTCTGACACGACTCTGACACGACTCTGACACGACTCTGACACGACTCTGACACGACTTTGACACGACTTTGACAGGGCTTTGACCGGACTTCGTAACGTAACGCGTTAAGGGAGCCAGACAGAGTGGCGCCGTAACGTAACGCTTTACGGCGCCACTCTGCCTGGCTTCCCCTTCTCTCACGCATACGGTAGCAGTAGGCTCCTCCACTCTCACTTTAACCCACATTAGTTTAAGTTATCACTTCTGTCGAGCGTCCCGGGACGCACACTTTTTTTTTTATTTCTATTTTTCTATTCTATTTCTATGTAATTTTATGTTGTCAAACAATAATAAAGAGACATATTTTGTTATTTTAGTTGATAATTTGTATTTTTTACAATTTGTGTCGATTCTACATTAGCCGAAGGAACTTCGTTCCTACCTGGTGTCCCACGACACACACCAATTTTTTTAGTTGTTTGTGTCACTTTTGCTATTGGACAGGGAGCCCTCGGGTAGCTGATCCACTTGACTACTATCAAGCTCATTTTCCGTGAGTAGCTTCGTTTCGATGAGACGACCAACTATTCCCTATGCGAAAATTCTCTATTGTGGTAGCTAACAGAGGTAGCAAGGATAGAATATTTCGACTTTATGATACTCAAACATTATTATTGGAACGAAGTTCCTTACGGCAGGCTTGGAGGGGATAGGCATTTCGCTGCGTGACCGAACTGAAAAAAATGTGATAGTAAAACCGTAAGAAAAATGCGTGGACAAAATGCGTGGAAAAAATGCGTGGAAAAAATGCGTGGAAAAAATGCGTGGAAAAATGCGTGGAATAAAAGCGTTAAATGAGACGTGCGCAGGCGCGACAGTCAATGTGTCAATTTTAATGTCAGTCATTTCTATGTAATTTTATGTTGTCAAACAAAAATAAAGAGACATATTTAAAATGAAATTCATTCAGCCAGTTATAATTGAAGTATATAAAAATACTCCTTCGATTTTTAAAAGATTACGCTAGCTCGTTATTATTTATAATTACATAAGTTGATAAAAAATGCTATACAATAGCTTTACCGCGGCAGTCTCCGAGCGCCACACGTCTTTTTTTTATTTCTAATTTCTATTCTATTTCTATGTAATTTTATGTTGTCAAACAAAAATAAAGAGACATATTTTGTTATTTTAGTTGATAATTTGAATTTTTTGCAATTTGTGTCGATTGTACATTAGCCGAAGGAACTTCGTTCCTACCTGGTGTCCCACGACACACACCAATTTTTTTATTTGTAGGACAATATGACAGTTAAATTATATAAATATTAACTAAGTAAATACAAAAAAATCAGCTGGTTAGTAATCATTCTTATGACCTCGTTATCGATACCTATTGGAAGCCCCTCCTTCCAATAGGTATGATTACTAACCAGCTGATTTTTTTGTTTTTACTTAGTTAATATTTATATAATTTAACTGTCATATTGTCCTACAAATAAAATAATATTTTTTTGAGTATCATCAAATCGAAATATTCTATCCTTGCTACCTCTGTTAGCTACCACAATAGAGAATTTTCGCATAGGGAATAGTTGGTCGTCTCATCGAAACGAAGCTACTCACGGAAAATGAGCTTGATAGTAGTCAAGTGGATCAGCTACCCGAGGGCTCCCTGTCCATATCTGTTGCATGTAAAATCTATATAATCTATTTATATGAAAGCCAAATACTGATTAATCATGATATCAAAAACTACTGAAACTAGTATCATGAAATTTGAATAATAATTTGAATGATGATAGTTCGTATACTGTAGGAACTCACTAAGAAAGGCTTTTTGGAACGCACGCGGCTGAACCGCGGACAACCTACACTATCACATAAAGAGGAAATATTTGTTTGTATATAAGGAATCTTTAGAACTACTGAACCAATTTGAAAATTCTTTCACAAATAGGAAGCCACACTATCCCTTAGTAATTGGCTATATATTTTCTTTCAATATACGACCCCGGGGCCTCCACAAATATCGATTTTGTATTCGATTAGCATTTAGGTAAAATCACTGGAACTACTGAACCAATTCCATAAAATTCTCTTGATATTAGAAAGCTACATTATCCCTTAGTATCTATTTTACTGAGATTTGTCTGAGAAGTATTCTGGAACTATGGGTATGATTCAAAAAATTCTATCACGACTAATTTGCGCGTTTTGCACTAATTAACGTTTACTGTCTAATTAAAGCTGGGACGCGGGCGGAGTCACAGGCAAAAGGTGGTAATTTACAAAACGAAACATATGATACTAATTTCTTGTTAGTATTAAGGTGTTTAGAACACTCGCAATAAATCTCAGATATCACATTAAGCCCCTCATCAAAGTAATTAAGTTTCAAAACGTGTTTGTCACAGTGTTTAGAAGTACCAGAATACCTTAATACTGTCTGCTAAAATACAGATTGTCTAGACTCGAGACGATATCGCGTTAAGTTTTAAGTATGTCTGGTCGTGAAGTAACCGCGTCGAACTATAATGCATTCATTATGAATATTATGAATTTAGTCATTTGCTTTGCCAGTTATGAAAGTACTCTGTGTTGTCTTTTTTAACGGACACAAAAGAAACAGAGGAGGTTTTCAATTCAATGCGTATATTTGTGTTTTTCATTGTAATTAAAACAATATAACTTTTTACAGAGTAGTCCTATTTTGATAATTCTTTTTTCATTCGAAAGGGCTTAAAGTTGGTCGCTTATAAATTTCAAGAAGAAATTTTACATATATACCTATATAACAGTTTAGTGGATTTAGATGTATTTCGGTATAACGACACACCATAGGCTGTATTAGTGCATAGGCTACTTCTTATCCTGGATAAAGACATTCACGCGAGCGAAACCGCAAGCATATGCTAGTTACCAATTCACCTTTTGAACTGAGTGGAAAATGAACTGATTTTTTTTGCACGAAGCAGCATTGTTGTATTTTAGTTTGAAGAACATTGAAGCCAGTGGAATTACTGGGTATAATGAAATTTAACATTTCTAGGTTACGAGCGCAGTACAGTAGGTAGTGGAACTCTCAGACGAGCGACCTTCTCGTGCCTCGTCATTCAGATGAAAAATTAAAGAGTATGTGTATTTAGCTGTGGATTTGTGGGACTAATATTTTCACTCAGTAAACAAGACGTTAATAAAACCGAGTAAGAGTAGGTGCCTAATCGAAATTGCAGACATTAAATGAAATTTTAACTAGTTCGACAATATTCTATCAAGTCGCGATACTTCTGTGTACTTTAAAGCACTTTAAAGTTAAGTGTTCATGCCAAAATTAATACATTTCAGAGGTTTTATATGGCAGGTGAGTACCAATCTCCTAGAGTAAATGGCGAATAGTATCAATCGATGTTCCGACATAACCATAATGGGAATCGTAAAAACAAATGACCAGGAAAACTTAGATTAACACGCTAGGATCAATCGGGTAGAATGGACCCGGTTGCCGCGGAAAAGGCGCGAGAGGCGAAAACGGGCAGAATAGATGAGTTTAATAATTGAGGATTTACAACCTATCCCTGTATAAGCGTGGCTCAAAAATAGTTTCCCACCTAAGGTAGGCAGTTGCTTGGCTGAGCCATGAAGAAGAAGACTATAAGTAACAGTAAATGCTTATCATCAGGTAGGCCGCTTGCTCATTTTTCACTACCTTAGAAATTAAATAGAAGCAAAATGATGCAATATGTATGTACAATGAATTAGGCGAAATAGAATTTATAAAAACTGCGAAATGGAAGATAGATACAAAAATCTTTAAAAAATTAAATTCACCAACTACACCTCATTCCTTATTACATTTACATACATTGCGAACGGTTACAAAAGAATTCATACCAACAGTCCTTTATACGGTGCGGAAAATATTCCGTCAGGTATGACATTATGAATTCTAAACGATGTCAACAATCTTCGTATTATTTTGGGAGAAATAATAAATTGTAAGAAAGCTGGTTAGGATTTTAATAGGATACTTTGGTATGTAACTGTAATGATGAGGACTATAAGAACAGTCTATCTTTACATAGTATAAAATGAAGTCACTTCCGCTGTCTGTTCGCTTCATCAACATCATCATCATCAGCCACAGGACATCCACTGCTGAACATAGGCCTACCCCAAAGATTTCCAGACCGACCTGTTGGAAGCGGCCTGCATCCAGCGACTTCCTGCGACCTTTATCAGGTCGTCTGTCCACCTTGTAGGTGGACGTCCAACGCTGCGCTTGCCAGTACGTGGCCTCCATTCCAGAACCTTTCTGCCCCATCGGTTATCGGTTCTGCGAGCTATGTGGCCTGCCCACTGCCACTTCAGCTTGCTATTCCGCTGAGCTATTTCGGTGACTCGTTCTTCTACGGATCTCCTCAGAAATGAGGCATTTCTGATTTGATCACGTAGAGAAACACCGAGCATAAACACCGACTCGCTGAGCGACTGTGAGCCGTCTTATACGCTTAGATCTTTTAAATTATACAACGGGTCTAAAAATAAAAATAAATTATCTGGTTGCCTCGGGACGTCTCTACAGTTATTTTAACAAATAATAAAAAAAACTCCTTTGTTAATTAACTGACGACGCAATGGCGAAAATTGGTTCCTGTTCGAGGTAGTGGGGATCAGACAGCTGGTCGCTCCATTTTATACCAAAACCGCCAAAGCTGGGACGACAGGCAGAAAGAAACAGGTGCAATTTATAAACAAATGCTAGTTCCTTTTATTAAAATCGAATTAAACGACGTATTGCTATCAATTATAATATCGATTGCTTTTTGGCCTCACGACTCGACTGATATTCAAGTCACACGTTTCAATCTCCTTCACTCTTATGAGAGAACGTGATGCGAGTAAAAAAGACGAAAGCATTTGATATGAGTTTACGTGCGGTAATCGGGACCTTTATTAAAATTCTACGCAAGCCGTACATAGTAGAAACAATTTATGTGAACATTTTTGTTTTTAGTTTCTGAAATATAGCACGTAAGCTTCGATCATGCTCGTAAGGCACTCTTTATGAAAAATGAAAAGTACACAATCTCGGACAAATCGTCTTACATTGGAGAAATTTATAAAAGCTATTTTACTAGGCTTAAACTTGATATCAACTTCACCCTTCACATTTTGTGATCACACATAAAAAATTTTGTTTTTTTTTATCATTTGTTAGGATATCTGGCATAAGAACACGTATTTTTATAAGTAGTAGGCAGAGAGTAGAGGCAGAGGCACTCTGTAGGCAGTTTAGTCTACAGTAGTAACAGGCCGGCTCGACCGGATAGCTACCACCGTCTCACAGGAAACCGACGTAAAGCAGCGGCTTATTGCTGTGAGCCGAAACACAACAGTGCTTACATACTGCTGCTTAGTGGCAGTAACATCAAAGTTGTGAAAGCATGCCAGACGACCTTTCGCATACGAGGGACCTACAAGAGTAATCCTTACTATAAAGTATCCTACCATCCCCAAATACAACGTTTATAATGTTGATATCCTTTTCCACAAAAGAGTATCAGCTTAACCGAGTATTCAAATACGGGGTAAAAGTTAGCGAGTTAATTCCTCATGAAACTTAAATGATATCTTGTTACTCGCAGTTCATTTAGCTGAGATGTTAAGAACTTTACGAGACACTTTATCTTCACCGCCAGAATACATTACCGACATGCTTTTATTGCTTCAAACTTTAAAGTCTGCATCGGATATCACGAAGTTTCCGCCTTTCTGTGTTACTTAAAGCCCGTTTTGGAATATGCGACACAGAGATGACAACGAGCCGTCTACGTATGCAATTTTATATGTTCATTACTGGGCATTATGAGACTTAACGTCCTATGTCTCGGGGTGACGAGCGCAGTTCAGTGCCATGCAGTGCTTTGTAATTCAAAGTTCTGTGTGGTGTTGCTTCTATTTATGGGTAGGTGTGGTGCTTACCATCAGGCGAGCGACTTGTTCGTCTCGTCATTCAATCAAATAAAAAAGGTAAGTTTTGAGATCTGCGATCGAGACAGGAAAGTGCGACTCGCGACTATTTACTATACAATTTCGGACGTGTCACTATCGCTTTCATTATATTATCATTAATGCTCATTTTCTTACCTTATTTTAGTAGAAGAATATGAAAATTACCGAAGCGCGTAAAATTAAATAGTGGTAAACGAAGTCCTGTTCTTAAAAGGTCTTGTTTGTAGTAAGTTTATGTGTCCTTTGTCAATGTTTGTTTATCCTAATAAAAAAATAATATAAATAAAATTTAGTAAATAATATTACCTTTGTACAGACTGAGTAAAATGATAGATTGTGTCGATCAATTCACCTTTTCTGCCTAGTACAATGTTAGGTCCACAGGCAAATCCCTTCTTATAGACCGCATACAAGCATGAAATATATATTTTTTTGTAACAGACTCATAAAAAAGAAAATATTTGTTGCCTAGCAATTTTGCTGGTGGTAGGATATTCATATTCGCCCGGATAGCGACCACCATACACCTGTTAAAACCTGCCATAGTGATTCACACATCTTATGTGGGTCGCGTGGCTTGCGACATGATCTGATGTTTGTTTGGGGCGAGTATAGGGGTACATCATACATAGGGGTATCACTGTGCCTGCATCGGTCATCCGCCTATCCTAACGCAGGGCCCTCGATTTGCTTCTTCCTTCTTCTCTCTTCTACTCTTAGTAGAGGGAAGAAGCATTTATACAGGCCGGCATGACTGGTGACCACCGATATGCTCATTGTTGGTGGTCGCTGGTTTATTGGATTGCACTACATACGTTTACCATGAGGAAGGCACTTTGCCGTGCTCGAATAAAGAAAAAAAATACAGCCGGATTCGGAACTATGCTGAAATACGGTATCGTACATTATACGTTGCTTAAATTTGACCACAGCTTTCTGTAACAACTTCTATTTTGTTACGGAGATATTTCAAGTAGCATTCGATTAAGCAATTGACCAATTAAAATCAAACCGTGTGCCAACATCATTCGGCGTGCATTCGCTTCATGTACACAATAGTGAAAACTTTGTTTTCGCAAGTATGTAACGGTATGTATCGTGTATGTCTTACTCGTATCCTTTGTTTCTAGCAAATAAACAGTGTGGTCTCATAAATTATTGCTTATCTGTTTAGGAAACTAACATAGGAAAGAGTTATTTGTTTCAGAGCATAAATTGGTGGAAATGTTCATTATAAAAGCAATGTTTTTACAAGGTTGGAGCGATGTAGGAGACTACAATGCTAAAACAGTCATTTGTAATGAAATTCTAAATAAAAGATAGATGTCGTAAATATTTTTATATAAACCATGTCCTTCCTTCCACCTGGTGTTATCCCAGTTGCAATGGAGTCGCCGGAACACGCTTTTTAACACATGTTACAGAAAGAATTGGTTTGTAGTTTTTACAACCGGCCGCCTGCCTGAAACACCCAGATCCGAAACAAATATTTGTGGATCACATAAACATTTGCTCTCGGTGCGGGACCGAACCCGCGGCCTCCCGTTTCACTGTCGGTACTAGCCTACAATTGCACAATGAAGTCTATTATAGAAACCTTGTCTTATTAGGATCTCGAAATGTGGAGGCAGCGATTTAATTAAAACGAAACACTGTATGTGCATTTCATTACAAATCACTTAATTGCCACGTCATCCAGTCATAGAAGACAACCATTCGAGATGAGGGGAGACAAAATACGAAACACAAAGATTCGAAATGGTTGCCACTTAAGGAAATTGCCTGTAATAAGAAAATCGTCAACAAAAAAGAAATCTCACATTACCCAGTCGTCGAGAATGATGGTTGTCGATATTGTATTTTCTTTTTAAGGTCAAAATATATTTGAGATATCGTAAAACAAAAACGCGAGAAGTCTAGCGAATCAAACACATTTCAAATTTTATTACAAATGCGATGTGAAAATTAGGAGCAAATGAGGTAGTAAAATTTATAGCAAATTGCGTTTATCGTGATTGTAATACGTCAAATAAAACTGATAATTTAATTTGAAACTAATAAGAGATAACAATAGTCAATGCTTAGAGGGCATTAGAAAGAAAATAAGTAACACTTAGGAATCGCAAGTCAAACATATGGTTCAGGCGAGCAAGTAAAGCTGCAGAAGCTATCAATCGCATTACAAAACTAATGGCATTGGGCGGGGCACGTTGTCCAGAAACATACTTTTGGTCCAAAATACTTCTGTAGTGGCGGCCCTGTGGTGAAAAACGCGCCAGAAGGAGACCGTAGATGCGTTGGAAATACAACGTGAAGATGACGTGGCAGCTGAATCGAACTGAAGAGAGTAAAACTAGCGAAATGGCAGTAAGCACTTTACACACCCTCGAAATTTATGTGGAGAAATTCTCAGTGAGGATTAGGATTCCCCACGATGTTTCACCGTTTCCTTCACCGTTAAAGCATATAATTAACAATTAATACACAATCCATTAGAAAAGTCAGAGGGTGCATATTCTTAGGGCTGGTTTCGAACCTGCGACTTTCGTCTTGACAGTGCTGAGCTGAGTTGAGTTATCGTTGCTAATGTAAATAATGGTAGACCTAAAATAATAGATAATAAACAAAGCGTAAACAAAGGGCAGAGAACAAATTTATATCTTATAATTCATGGACTAACAGCGAATCGTTAGCATTTTTTATTCATTCAGTAATTGTGCTTGGGTTGCGTGCCCTGCGATTAACGTGATTTAAGACCTTTGAGAAACTACGTTGAGTGCAGACATAAGGTCCGAGTATTTATTATAAATAGTTCTGTAGTCTAGCTTGAAACTGGTCATTGATCTGAGAAATACACTCATATATCGTTTGCACTTTAAAAGCGGGGTTAACATATAAGTAAATATTGTACAGCATAGTTCACAACTTTCGTTACCTCGCAGAAAACCGCCGTAAAGTAGCGGCTGACTGCTGCGTTTCAAATCCCCTCCCCTTCCCAAATCCCGCTCCCCTTCCCAATCCCCTAATTATTCCTTCCCTTTAAGGTCGACAACTCCTAAACTTCTAGTATTGTGAGCGTATATCCAGTGGAGATTACTTACAATCAGGTGACCCACTTGCTCGTTTGCCGGCCTATGCTATAAATAAAAATAAATCAAAAATATAAAGTCCATTGCCAATTGCCAATTTTCCATTTATGATTTAAAAAAAGACAGAATTTACTCTACTTAAATCTATTTAAATTACGTCAGCTCCAGTTTAGTCACTTTGTCGTGACAGGATAAAAAAATAGATTGACCTGAAACTGATTGTCCGTCTCTTCATAGTCAAAAGTAGTCAGCGAGATAGACCAAGCCATATTAATAATAATAACAAAGTCTTAACAATTTTCACTTCTACAGTCCTCGATCTATAAAAGCTAAGAAATTCTGCCCAGAAAAATATATCCCCACCGCATCATTAACAAGACAGGTCCCTAAAAATGAGAGTAATAAATTATTCGTTAAAGTACCTGGAGGTTTTTGTAGGCTGTGACCTTCACGTCGGAAAATTCGAAAGGAAAATGATAACAGTGATCGATGTTCTCTGCTATATCACCGAATAGACACCTTGGTTTGTATTAATTAATGACTAGAAATGAAAGGTATTGATTGCTGGTCTTTATTTCTAGGTTTTTGACCGAATTCACAGACGAGGAGGTTATTATTCTGTATATATTGTAGGGACACACATGAAAGTAGGTTACGTTTGCGTTAGCGTGAAGCATGCGTGAGTGACGAATGCAATATAATATATGCTTAGTTATAGTATTTCTAGTATAATATAGAAGGCGGCTGCGCCCGCAGATAAGTAGTTCTTTATACGGAGTCGCGATTAAACCATGGTACTCAACACTTGTCTATAATTGTCCATCCTCACAATAGGTAATAGAACGCCACCCTATTATTACCTATAATAAACGATATTATTAAACGATATTTTTAAACGATACGATATTAATATTAAACGATATTATTTTTCTGTATATATTTTGGATGTATGTTCACGCTACTCCGTCAAATATTGGCCCATTTGGATCATTCGTTTTATATTCGTTAGTGTTTACTCTATTTATATTTTCGTTTGAGTCTTTTTTTTGTGTGGCCGTATGCTGTAAGCCTGACGCTGGTCGACTGTATGCAGTTCCACCGGATTTTCGGGTTAACGCCTTAGGCGCGCTCAACCCTTATCGCTTGAGTCATGTATCACAGCTATAAATATATAAATCAAATATCAATCTATCAATCTTAAATTTGTGAATAATGCATAGTTTCATAAGAATGTCTTTTTAATTTTTCTTTTTTTTCTTTCTATACAACCGATTTTGGTATCCAAGTTTCAGCACATTTGTATCGCGTGATTTTGAACAATAAGTTACAATTAAGTATTCACTTAACTAACACAACATTAACAGAATTACCAATATTAGAACAGTAGAATATTAAAACAAACTTCTCATAACACGCCACGAATTACATAACTGTAAGAAAAAAGACTTTCTCCTAATCCATACAACCAATAACCTCACTGCTTACCTAACTTACGAATGTAAGGCAGAACGGATTTGGATCCAATTTGACAGGTTCACCATGACCTGGGTGACGCAAAGGATAATTTTTAACCCGGTGGTGAGTTTGGTTCTCAGACCGAGGAAAATATTTTTTTTATTTGATTGAATGACGAGACAAGCAAGGCGCTCGCCTGATGGTAAGCGTCACGCCTACCCAGAAGTAACACCACACAGAACTTTGAATTATAAAGCATTGCATGGCACTGAACTCCGCTCGTCACCTTGAGATATAAGATGTTAAGTCTCATAATGCCCAGTAAGAAACACAACAGTGCCTACATACTGTTGCTTGGCGGCAGAACTAGACAAAGCGGTGGTGCCATACCACTTGTATACATGTGACAGTCACACACATAGTCTTAACCCCGCACTAAGATACGAGTCTTATCGCGTGGGTATCAGTACCGAGAGATTTTTCAGTCTTACATCCGGACCAAACGCAAAACTCCTGCAACTGGCCTGCTACGCATCGGAGGCTGCTTTGAGGCAGAAAATAATGGGTATAAGCATAATATATACATCGGAGTCTTCCAGTATACCTTTAGCCCTAATCATGTAGGTGGAGCTGCAGAAAAATCTAGTAAATCGTATATATTTTTTTTTGTTTCATTGAATGACGGCTTCTCGCGTACTAGGGACCTACCACCTTGTATATTTTTAGTATTTTTACCTATTTATCTCTAGTTCAACAGAAAATATCCATAAACAAAAGTATTTGAATGTAACTTAATTTTAATTAATTTAGGCAGTAATCTGCGTTACGACCAGACAGATTTCTAACAATTTAATTATGTACTGAATAAACAACTTCGCGAAGACATAATAAAGTTCGAACATTTACTACGATAATTAGAATAACTTCTTCAACGTTCAAGATCGCAAAATATTTACCGTTCTATTTAGATAGGCTGGGAAACGTTTTGTTAACGACTTTTGAAGTTTCCGTCATGTTACCCATAGTTGTAATTTTGAAAATGATCGTCATTTGTATTTTTATTTTATTAATAGGCCGGCAAACGAGAAAATGGGTCACCTGATGGTAAGTGATCCCCACCGACCATGTACGCCCACCAGAAGAATCATGGGCGCGTTGCCGACCTTAAAGGAAAGGGATAATTAGGGATTGGGAAGGGGAGGGGATTTGGGCTTCCGGTTATCTCACTCCCCATACGAAACGCAGCAGCGAGCCGCTAATTTACGTCGGTTTTCTGTGAGACAGTGGTAACGATCCGGTCGAAAAAGCCCATTCATGCTGTAGGCAAAACTGTCTACAGCATGGCTCTACCACTCAAACTTGTATCGCTCATAATAAAGACGTGATTGCGTTTTACCAATTATACTAGCTTTTCTTCGCGGTGCCATCCGCGTGATCAGCTTTTTCCGGGATAAAAAGTAGCCTATATTCATCAAGATTCTAATGGTGAAATTTTTTTCAAATCGGTCCAGTAGTTTTTAAGTTTATTCGTTAGATACAAAAATAAAAGGTGATAAGGTCCCTCGTATGCGAGAGGCCGTCTGGGTTGGTACCACCGCTTTGTCTATTTCTGCCGCCAAGCCACAGTGTGCAAGCACTGTTGTGTTTCGGTTTGAAGGACATTAAAGCCAGCGAAATTACTGGGCATTGTGAGAGTTAACATCTTATGTCGCGGGATGACGGCGGAGGTCAGTGCCATGCAGTGCTTTGTAATTCAAAGTTCTATGCGGTGTGGCTTCTGTTTATGGACAGGCGTGAGCTTACCATCAGACGAACGCCTTGCTCGTCTCATAATTCAATAAAAAAATACAAACCTTTCCTCTTTATAATATTAGTGTAGATTCAGGAGAACGTTATCAAAGTTTGGAATTGTGGAATTGACAATATAAATATATTTCCAATCATACTGATAAAATCTTTCAATAGTTACGTAAAAGAACGTGAAAGATTTTATCAGAATGATTGGAAATGCATTTATATTGTCAATTCCAAACTTTGAAAACGTTCTCCTGAATATCTATACTAATAATAAAGCTGTAGAGTTTGATTGTTTGTTTGTTTGTTTGTTTGTTTGAACGCGCTAATCTCAGGAACTACTGGTTCGAATTGAAAAATTCTTTTTGTGTTGGATAGTCCATTTATCGAGGAAGGCTTTAGGATATATAAGATTACGCTGCGACCATTAGAAGCGAAGCATCAGTGAAAAATGTTGCAAAAACGGGGAAAATTATTCATATTTGAAGGCTTCCGTTGCTAAGCTACCGAAATAATATTATTTGAAGGCTTCCGTTGCTAAGCTACCCAAATCTATACTAATATTATAAAGCTGTAGAGTATGATTGTTTGTTTGTTTGTTTGATCACGTGGGCGGAGCCGCGAGCAAAAGCGAGTAATAGATAAAACGCAATTACGTCGTTCTTCTTTTGTATGAGCGATATATAATACTTGATTATCGGAATATTCTACAGATCACGGTTATTTTGTTGCAAAATTTCAATCGACTTAAATTGGAACAAATCAACCCCATATTTGATCCAACGTTTCCAACTTGGTCCGAGAGACATCGGGTGAGCATTGAATGCGTAATAAACTCGCTAACTGTTGACTTATGTTAAACATCGTCATCTTTGAATTTATGTGTTTTGTAATTCGGTCGGTTAATACAGACTGTATTTGTTCCGGAAGCTTCGGGTAACATCTAATTTAATATTTAATTTGGATGAAATTTGAATGACAGCCTTTGAGGCACACTGGGCGTGTAGCTGCTTTGAAACAAGAACCTGCGTATTTGATACGCGTACTAAGATGTGTTTGTGTGAGTCACAAATATTTGTTTCAAGTTTGGGTGTTGTTGGCTCGCAAGTCCTTAGTAATTCCCGATACCCTGAATACCGGTTAATGCCGGTTAATGGGATAATGCTGCAAGTACTAGGTGTGTAAACATTAGTTGTTTAAAATATTATAGTATTTCAATATATTCCTATTTCAAAATATTACTGTATGACATGTAAAAGATTATTTAAGGACAAAAAAACAATGTAAAGGACCTACGGCTGAGCTTCTTGGTGCTTTTACTCAGACCAGTGGGCATTTCCGAAGCACCGGTAGAAACATTTCAATGAAATGTATTTATTATTATTGACGTGTAAAAGAGCCCTTTGTGGCCTACTTGCAATATAAACGTTTTGATTTTTTTATTTTATTTTAAATTAAGGGACGATTTTTTGAATCAATAATGGAATTAATTGGATGAATTATGAATGAACTGGATGGACTAGTCGCTATCCAGTTCATTTAAATTACGGTGGTCCGTAGATATGGTAAAAAACACGCCATAGTATTGCGTGAGCACGTGGTACGACTGTGCGTTGAGGTCTCGGGTGCGATCCACGGGTCGGGTAAAAGTGATATTGAATTTATCTATCACGAAATGCTCAGTGTCAGTCTAGGGTTGTGTCAGGTATGGTGATACGCTCGTCTCCTATGCAAATAATATGAGCGAAATGGGGGTGTACTGGTTACACCTCTGCCTACCCCTTTGAGAATTACAGGCATGAGTGCATGAGTGCGTGTAGTTAAAAAAACATCTTAATGCTTAGGAAGAAACATTGCAAGACATTATGAAATGTGTCGTAACTTGCGTCATACACGACGAATGCATCGTTAGAGCCTTGCAGAGAAATTTGCAACTGACTAAGCGAGCTCGTAAAGTGAAATATTTCAGACAAGCATTCACCCACAGCTATGTTAGTTTAAATTATGAATTTAGTTTATTAACCGCTTGTGGACTTTTGTAAACTAGAAAGTCTGCAAGAAGTTGGTGAAGAAATGTTTAAGGTACTGTAACTTTTAATAGAAAGGTATAATATAAGGTATGCGACTGTAACAGCGACCCACGATGATAGCGACACGTCTACTTTCTACGAAATTATATAAGTACGTTTTGAGTTATGCATTTGAGACAGGACCATAACCATAAGAGCCGTATTACTACAATCTTATTTTAATTTACTGTACAATAACGTTTTTTTCCGACCACGGCAAAGTGAGTGCACTACACCTGATGATAAGCGTAGTGCAGTCCAAAGAAACAGCGATTACCGACAACTGCCTGCCTCGCATCGCGCGTTTTGTTCACCTGTCTCGGTCGCGAGTAGTAGTTTACTTTTCGGGGCGACAACATAACAGTCGGAGTCGCTAAATAGATTTTAAACATCCTTAAGGATCCACAGACAAATTACTAAAAAAGATCATATGTAATTTCGGCATGTCCGTCTATCCGTTCGTATGTCACAGCCATATGAAACAAATAAATATTTTTGAAATATTACGTTTCTTTACAAACCTATTAATCTTTGCTTTTGATATAGATTACAGAAAAAAATATTATGATTTGACATTATCGCTGCTTGAACATCAAAATAAATCTATACGGTTAAAAAGACTGAGCAAGCAAACAATATTATTAAACGTGTTTACCAAAATGCCAGACATGCATTTCTGTTTATATACAAAAGTAAAGAACTAAATAGATCGTATCCACACGAAATAGAATAATTTACATTCTTGATTTTTACTTCAAACTTGGACTGCCAGTCGTTGGTGTGTAAATAAATATTTTCTTTTTAAACTATGCATTTTCTATCCATGAAGTCTCAATATTTATGTAAGACATCTTTATGGCGTCGTGTTCATAGTGAAATTCAGCGATGCATTATTATATCATGCATGTATAAAATTGATACGTGGTATGACAATGCCATTTTTTTTAAATAGACTATTTTTAACAGGCTTTTATTAGCTTCATACGTATGTTAGTATGTAACGGAAACTTTGAACATGATTTCGACCTCCTTAAAAACATCGGATTAAATCAAAATTTGGTATACTTATCAAGGACCGATGACAATTCAATATTTAAAAAAAAATCTAAAAAATGAAAAATAAATATTAATTAAAAAAAAAACGAAAAAATAACGTGTTTATAGAAAATCTAACTAAAAGATACATTTTTTAAAATAGATTTTTAATAAATGACATTTATTATAAAATAAAGCGTGGGGTGCATGGTGTCGATAGTTATAAATATTTTATTGACTGATATAAGTAGAAGGATTATCAATTTGATAACATCTTAAAAAGCACTAAATGCAATAAAATACATTTATTGCTTCAAATCTATTAAACTTATTTTCTATTTTTAGTTGAATTTTCTATAAAAATGAGTTTTTTAGATTTTTGAACTTTTATTTATTTTTCTAATCCCTGTATGTTTTACACGAATCCCGATCAACTAGTAACTAAAAGGATAAAGTTATAACGATTTTGCAGAGTTTCTGTAATTGACTATTGGTAATTCATTCAAGCTTCTCGTTGCTTAGCAACATAATCTGATTTAACAGGCCCTCACTTCTTCGGGGAACAAATTAAAAGGTCTTTTTTACTTTTCGTCTTCGCAATGGTAATGTACTTGTCCTGATGTTTAATTATTTTCTTGCCACTTTTATGTTTTAATCACCAGAATTTTATTAAAAAAAGGGAGGAAATTAAGGAAGGAATTAGAAGTATACCGATTACGTTAACAATTAATTATTATAGTAAATTAAAAGGACATTAATTCTGTCCAATTATATTTCTATATTGTTTCATGGGATCTAAGATAGAGACGTCGTACGCCCTAATATCGTAATGGGTTTGGAATACATCACATCACAATTTGTTCGCCCCGCATTAAGTGTGAAAGTATGAAAGTGAAACGTGTCCGCAACAATAGCACAAATACATAAATATACTTTATACTAATAAAGGGCTGATACTAATATATTTATTGAATTAAAACTAATTTAAACGGATTTTATCAATTTTTTTTAATTTTGGTCCCGACGTTTCGAAAGCTTTTCAGTTGGTCACGGGGTGGACTACGGTTTTAAATTAGTTTTATTTCAATTTGTGACATTCGCATAAACGTAAGAAATCATTATTATATTAAACCTAACATTAATTCGAGACTATAGATTCCTGGACTAATAATATTATTAAATCACAGTGCCACAGTAGTAAGTGAGTAGATGATGGTGGAATACATGGTGGTAGGTCCTTCGGATGCGATAGGCCGTCTGGGTTGGTACAACCGCTTTATCTATTTCTGACACCAAGCAACGGTGTGTAAGCACTGTTGTGCTTTGGTTTGAAGGACATTGAAGCCAATGAAATTTCTGGGCATTATGAGATTTAACATCATTTGTCTCGGGCTAACGAGCGCAGTTCAGTTCCATGCAGTGCTTTGTAATTCAAAGTTCTGTGTGGTGTTGCTTCTGTTTATGGGCAGGCGTGGAGCTCACCATCAGGCGATCGCCTAGCTCGTCTCGTCATTCCATCAAATAAATAAAAAAAAAACAGACAAGAACTACGTTCGAGTATGCATTACATTCTTCCCCACAAATAACTTATTACGGTATAGAATCTTTCAATCGACACAAATCCTTCAACAATCTATTCGTTTTGTAAGCGGAACTACAGTGGAATCCTAAGTAAAAGTTGTGTTAAAGTTTATTTTTCTCACGTACTGAAAGAGAATAGGCAACATATGAGCGCGCGTTGGCAATGCGGTCACGGATATGTCTGAAGGCACAGGTGAAAATATCCTTTGTGGGTAATACATACGGCTAGAAATACCGGGCGGGCACGACTTAAGGTAAATGTACCAATAGTTGACACTTTTAAACTTAAAATCACATGATTTGCCGAAAAAGTATTTAATCATCAATCATACTGACTACAGTGATGTAGAATAATTTTAGTTTTGGTAAATCGGGGTATTGCAATATAACTGTCAATTACAGGTAGAAGGCACCAACTCCAAATTGGTTATTTATATTTTGAGCCTCATGGCTTTTTTTAATAGGGCTTATTTCACCTGAAGGTAGGATATCCATATCCACTCGGATAGCGACCACCGTACACATGGTATTAAATCCTGCCAAAGTGAACCACACACCTAGCTACTCCAAAAATATAAGCATTCACATCTGTAATCCCCGAAAGGGTTGACAGAGATGTAACCAGTACACCCAAATTTTGCCGAGCTAATTTCCGTCCTATGATGTCTTAGGGGCGAGCATAAAAAAATCTTAATTTCAATACACCTTTGTGTTGCGGTTCATAGAATATACCTACCGTTCAAATTTAATCGACATAATGCTAATAGTCTCCGAGTAAAATGGCTATGACATACGTCATAGACTATCAGACGGACATGACGAAATTATATATTTTATATTATCCTTTTCGTCATTTAGCTACGGAACGTTAAAAAATATCCGCTGTCTCTTTCTGCCGTAGTTAATACAAGCGGGCACGCTCTTCGCTCGTGTGTTTACACTCCCATACCTTATTTTCACACTTGACAAAGCATTGCCTGATTCTATACACGTAATGCTGTCTCGTTTATATTGACATTTTATATCCTAACCCACTGTATTTCCACGGTATATTTATTTTTATGGAGATAAATTTACAGCCCTTGTCGTGCTATGGGATTATGAGATTTTTACTCGACCTAATTTTTTTTATCGCTTTCTGAACTGTCAACGCATGGGTTTGCGGTTCTTTCGTGACGGGGCCTATAAGGGGTTGTGTAAACGATTTTGGAATTTGAGCTTTCATATGCAAAGTTTCTTCAAAATTGTTTTATTTGCCATGCCAAGAGTTGCTTCGAACCGGATGATTAAAAAAATTAACTTTTTGGGGAGGTAGTAGGATAAACCTGCCATAGTGGCCCATACACCTTGTGTGAATCATCATCAATCATTCCAGGATCAGCGAGTATGCATATCCGTTTTTCCCGAGGGGCATGCGACAGGACTTGATGGTTGGTTGGGGCATTGTGGTACATCTTTGTATCCCTGTGCCTGCATCGGTCATCCGCCTGTCGTATCTCTCCAAAGAGGGAAGAAGCATTTATACAGGCCGGTATGACTAGTGATCACCGATTAATTGTTTGTCAGTGGTCGCTGGTTTTTTGGACTGCACTACGCTTTCCATCAGGTGTAGTGCAGTCATTTTGCCGTGCCCGGATAAAAAAAACCTGGAGCTATTCGAGTATGAGAAATAAATTGATCTTTTTATCCTTTTCTAGACTTATATTTACTTTATAATCGCTGCCATATTTTATTACTCACTTAATATAATTTTACCGTGTTGAGCACCTGCCCATGCGGTTTGGCGCTTACCATTAGGTGAGCAAGTTACTCGTTTGGTTATTCAAGTTCATAAAAAACCTAATTAATTATAGCATGATTAAGAGCTGCGACTACAGTTGCAGAGTTGACACCCAATGTCATGCGGGCCGCTAACTCGGGCTTGTAAGAAAAAAAATGTCAATTTAAAACGTCCACAGTTTAGGTTTTGAGCAATAAAATCGGGACAGTGGAATGACGACGTCATTACAGAGTGCCATTAACGTCGATAAAAGCTTTGAATTAGGCCGTCGCGTTGTATTGTTCACAGCTGGCTTAGAGTAAGTACTAATCGCGCAGACATCTGTCCGATTTGGGATATAAATCTATTTAATATATTCTATACGAATTATTACTAGGATATAGTTGAAGTCTATCATTTTTGTTTGAATGAATATTGCTCTATGTCCGGACATTTACTAATCTTTACGTATCTTCTCGTATTTATTTACAATGACTCTCTTATGCGAGTAGATTAGTACCATTGGGTTCTACTTCTACCGCCAAGCAGCAGTATGTAATCGCTCTTAGGTCTCGGGGTGACCAATGTGCCATGCAGTGCTTTGTAAATTAATGTTCTCCTTTTTATGGGCAGTTATAACATTTACCATAATAAGAAATAATTGTTAAGCCGCCCAGGAGAAATAAAAACATCCGGGGTGACCGCTGGACCGCGTATCATTTATTTTGTTTTTTTTTATTTGATTAAATGACGAGATGATCAAGGCGCTCGCCTGATGTTAAGCGCTACGCATGCCCAAAAACAGAAGCAACACAACACAGAACTTACCTAACACTATGTAAGCCCTACTCCAGTAATACCAACTAAAAACCCCGAGGTGGACATTTTCAACATAAGTGTCGAGGCGAGAAGCACCCTGGCTTAAGCTGGAATCGCCCTACGCAGTACCACCTTGTGGCCCATCTTCATATGTGGGGCAGGGCTTAGGGCGAAAATAGAACGCCTCGCAGAAGTAGGCTACTGCACGCTAGTACCTCCGGTTATCGACCATGGTGGACACCACGGCCGGCAGCGAGACTCAGTCACCTCTGTTGCTACGAGAGGGCTGAGCTCTTTGCCCCACGCTGGGCAGACCTCTAAGATGTCCTACGAACAATTGCCTCAGTGCTGACCCCTGGGATTATCTCCGCAATGTTATTTATGACTTAAATCTTAAAGCTACTAAACTATGAATTGCTCTGTATAGACTACATACTAATTCAAAGTTTTTGCTTTCAAAAATTTAAGGACGTAACAAAATTTATAATCCAATCTCGAACTTGAACTGCGTCATTTTTCTCATAAAAAGTGAAAGTATATTTTGATATAAATACATACTTTATAGTGTTATCCTAGATCTACATATATTAATAATTTATAGATGTAAATTTTGTACCTTTCTGATTTTCTTTAATCTCTAGGGCTACCGATCCGATTCACAAAATTCTTTCTCCAATAGGAAGGTACATTATCTCATTAAATGATACATTATATAATAATAAAGGTACATTGTCGAGATAAAATCGACGACATAAATCATAAAGAAGATAGTTATCAGATGTTTCATATAGGCAATTAGAAAATGGAGAAATAACACGGTAATATTTACTTCGAATGAATATTTTTGTGTAAAAGTAATCTCACATATCAATTACAATCTTGTCTTCTTCTACCTGCCCTTATCCCACTCACAGTGGGGTCGGCTCAACATGCTTTTTAACATGTTGCAGAAAGATCTGGCTTGTAATTTTTATGATTTAAATCCCTCTGGGCATCAATTACAATCTTGGAAATATTCTAAAATAAAGTGACATTTAAATTGATCGAAAAAGGAGATACTTGATTAATGTGAAGTTTTTATTGAATAAATTATGGGCAAGACAATTTTCAGGTCATCAATACAAATTTACTGTAAAATCACTTGAAAGAATTTGCAGATAATAAAAACATTTACCTTGGTCAAATGGAGCTCTTTATTTTTAAAGCCGAACCTCTACTACTTGTTTAAGATTATTCAGATAGGGGGCAAATTTATATACTTTGCTTCTTATAAATAAAATCTTAGATTATGGCTATTTCTCTAAAATTCCCCATTGGTGTTGATGACAATCTAGTATAACTCCATAAGGCATTATTTCTGTAAATCTATTAGTTTCTAGAACTAACAACTGTAAACTGAGCGCTACAACAGTATTTGTTTACTATTAATGATCTCGTCTATTCAAATAAAACAACATGTCCCCATAGAATCATGCATTTAAACGCCCAGATCAAAACGTATAAAGTTCAGTAATCCTTTAAATTACAAACCAATTCCACAGCGTTTCTTTTATTGATTACTACTAAGAAAGGTTTTTGCTATCCTATCCCTAAATGGTGAAAAATTGTTGAAAATATTTTATTGTCTTTACCTAAACGTTGCAATTAATGCTCTTCAAATTCGTTAATGGAATGAGTAAATCAGCATTTTTTCAAAACGTAAACCCTAACAGACTTGGCAGAAAATTGGCATGCAAAAAAAAATTCCGTTCTAGAAAAGACTTTCCCTAGAACGACAAGTATAATATAATGATATGAAATAGTTTGAACAAAAATTAATACTTTCATTTATCTAAATTATAAACATAGTTTGAAAACATTTATTGTACTGGCTTGAATAATAAAAAACTGTTAAGACAACATCATAATACTAACATAACGTATTATAAATAAAACAAATAAAAAAACTATTTGCCGCTAAAAGGATTTTCATAAAGCAAAGTTTGCGACACAAAACCTCTGGTAGGGGAAGGGTCTAAGTGAACAAAAACCCGAACAGTATTTCATCAATCAACGTCCTTACTGAATCAGTCCCTAGAGCATTCCGTTTAATCCCTGCTCTATGTTGTTAATCCTTTGCAATCTACCACCTTCCTGCTGAACTATTCAACAGTTGATCTGAAAAATTAGATGGGACTTAACTGTAACTTTTTTTTTATTTTTATGGAATAAAGGGGCAAACAAGCAGGAGGCTCACCTGATGGAAAGTGATCACCGCCGCCCATGAACATCTGCAACACCGGAGGGCTTGCAAATGCGTTGCCGGCCTTTAAGGAAAGAATACGCTCTCTTCTTGAAGGTTCCCAAGTCGTAACGGTTCGGAAAGACCGCCGGCGACAGCTGATTCCACAGAATGGTTGTGCGAGGTAGAAAGTGCCTTACAAATCGCGCTGTTGTAGAACGCTGGACATCGAGGTGGTGGGAGGAAATGTTATATTTTGGCGCGAAAAACTCCCTACATAAAAGAGGATTGTTATTACTTTGACCTCTTTGTGTGTGTATCTGTTTATGACATCGTAGGGCTTGAATTGGGTCAATTTAGATCTAAGATAGAAATAAGTTTATTATAGGAGCAATAATTGAAAAAATAAAAACAAAAAAAAGTCTTATACTACGCAATTATTGCGCCAACGATAGGCCTCTTATTCAGTTATATGCTACAGTACTACATGATCATTACTGCAGCGCTGGTTTTCAATTTGAATCCCAAGGCGACCTATGGATGTCCAGTCGGTCGACAAGCTAAATAATAAATTTACCGAATTACTACATCATAACTTAATTGCCTCGGTGGCGCGGTTGTATTGCGTACGCGGTACGACTGCTGTCTGCTGTCTTGGGTTCGATCCCCGGGTTTTCTATCAAGAAATGCCCAGTATCAGTCCGAGAATTTGCGGCCGGTATGGCGATAGGCTCCTATCATATCATGGCCACAAACACTATGATTTTACATGGTTGTAGGTCCCTCGTTTGGGAGAGGCCGTCTGGGTTGTTACCATCGCTTTGTCTATTCCTGCCGCCAAGCAACAGTATGTAAGCACTGTTGTGTTTCAGTTTGAAGACTTGGTGCCAGTGACATTACTGGGCATTATGAGACTTAACAACTTATGTTTCGGGGTAACGAGCGCAGTTCAATGTCAAGCAGTACTTTGTAATTCAAAATTCTGTGTGGTGTTGCTTCTGTTTATGGGCAGGCGCTCGGCGAGCGCCTTGGTCATCTCGTCATTTAATCTAATTAAAAACAAACTTCATTAATTGGGAAACAGTATAAAAAACAGTAATATCGAAACGGCTGATCCGATTTTCAAGCATACACGAAGATAAAATATATAAAATCTCTTTTTCGTATCTCGTCTTCTTTTTTTTCGATATTTGAAGCAATAGAGACGCATAAATATTGTAGAGAAATACATTTAATATTTTACAATACTTATGTGAAGTTTATGTTAAAGATTCTTCTTCAAGCTATGGTATGGTAAAGATTAAACTCGTGTCTTGAATTCAATTTCAACGCTTAGCACGTTCATTCGGCATTGCATATCGAATCATATTTATATTTTTCTTCTTGAATGCTGCTATTTTATAAAGTAGTAAAATACTTTATGCTCGTTGTCAAGTTAATATTCTTGTCCCACGAGATGTTCTTTAAAATTAGATATAATATAAATTATGACTTACCTTATAAAATTTTTATGTAGAAATTAATTATCTAAAGTAGTTTGAGTTTTAGTTCGCTTAACTAATGTCACATTCCCTATTAATAGAGATCTATAAACCAAACTTTTACTTAATTTAAGTACATTTTTTAAGTACCACGCCGTGCTACAACGAGCCGTCTCGACCGGGTCGTTGCCACTGTCTCACAGAAAACTGACATAAAGTAACGGATTGCAGCTGAATTTCGAACGGTGAGTGAGATATCCGGAGGTCCAAATCCTCCTCCCCTTCTGAGGAAAGAAGAAAAAAAAGGATTAGTCCTTCCTTTAAGGTCGGCAATGCACCCGTGATTTATCTAGTATTGTGGGCGTACATGGGCGGTAGGATTTCTGATGCCCCTAACGATTGCCGAACTGTCGGATTTAGGTATAAAGGTCGTGTTTCTGTACAGTATTCAGCTGAGATTAATCTAACGTAAAAACCATAGTTTACGTTTTAAACTAAGAATAAAACTGTTTTCCCACACGGCTGCTTGGCGGCAGAACAAGAAAAAGTGGTGATACTAACCCCGACGGCCTCTCACATACGAGATGGATAGATACGTATGGTCTGGCGATAGACCCTTATCACAACAGGACGGAAATAAGCTCGGCCAAAAGAGGGTGTATGGTTACATGTCTGCCTACCCTATCGGAGATTACAGGTGTGGGTCTATGTATGTATGTTTATTATTATTGTAAATGAGTTATAACCGACGGAAAAAAATGATGTTTTTAGTTCGACACGTACACTTGTTTTCATATAACCACGCCGTTTTCACCCATTAAAAATAACCAGAAACGTTTTGTAGTCAACAATAAAACGCGGAATAAAAACTTATCTTAATAAAAACACATAAAAACACAGCATCTGGACATGTGGATGTAGTCGCTGCCAGAAGAGGACACATTAAAATGATTTATGCTGACATTTATCCAAAAAACCAGGATGCCTGATGAGAAGTGAATGCTAATGAATTATACGCAGCAATTTTTGCACCACAGGACAAAGGGAGTTGCGGAATTCGTACGAGCATTTTATGTGGTTTTCAGGTGTGGTTTTGTGTGCAATAAAAACATGTTCCGTGTAGTAAAATATATTTCAGTATAATAGCTGTGACGTGGTGGTATTGCTTAATTCTGTTTTATTTTATTCGAGGCGTTCAGGATCTTTTTAAAAAAACTACGCAGGAGTTATTTTAAATTGGCTGTATATATATATTTTTGGAGGAGTTATGCGTGAGCATATATATAGCTCATGCAAAACTTTACGGAGTTCACTGTAAGTGGGATAAGGGCAGATGGAAGAAAAATAAAGCAAATAAGAGCGAGACGATCACAATATTAACCATGCATCTAATAGCACTTTTTTTTAAATTTGATTGAATGACGAGAAGAGCAATGCGCTCGCCTGATGGTAAGCGCTACGCCTGCCCACAAAAAGAAGCAACACCACACATAACTTTAAATTACAAAGCACTGCAGGGCACTGAACGGCGCTCGTCACCCTGAGACATAAGATGTTAAGTCTCATAATGCTCAGTAATTTCATTGACTTCAATGTCCTACAAACCGAAACACAACAGTGCTTACACACTGATGCTTGGCGGCAGAAATAGACAAAACGGTGGTACCAACCCAGACGCCCTCTCGCATACGAGAGTATCGCATACCACCTTGTAAATTAAATCTTTCTTCAATAAACTTGCACAAGGATTTTCAGATCTGAAAATAGAGTCCCGACTCTACCATACGACTGCCAATGCCCACACCCAAGTTTATCACCATTAGTCCCACGAATTTGTGTAAAATCGATAAGTAAAACCAACTTTTACAGATAAATATCACAATATACATAATCCGCAGACCACAGATTATTCGTAGCATAACAGGCCGCGTAATTATTCGGGTGTATACTTATAACAGTACATTCGGGCGTAACAGCGTTGCGTTGATATCTCCAAAATAATATTTCAAAAAACCGCAGACTTAACTAACTTTGAAGTGAACATGATTGATTTTGTACTATAACGACTAGAGCGTGCTTAGAAATTGTTTGTTCAGTTTGAGGGGTAAATAGCCTGTGCAAATATTATCTGATTTTAGACTAATCATCCTACATCATTTCATCTTGGTAATGTAATACATGTGAAAGTTTGGATGTGAGTGATTATTTTAGTTTGAATGTTGTTGTAAATCAATCACACTTTAACGAACAAATTTGTATTCAATTTGGCACACAGATAGACCATTTTTTATACAACTCAATGATGACAAGAGCAGTTTGCTCGTTTAATAGTAAGCGTCACCCCTGCCCATAAACAATAGCAACGCCACTTAAATCTTGGAATTACTAAAGACTGCACTGCACTCATCATCCTGAGACGATAAGATGTCAAGTCTCTAAATTCAAAGTGGTAGAACCTCGTTACAAACGGTTTTGTCGACAGCAGGAATGGTACGGCTTGATAGGGTTGTTACCACTGTCTTAGAAAACTGATGTGAAGTAGCATCAGTGGCAGTTTGCTATTGCGTCTCGTACAGTGAGTGAGATATCCGGAGGCCCAAATCCCCCTCCTCTTACCATTACCTTAATCATCCCTTCCCTTTAAGTTCCGCAACGCATCCATGATTATTCAGGTATTGTGGATGTCAATGGGCGGTGAATATCACTTACCATCAGTAGTACAATCTATACTAATAATAAAGCTATAGAGTTTGATTGTTTGTTTGTTTGTTTGTTTGAACGCGCTAATCTCAGGAACTACTGGTTCGAATTGAAAATTTTTTTTTGTGTTGGATAGTCCATTTATCGAGGAAGGCTTTAGGATATATAACATTACGCTGCGACCATTAGAAGCGAAGCATCAGTGAAAAATGTTGCAAAAACGGGGAAAATTATTCATATTTGAAGGCTTCCGTTGCTAAGCTACCCAAATAATATTATTTGAAGGCTTCCGTTGCTAAGCTACCCAAATCTATACTAATATTATAAAGCTGTAGAGTTTGATTGTTTGTTTGTTTGATCACGTGGGCGGAGCCGCGAGCAAAAGCTAGTATAATAATAATAATGCCCAGAAATTCCACTGGCTTCAATGTCCTTCAAATCAATAAATATCGGTGTTTATATACTACTGCCGGTAAAAATAGATATAGCGGCAAATCGGTAAGCGGTTACCTACCTGGACGGCCTCTGGCATAAGAGAGACCTACCATCTAGTAAAATAACCATGACTTGGATAAACAGGTCTAACTTACAACACCCCACTTTTTTGTCGGTGGTTAAAAAGAGCATATTTATGTCTAAACAATACCAAATACTTAGGCTTTATTTCAAACATCAAAGTAATTTATCTTAAAACTTTATTCGCGACTGTACCGAAGTCCAATCCATGGCTCGGCACAACGAATCTAGCACAATGAATAGAATAGTTTTCATTGTGTAACTTCGACCGAAGAGTTTTAGCACAGAAGTGATTACATGAATTGCTAACAAATTGACTTTACGGGTATTATGGGTATTGTGAATCGAAATGGATAATTGAACTTGAAACAAAGAATGTAAAAGTTTGTTGCGAGTTTGTAAAGATCGGTTATTAGCGACTTTGTAAATGGTACAGAAAATTCTTTACACAAACAATACGATATAAAGCAATTGAACGTGATACCTATCAACATAAATTCGTATTCATAAACGAATTTTATTTACGGCGCTGTAATGTATGAGTGTTCTATTACATTTACTGGCAGAATGATAAGTGGCCTTGGTCATTACGCTGCGAAGACCGCTAGCGAGTAAACGTGATTCGGCGAATAATATATTATTTTATTGGTATTTAATCAGGAACCTTTACAGGCACTTTACGGCTTGCAAGTATATGATGCTATGTTTTAAAAGAATGGTAAAATTCAAAAAACAATTATACTCCACAACTTTTTTTTTATAGCATAGGCCGGCAAACGAGCAAGTGGGTCACCTGATGGTAATTGATCTCCACCGCCCATGTACGCCCACCACCAGAACAATCATGGGCGCGTTGCCGACCTTAAAGGAAAGGGATAATTAGGGATTGGGAAGGGGAGGGGATTTGGGCTTCCGGATATCTCACTCACCGTACGAAACGCAGCAGCAAGCCGCTACTTTATGGTTTTCTATGACACAGTGGTAGCGACCCGGTCGAGCCAGCCCATTCATGCTGTAGACAAAACTGTCTACAGCGTGGCTCTACCAATCAAAAATCAATTTTCTTTAATTTACCGTCCTCGCCGTCGACGACCTCGCTGCGCCCCCGCTCTAGTACTGGGGTCGCAAGCCGATGACACATTCAAATTTGCGTTTTTGTGCCTTAAAAATTAATTTTACCTTATTGATTTAGTTGCAGCTTACTGTTTTGTCCGAGATTCTAGTCCCAGATTTGGCAATCTTGATTGAGCTTGAATTTTCGATTCGAAAAAGCACATATAAATTACTCGTAATTGGAATTTGTACCCGATATCATATCATGGGACGGCAATAACCTCGACGAAATGAAGGTGCAGAAATACACGCACCTCTGCCTATCATTTCGGGTATAAATGCGTGAGCTATGTTAAGGTAAAATTAATTTCCACACACGAAACATGAACTAAAGTTTATATTAAAGCATACACCGTACATAACCTCGTTTATTTATCTTATTTGTTGACCGTATACCGTTTATTTGATTTAAGGGAGCTACGTTGTATAAACACCGTAATCTTATACAATTTAAAGGATTGTTTACTTTGGTATTTCACTGACATTACTTCTAAATGTCGGTGCGAAGTTTTGCTGCGTGCGCTAGCAGAGGCTTGTAAAATGTAATTATGCGAATTCAGCAACGTACTGAATTGTATAATCTTCGGTTTTTACAAATATCCGGGACCAGTCAGAAATTTATGGAGAAAATAAACACATATTGTAACTGTACTTGTGTATTTATTATAATATTTTATTAATATTTAAGGAAATATAGAAGGAAATAAAAATCCTTGCTGACACTGTTCCTTAGTGGCAGAAATAGATAAAGCAGTAGTCTCAACCCAGCCGGCTTCTCGTATACGAGGGACCTAATGAATATTACTTATTTCCAAATTTTATCCTGCTGGAACAAAGGCCTTGTTTAATATACTTGAAAAGGTTTTTGATTTTTTTTGTTACCTATATAAAGGTTTTAACCCCACGTTCTATCAAATTTAAATTATAGTATTCATGCGTCATTAGCTAGAGGCTGGTTCGACCCCGCGTCAAAGTTGCGCTTAACGACAAGTTCGACATTGCTGAGTACATTATTATTACATTAAAATAGTCTGCTTAATATGGACCCTTCGAGTTATGTCTGTGATAATAAATTCTTATTCGAAAGCCGGCTGTGAAGTGAGAGGCCGCGGGTTCGATCCCCGTACCGAGGCAAACATTTGTGTGATCCACAAATATTTTTCTCGGGGTATGTGTGTTGTGACACCGAAAGTCTCTCGTAGTTCCTGATACTGTATCTTTCTGTGGAGTCAGAACTATATGTGGGGTGTATTTATTGTTGTTGACTTTTCTTTTCTTTTCTTTTGGGTGTATTTATTGTTGTTGACTTTTCACACACCCATTATTCTAACGGTTAAAATTAATTTTTGTACTTGCTACCATGATAGAAACAAAATGAGTCGCAACTCACGGTTTATGAATATGAGCCTTAATGCATTATTGTGGCCCAGACGCGCAGGATAATTTGTCACCTTTAAGCCATATTTAGGGGGAGAAAGTTTCTCATACAAGATGGCGAGAATTTAACAGAACACGATTATTTCCGAAGCTGGTTCATACAATTATTATTTCAAACTTATGACACGATCTGGTAAATAAGAGTTTTCTATTTTATTTTGCTTCTTTCATGCGATAACCTCTCTCCATTGTCAGATATTTGACAATAAAGTCCTATATAGATGCTTAAAGTTGCCTATTTCCTATTTGGATATAGTTGCTGTAATTTCGGAAAATCATGATAAAATAAAAAGATAATAAATTATGGTAAAATTCACAAAACGTTCTTCTTACATCTTTTACACACGCAAAATCTCAAGAAATATAATGCAGAAGTCAAGTTTCATTTATAACCAGGATTTAATCGTGGACGTGCTACTTCCTTCTCACCAACTTCGCTTCCTTGAAGTGACAATTTCAACCAACTTTTTAAAATTAACGCCACTGTATATCGTCGCGACACAAAGTTTTTGCAGAAACTTCATTATGCGGGTTGTAAAATATATTGTTGATACGTTCACTCTTATCAATAACAGCATAAGGTTGATTTTCGTAAGCCTACATGTATCTCGTTTGTAAGAAGTTTGTTTCCTAAACGTAAATCCTCTTTCTTAAAACCATTTACCGTTTACAAGCAGTATTTTACTCAACAAAACCGTAACTTTTGAGGAAATATTTTGACACATTAACTTTAAGGCCGTAACTGAGGAACAAAATAAATGTTTATAGTCTACTCACCAAATATATTCCAGGAATGTAAACATTTTTTTATATCATAGACCGGCAACCAAGCAAGTGAGGCACCTGATGGTGATCTCCACCGCCCATAATACTAGAAGACTCATAGACGCACTGCCGACCTTAAAAAGGATTAATGGGACGGGAAGGGAAGGGGGTTTGGGTCTCCGGATATCTCATTCACCAATGAGATGCAGCAGCAACTGCTACTTTACGTCGGTCTTCAGTGAGACAGTGGTAACGACCCGGTTTTACTGACCCATTCGTGCTATAAACAAACTGTCTACAGCGTGGCTCTACCACTCAAACTCAAACTTTCTTCCGAGATTCGACCCAATTTATTTTCAAATAATCAACAGTGAGTTTCATTCTATATACTTTTACGTTAAATACCTGCTTAGCTTTAGGGGCTTAGACACTCTAATTAGGATTCAACGATTTCTGAGGCGCTCTTTTCTTTTCTTGCTCATACCATATATACCAATATAGTATATATAGTATACTAGCTTTTGCTCGCGGCTCCGCCCACGTGATCAAACAAACAAACAAACAATCAAACTTTACAGCTTTATAATATTAGTATAGATTAGGGTAGCTTAGCAACGGAAGCCTTCAAATAATATTATTTCGGTAGCTTAGCAACGGAAGCCTTCAAATATGAATAATTTTCCCCGTTTTTGCAACATTTTTCACTGATGCTTCGCTTCTAATGGTCGCAGCGTAATGTTATATAGCCTAAAGCCTTCCTCGATAAATGGATTATCCAACACAAAAATATTTTTTCAATTCGAACCAGTAGTTCCTGAGATTAGCCCGTTCAAACAAACAATCAAACAATCAAACTCTACAGCTTTATTATTAGTATATAGATTCAAAGTTCCATTGTGTCTATGCCTGGCAATTAATTTCAGACGTTTTCTTTAAAAAATCATTCATGAGATATTTTCTTTGTAGCCGTTCCGATGAGCATTTCATTCAATATGTGTATTGATAATAGGAATGAGAATGTGTTTTCGTGTATATAAACATGAAATGAAAATGGAATCGTTATACTTATTTAAAATAAAATAAGAATAGATGCTCGTTACATAAGGTAACAGATCAAACTAGCTGTTTAAAAATATAGCACAAGTAGACTGCTATTCATTTTACTGATATTTGCGTATTAGTAATATTATATTGCATAATTTTTTATTCTTTTTTTTTAACTATTAACGGACATTTTTATTTGTTTGTTAATATATTAAAGCACTGTTGTTGTGTTTCGGTTTGAAAGCCAGTGAGATTACTGGTGACTGTGAGATCTTGTAATTTAAAGTTCTGAGTGGTGTTGCTTCTGTTTATGGGCTAGCGTGGCGCTTACCGTCAGGCGAGTGACCTGCTCCTCTCGTCATTCAAGGTAATAAAAATCATTTGGTTCTCTTTTAAAGTTCAAAATATAGAGTCTTAGGCTTTGTAACTTAACTTGGGTTCATTTGGTATACCTTTTGCGTAATTAATTTAAAAATAATGTCCAGTGAAATTGAAACATTTTAGTGTATATGTCTATGCACTATCTGTACCATATGGTTAATGCCTTGTAAAAATTAAAAATGAAACAAAAAGTATTATTAACGATAGTCGAAACTTAGGACAGATAGAAGTCTTAGGCTTTGTTACTTAACTTGAGTTCATGTAGTATACCTTTAGCATAAGTAACCTGAAATTAATGTTCAGTAAAATTGAAACATTCTAGTCTGTCTGTCTATGCACTATCTGTACATCAGGTTAATGCCTTGTAAAAATTAAAAATGAATCGAAAAGTATTATTAACAATAGTTGAAACTTAACGACCATTCTGTTGAACTGAGTGGCAAAAACGCACTGTTTTATTAGAATACTGCTCTTTTTATTGCATCTCTTGTAAAATACATTATGATTTATTATTTTTACGCGAATGTCATACATTGAAATAAAACTAATTGGTCACGGGGTGGACTGACAGAAAGCTAAAAAACTTTCGAAACATCGGGACCAAAATTAAATTAAAAACCGCGATAAAACTCGTTTAAATTAGTTTTATTTAAATATAGTATCTTGTTTTAGAAATGAGTTTATTTTCCAAAGTTGGACTGTGTAGATCAGAATAAAGACACTCTTAATTTCGTTGAAGTGATTTAGGAGACTACATTTTAGAGTTCCGTACACAAAGGCTGCTAACAGAATCCTATTACCAATCCTCCTCTATCTCTCAGTCTGTTCAATGTTTAAAGATTTTTGCCTTTAAATTATAATAGGTAACAGTTGCGTTTTTTATATTTTCAAGCACAATCTTATTTGGACCCATAAATCCAATGGCGTTTTATTAATATAAATAAATCGTATTTTTCTTTATAACGCAATGCAAAGCGAATGAAAAACAGAAATTGTCGTTGTCCAATGAAGCGATGAATTATATTCAAAAATCCCATATTCGTAAATCTTGGTTTCAGAAACCTTTACCAATATTTACAAATTACCGCTTCCGTAATAAATATACTCTACGGTACCCACCGAAATACACCAAAAAGTAATATTTTTAACAATTCGTTAATTAAAAATATTTATTTTAAAACAAGATACATTTCAATGCCCGTATAAATCCCACTCACACATTGTGTTACGTGGTCGAGTAGATACGTGATTTAAATCGAAACAATACGGACTTCATATATTTAAATAAAAAGGGATTTTAAACAAACTGAATAACCTAGATATTAATTAATAATCTGCATAAAAATTGTTAATTCCACATAGCTCGCAGAACCGATAATCGATGGGACAGAAAGGTTCTGGAATGGAGGCCACGTACTGACAAGCACAGCGTTGGACCTCCACCTACAAGGTGGATAGACGACGTGATAAAAATCACAGGAAGTCGCTGGATGCAGGCTGCTTCCAACAGGTCGGCCTAGAAATCTTTGGGGGAGGCCTATGTTCAGCAGTGGACGTCTTGTGGCTGATGATGATGATGATAAAAATTGTTTCTTATAAAGTACAGTCCGAGGACATTAATTGTGCACTTCGGTAATGTTCAGTTTTTACGAATTATTACGATTAAACAATGTATGCCTGGATCCGGTCATTTACTGGACAGAAAAATAAATTTTAAAATCTGTAATTATCTCTTCCCTATCCTATATTTATATGAGAGCAGTAAACTTTCACCTGAAGTGTAATAAGGTCTAATCAAATAGCATAAAACAATACGCACAAAATGACTTTCTGTAATACATTGTATAATCCATTCCGACAAAGTGATAAAGTAATTTCAAAATTCAAACAGCAACTTGAATTGAGAGATTAAGTAGAAATATTGGAAAACTTAAGCTTGAACGATTAGAATTTTGTTATGTAGACACCCACTAAGAAACGTTTTTAGAAAATTCCACCCCAAAGGGGTCAAAATAGGGGATGATAATATGTATGAAAGTCCGTCATTTTGAAAGTTACATAAACAAAATTTTGTATTTCGGTTATTGACGTAAAACAAATAAATATGTGTTTCAGGAATTTTGGAAATTTTATTCAATAAGGGATGAAAAAGGGGGTGAAAGTAAATGCGAAAATGAGTTTGTTTGTTACGCTTTCATGTCTAAATCACTGAACCGATTTTGATGAATTTATTTACAGAGACAGATGGGACCCTGGAAACGGTTACAGGTTACTTTTATCCCGGAAAATGTTCTTCACGCAGGCGGAGCCGCGAGCAAAAGCTAGTCTTTGACTAAAAAAGAACAGAACATATTGCTTCTAATTCATTCATTCATTTTTTGAGTGGTAGAGCCACGCTGTAGACAGTTTTGTCTACAGCATGAATGGGCTGGCTCGCCCGGGTCATTACCACTGTCTCACAGAAAACCGACGTAAAGTAGCGGCTTGCTGCTGCGTTTCGTACGGTGAGTGAGATATCCGGAAGCCCAAATCCCCTCCCCTTCCCTATCCCTAATTATCCCTTTCCTTTATGGTCTGCAACGCGCCCATGATTCTTCTGGTGGTGGGCGTTCATGGGCGATGGAGATCACTTACCATCAGGTGACCCACTTGCTCGTTTGCCGGCCTATGCCATAAAAAAAAAAAAAAAATCTTTACGTTCATCATCTCTAATCTAATCAACCGAGTTGAGATGTAGAGCTACGACAGCTACAACTACAGCTTTATCTACTGCACGAATGAGCCGGCTCGACCGGGTCGTCACCACTGTCTCGCACAAAACCGACGGAAAGTAGCGAATTGCTGCTGCTTTTCGTACGGTGAGTGAGATATATAGATATCACTTATCATCACGTGACCTACTTGCTCGTTTGCTGGTCTGTAAAAATAACTGAGCTCATATCAATGTTGAGCAAAGGCTACACCTTCAGCTCTCCATTAATCACGGTCATTAGTAAATTCAAAAAATCAAAATTAATTTTGTTTTTTTTTATTTTGATTAGTAAATTCTCACCTGTTACCGCAGAAGGCATATAGATACGTTATCACGTGGTTTGCTACACCTATGATATCCTCATGGGAGCAGCCTTTGAGAGAAAATGCGTTTATGTGAAAATACGTTAACATATTTTAGTTCAGGATGTGCTGAAGACAAATTCCAACTTAATCTATACTAATAATAAAGCTGTAGAGTTTGATTGTTTGATTGTTTGTTTGTTTGTTTGTTTGTTTGTTTGAACGCGCTAATCTCAGGAACTGCTGGTTTGAATTGAAAAATTCTTTTTGTGTTGGATAGTCCATTTATCGAGGAAGGCTTTAGGATATATAACATTACGCTGCGACCATTAGAAGCGAAGCATCAGTGAAAAATGTTGCAAAAACGGGGAAAATTATTCATATTTGAAGGCTTCCGTTGCTAAGCTACCGAAATAATATTATTTGAAGGCTTCCGTTGAAGTTGTTAACACTGTCACCACCTACCCAAATCTATACTAATATTATAAAGCTGTAGAGTTTGATTGTTTGTTTGTTTGTTTGATCACGTGGGCGGAGCCGCGAGCAAAAGCTAGTTTACAATATAAATCAAAGTCAATACCAAAAAAATACGCGTCGAATTAATAACCTCCTCCTTTTTGTTGTCGTTTAAAATCAAAATTTGATAAATTAAAGTTTTGAAAAGATTAATTACACTTGTTACATTACTACATTTGTTATTATAGATCTATTACTTTATTACATTTATTTAAAAACCTATATCAAAGTTCCAAAGAAAATTCACAAGAGCCCTCAAAGAACGCAAATCAGATAACATTTACAATTTCAAGAAAGGTGTTTTAATCTAGTATCTGAACTTAAAAGTGACTTCGTCTGACCTAATACAATTTTGCTGAAATAACCGTAAAGCCATTCTGTTATTCAGTTGGAAAATAAACTTTGATAATGAAATATTTACTTATTACACAAAACTTTGTTATTTGATTCAAAACTAAAGATTTTATCATATAAATGAAAATGTCAAGGATTGAAAACATGAATTAATATAATATGCAATACCTTCGCGTTGTCTGTGTACAGTTAGAATTATAATTTCCACAGTACGTGGTTTATCGGATTCGAGCTTCATCTAGATTTTAGAACTGATCTATCTGTGTACTTCTCTGAATCAATAATTAAGAATATGTGACTGAAGCCTTCTAGACTTTTTTAGAGAATATACAGCTTCTGTGGTGCAATGAGCGAGTAGCCGGCTGTGAAGGGAGAAGCTGCGGGTTCGATTTCCACACATAGATAAAAATGTTTATGTGATGCACAAATACGTGTTTCGGTTCTGGGTATTATGGGACCGCAAGTCCCTCGTAGTTCTTGATACCCACTATACAAGTTTAATCTGGTGTGGGATCGGGAGTATGTGCGTGATTGTTGTGTGTAAACAAAACTGTCTACAGCCTGACTCTACCACAGAAACAATAAACTCAATATTGGACGTTAAAGAATAGAGGCTTAAAGATTTCCAATTAGTTATAAATAACAGCAGAATTAATCAAAACTGTTTATTTTTTAGTTTTTTATATGTCAGTTTTATTATTGGCTTATATTTTAGTCTTTTTAGTGGAAGAATCATCAAAATCGGAATCTTTTCTCTCGGTCCCCTGCCCTTTAGGGAAGGAATTCCTTCTTGTTTAATTGGTACTAAAGGTCCGAAATTCGAAGGTCGACCGAAATTTAGATTCAAAAAGAATAATCAAAATCGGGTCACTAATTACGTTTGCTGCGGCCGGAGGTCTGAAAAAAAAAACAAAATAATTATGACAAAGTTTAATTAAACTAAAAATTACAATTATTACTTATTTCTAACCATTACGATAATGAATCGATCCCGAAGATTGATGTGTCTATACTTATATACTAATTAACATGTCCGGATCAGCACTTTTGGTGTTTTCGGTATTGGCGTAGCGACAGTCAGTGGTGGTGGTGAGTCAGCGGTCTTCATATATTATATGTACTCGTATGTAATTCCTCCGCCCTTAGAACGACAACTATTTTAAGACGTTTAGTGAAAATGTTGCCGGAACATTTTTTGATACTTGGCACGACGTTGTTCCTGGTTGCTGGACCTCTTCCTTGATGGTATAGTTTCTCCATGTTGTGTTGTAACGTCTCGTTGCGTGCACGTGTACCTCTTCATGCGTTAATTCATTTACATACAAAAAATCTAATGTAATTTTATTTCATTAGGTTAGATCTGTATCTACCTAGTAGATCTGAATAAGAATTATTAAACGGTATTGTTTTAGATTTATCTTTAACATTAATATCATTCCAGAACAACTGGAACCGACAGCCGGAGAACTTTTGTTTTATCAACTGCTCTACCATTTCTGAAAATAGGGTTAATAGCATTAAAGTTCCTTTTGACTGAATTATTTAAATAGACCACAATAATTGGTAGCAGACCGAAAAATTTTAGGCCACAATGAAATATAATAATTAATTTGTTAAGAAGTCGGTGACAAAAGATTTAGACTTCCATTAAGAGCCTTTATTACGATAATTTCTCACAGCACGGTCGGCCATTTCAAACTAAAACAATGGATGAAATTAAACGAAACAATTGATGTGAAAATGATGACTCTTTCCCTGAGCCTCTGTATTTGCTAAATTAAATTTCTAAAAATTAGACTATTTTTTATCTAAGTCATAGTCTATGCTCTTAAATCCATTCGAATCCGTTAGCTGTTAAAGTGTGACATCCAATATATCGTATGAGTAAAAAATATATTGTCTTTGATCTTGCACAATATTTTTTTTTAGTTAAGAAACATGTTATTTCAGATAACATGTCTCCTCTGTGTCTTTCTAGTTAAGAATCTATATGGCACATAGTTCAGGGAATCTACCTTCCTTAGGCTTTTTTCCATCTCGTTTTATCTTCATTGCTTTCAGATAACGTGCATTCAGTCATGTTACTCTGCACTAGATCTTTCCATCTTGTGTGTATCGTCCACATATTATCTTCAAGTTTCATTAAATTTATGAAAATATGAAACTCGTAAGTAACGTCGAAGATCTGCGGTCCTGGCAAAACAAATAATATCACCCGTCTAGTTTCTAAACAAGCTCGGGCAGATCTCAAATCTTATTTGTCTAGACTTTTTGCGACGTATCCAAACAAGTTTATATTTACTTGTCCATCTTTTAACTTTACTTAAGGTATTTTCGCTTGACTCAAAAATCTTTTCATTAGATCTAATGTTCACTTAATGTGCGGTCATTAAAATTCTGTAATCACATTTATTTCTTTAAGTCGCCCACTTGCCTAGATTTGCAGTTATTTTATTACATTAAATTGTTTGCAGTGAATTTTATATAAATAACGTCATTAGTTATGTGAAGTGGCTCATTAGCTAAAATATAGCTTAGCTCATGCTGAAGTTTGAAAATACTGACCTTAGTAAAGATAAGCAGGTCGTCAGAGGTGACTTCAATCCAAGCAATATTTATTGTGCTTACTGCTACGATAGGGTAGATATTTAAATGAATACTCTTAAGTATGTACATTAAAATATTAAGTGAGTCGAAAGAAACCTAAAATTAATCTTTACATCTATACTTGTAAAATAACTTGTCCTGACTGATAATTCATCATTGCCGAGCGCAAACTATCAAGGCTACAAGCATGTAATTCAGACCGTATATTCATTTTGTTATGTAGGCACCCACTAAGAAAGGATTTTAGAAAATTCCACCCCAAAGGGTCAAAATAGGGGATGATAATATGTATGAAAGTTCGTCATTTTGAAAGTTACATAAACAAAATTTTGTATTTCGGTTATTGACGTAAAACAAATAAATACGTGTTTCAGGAATTTTGAAAACTAAATTTAATAAAGGATGAAAAAGGGGGTGAACGTGTGTATCGGACTTGCATTATTTTTGATCTGAGGAACACTAAACTTTGTATTTAGGCTGATTTAAAAAAAAAATGTTTTTCAGGAATATTGGAAATTCTACTTGATAAGGGGTGTAAAAGAGGTTCAAAGTTTGTGTGGGACTTGCATTATTTATAACGTTTGCATACGTATCAGTATCGGCTACGCGCCCACTACGCCACGGAGGCTGTCAAATGGATTAAAAAATTTTGTTTCGGGGTCTGGGTGTTGTGCAACCAAAAGTCTCTCGGAGTTCCTGATACCCACGGCACAATACTCGTATCTTACTGTGGGGTTAGGACTATCCTAATACATAATATACTATATTATGGCGGTCTTTCCGAACCGTTACGACTTGGGAACCTTCAAGAAGAGGGCGTATTCTTTCCTTAAAGGCCGGCAACGCACTTGCAAGCCCTCCGGTGTTGCAGGTGTTCATGGGCGGCGGTGATCACTTTCCATCAGATGAGCCTCCTGCCCCCTTTTTCCATAAAAAACAATGTGTGTGACTGTTGGGCGTATTTGTTTATTATTATTATTATAACTATTGTAGACGAGTAACATAACAGCTGATGTCAAAAGAACTCTCACTAGGCACACCAGTAAAAATGATTCTCTGTCATAAGCAAAACAATAATCGAATAAAGCCAGCATCTAAATATATTTTCAGCCAACACATTTCATTGAAATGACGAGAAATATCCGAATTACTAAAACAATTTCTTCAAAATCTAGACAAAAATTACTAGGAATGCTTGGGGGTCCTTCTCTTACGTAATATTCAAATTATTCCGTCTTCCTGCTCTTAAGTCTTTGAGCTGAGTCGTCGAGTTGATTCACAAAATTCACTCAAAATTACAAATGGTGAGACTCCAAATATATTCATTGTTATAAAAGTAATGAAGCTTAGTTATTTCGACCTAGGTATATTTGTCAGAAGTTGTGAGCTGAAATTGTACGTGTTGCAGGTTTGATATTTTTTTTTATTAGATTGAATGACGAAACGACCAACTCACTCGCCTGAAAGCAAGCGCCACGTTCGCTTATAAAGCAACACCACACCGAACTTTTAATTACAACACATCGCGGACGAACACACATTACACACGAACGCAGTCCAGTACCATGGGTACTGGACTGCGTTCGTCACGTCTCATAATGTCCATTAATTCAACTAGCTTCATTGTCCTTCTAATCGAAAGAATATAGTACTGTTATAGCCCTATTTGCATGTCCGTGAATATAAAATAAAACTGCTGAGTTTCCGATTTCATCATGCCGATGGAATAGGAAATTTTCTTGTTTTGACAAACGCATATAGTACTGTTACCCATCGCGCAGTTTTCAGTTTGGATTAGGTTATGATATGAGCCTTAAAATCTTATAATGATACGGTAACGAGTGCACTCCAGCGCTATCCAGTGCTTTGTAATGCAAGATATTTGTGTTGTTGCATCCATTTATATCGCGAGTGACTTGCTCATTTCGTAATTCACTTATATAAAAAATGTTCTGACGCTACTCCAGTCTCCATCGGTCGCTGAGATCAAGAATTGAAGAGCAATCGAAGCCCGCACGCGGTGGAGACAGCATTGCCATAGCGTTTATGATAGGTTCAGTTGTTTTTTATCGCTTTCAAGAAATGATTTGAATCAATAAAAGATGTAAAGGCTTTGTTTTATATAGCATAGGCCGGCAAACGAGCAAGTGGGTCACCTGATGGTAAGTTATCTCCACCGCCCATGTACGCCCCCAATATCAGAAAAATCATGGGCGCGTTGCCGACTTGAAAGGAAAGAGTTAACCCTTAAATTGGCAGTACCTGATCCCGATGATTTTTTCAGACTTTTTATAAATTATGTATATTGTTAGAGATAAATAAAGATAACATATATGAAAATTAAACAAATATATTATATCTTCACAGGTTTTTTTAATGTCACTTATAAGTGACATTGCCAACTAGTCTACATAATTGAGCGCAGCATATATGTCACATAAAAAGTACATTGCCAGTTTGACTAGCTTACATAATAATACAAAGTAATACAAAAATATTAAAAAAACATTCGGCTTATAACTAATTTTGAGATCAAGTTACAATTTAAGAACTATAGAATACCAGGTTCAAGGGTACCTCTTTGGAATTGAGATTTGGTGTTGGTTTTGATGAGTGCAAGAGCAGCCTGTATGCGAAACTTTTTTAGGGATAATTTATTTTCGTTTCCAAGTTATACATAATCACGGCGGTGCAATAGCCAGCTGTTATTGAGTGCAATATCCATAAGCTGGGCAAATATTGACATATACCATCGCCTCGTCTTAATACGTATTCTGTATAGTGCAGTCAACATAACTCCAGTAATCTTCAATTGCGGGCATCTTTACAATTCCCATAATAATCCCGATACCTAATACTATTTCTATTTCTCTTCTTGTTACACAGATAGATTTATCTTGTTGTTGTACTGAATACAAGTTATTCTATAATATAATCTAACAGATCGTCATAAAAAAATAATTTGAAATATTGCTGCGGAGACTGTAATTGATACTTTTCTGCAAAACTAACAGTTGTATCCACTTCCACGGCTCCTGTATATTTGGTTTTCTTAAATGTAAATCCTAATTGTTTTAGTTTACGCTTTTTTGCAACAGGTTCTGTGGATAGAAGTGGCATGGGGGACGACTCAATATTGGCGACTTGTCTAGTACGGCGATGTGTTGTGACTGTGTTTGGTGTCAGTGGAGATCTTATGGAAGTTGTAGATGGTTGCTGGTACAACGCAAGCTGGTAGAACTTGAGGTCCAGCTAGTAATGAAGATGATGCTGATATCATAGGCGGTGTTTCGTTTTGGTTTACTCGGTTTTCTGATGTAAATCCCCCTAAATCTGCCTCTGCTGGTTCTTCAAAGTCACTGAGATCCTGAATTAGGCCATAAATAGCAGGCGAAATACTTCTCACCGGTGAAGAAGTGTGAGAGCCAGTGTCGTTGTTTATGAAGTACTCACGCGCTAATATTCTTTTCTCCTCAGTATCTTCAGATTCAATATCCGAATCTTCTGAATCGGAAAGACGTATTAGCGCAAGTATTTGTTTAGACCTCCAAACTTTCCTCGCCATATTACTGAAATGAATATCGTCAATTCTGAAACTTATATTGTAAAAATGTGATATATATCTATATTATATAAGATATAATATGAATAGATAACTTAAATTCTACTAGTAACTAACTGGCAATGTCCGTTACAAATGACAAATATAAGTAACCATCCTTCGTGGGACTTTTAAGCATAGTCCGTTATAAGGGACATACATAAAAGTCACTCCTTATGAGACCTACTTGGCAATGTCAGTTTCAAGTGACATTAAAATTTAATTAGATATCGAAAAAAAAATACGAATACTACGGTAATAAAAACAATTGAACACTATGGATTTATCATTATTCTAACTAAATTAAACATAAAAAAGGATATAAAACAAAGAAATACTTACGTAATAATAATATTTTTAACGAGTGCAAACTTAGTCCGCCATTGCAATATTTCAAATGATCGATACAACGCATATATCGATCGAGATAGCGATTCAAATGCGCGAGTACGAAAAGAATAGCCTATAAGACGAGACGTACCACGTGACAGGTGCAAGCGTCACCTTAAATCACATTTGTATGCGTTTTTATAACACGTCACATAAAACGGACAGAAACAATTTAAGGGTTAATTAGGGATTGGGAAGGGGGGATTTGGACCTCCGGATATCTCACTCATCGTACGAAACGCAGCAACAAGCCGCTACTTTACGTCGGTTTTCTGTGAGACAGTTGGTAACGAACTGGTCGAGCCGGCCCATTCATGCTGTCAACAAAACTGTCTACACCGTGGCTCTACCACTCAAAATCTTGATCAGTTCGATGGGAAGTCTGTTCAAACGTTTCAAATCGCATGAATCAACTAAAATTGAATCATATAAACTCGCTTTTATCCACTCACGCCATACAAATCCGGCTCAATTTCACATTGTCTTTGTAGTTAGTGACCTGCCTGTGTCTATTAAATATTTAGTTGACATCTTTCTACCTAAACTCCGCGGTGCGTTGACCTGTTCAAAGTCTATGTAACTAAGGTGAATTTTTAAAGGGCCCGCAGTTCCTACGAGACATCGCATTACCTACTTAAACTGTATTTAGCAACGTCTTACTAACGTCTAACATTCAACGAACCTGCCGCTTTCAGGAAAGTAGGTTACTCTTAAATTCAAAGGAAGTTTTTAGATTTACCCAGTTAACTGACGCAGTTGTATTACATATGCGATACGACTGCTGTGCTACGATAAGTCTCGGGTTCGATCCCCGGGTCGGGTAAAAGTGATATTGGGTTTTCTATCACGAAATGCTAGTATCAGCCCGGAGTGTAGAATTGTGCCTGGTATAGCGATAGGCTCGCCCTCTATCACATCATGGGACGGAAATACGCTCATAATAAAAATATACTGACTCGGAAAACTAATATTTATAAAACTATTTCAATTGGATTGGGTTGGGGAAGGGAATTTAGGCCTTTGGATATCTCGCTCACCCAGCGAAATGCAACAACGAGCCGCTACGTCAGTTCGGTTTTCTGTGAGACAGTGGTAGCAATCCTATTGTTTTGGTGACCAGTGATGAATTCATTGTCTGTCGGTGGTCGCTAGTTTTTTGGACTGCACTATGCTTACCATCAGGAATAGTGCAGTCACTTTTCCGTGCTCGGGTAAAAAAAAACCGTGACGATCAGAGACTAATTTATTGTACTTTGAAACATATTTCATTAGTATCTCATTGTTAGTGAAATGTATATATATCTATCTTATGAGAATAAAGATTTTTAAACTAAACCCGGCAGACCCAGTCCGTTCTTGCCGAAGACAAAAATGTCTGCCACTTAAAGAAAACATGTCAAAATTTAAGCATAAATTGTGAAGCAGCCGCGAAATAATATTTCTTTCTAAGTAGCATGTATTAAAACCACAACAGTTATTGTACTTTTTTCCTCCTTAACTTCATAATCTGTGTTTAAATTCTACATTTACCGAGAAATTATATTGTTTTGTTAAACTTATTTACTCTAAAAATAATATTTGTTGTTGGTTTTCACACTGAAAGTGATATTTGTGTTAGAAACTTCATTAATTACTGCCTCGGTGGCGCAGTTGTATTGCGTACGCGGCATGACTCCTATTCTGAGGTCTCGGGCTCGATACCCGGGTCGGATAAAAGTGATACTTGGTTTTTCTATCATGAAATCTCACTCAGTATCAGCGCCGAGTCTACCAAGCAAAGCCACACCGCGCTGTGGACAATTTAGTCTATAAACAAATAGAATAAAAAACAAAAGCTGTACCATAAATAGGCTGACTTGACCGGCTTGTTACCACTGCCTTCCATTTGATTAATGTAAAGTGGCAGCTCGCTTTTGCCATTCGTACAGTGAGTGAGAAATCCGGAGTCCTAGATATTGTCTCTCCTTTCCCATGCCTTAATAATCTTTTATCTTAAACGTCGGCAACGCTTTCTTAATTCTTCTGTTATGACCATGATCTGGGCTAAACTATTATCCCGGGAAAATACATTCAAAACGAGCAGAGCCGCGATCAGATCTAGTAAAAAATAATTTTCCCACCTTCCCAAAACTGTCGTATCATTTTACAACGACGGAACATAATTAACCTGATGACGACGGTAAGAATAATGTCGGCCGTCGACGGCACCCATTAAAAGTTCTACAACTCCACAAAGCGCAAACTTAATTATGTCAACAGAGAATTTACTAGTCGCCACTAATTTGCTTTTGAATTTTCTTCGGCTACACAAGCGTTTAATGAGGGTTAAGCATTAGGATGTTAAAATGTTGGAGTTTCTTGTTTTTAATCAAAGATGAATATCGTTAATAGATAGACAAAAGTTACGCGGGAGCGCCAGCTGGATTTTTAAATAAAATATAGAGCACACAACTCTTCGCGATGAAGATTTATTTAAGATTGACTTTAAATCTTACAATAATCCTTATTTATAACCTTAAATTATTTACAATGCGTGTTCAGTTCCAGGAATTTTGATCATGACAAGAAAACCTGCAAAATACATTGGTCAGCTAATCGTTATCATGTTTTCAACGGATAGAGTTACATAAAGTCCTTACGTTCGTAAAAAAGCACATCTAAATGGTCAGCAAATCGTTATCAGGTTATGAACACGTGCAGGGTGCAGATTATTTTATGTGTTATTATCGAAATGACAAAACCAGTGATGTCTTAACACATGGCAGTGTGTTGGCCAAGTTCGGGATAAAAAAGGGGCGTCGCCAAGTGCAGCCGCTTGCAGTAACTATTTAGTTACTATCGACCCATAAAATACAAAAACGATTACTTTATTAGGTGAAATCATTTTAATACTGCACATGTTATACAAAAGTCACCGGTTAATTGTATAATGTGGCCTAAGGCCTATTATGGCATTTTAGAAACCGATGACGCGACGGTCCATTTTCAAATTTTGGTATGAGAAAATAAAAAATTACCTACCAGGGGCTTGCCGTCCCACAACACTCAGATCAGACAAAGCTTTGCCTCGGTGCGGAAATCGAACCCCCCCTCTTGTTTCGCAGCTGGGTGCTCACTAGGCTACAGAGGCTAACAAAACTAACAACAAAACGGTTAACAACAAGTAACTATTGCATATATAACAATTTGTTCTATTATACAGCTATATATTGAAACATAGAGTTAATAAACAATAATAAAACTGACCCCGAAACGCTCAGTCATATTTCTATATTTACGACTACGTGAGACATGGAATATATATCAACATAAACGCGGCCCGCCTAAAAACAGTGCAGCATGTGTAATAACTCAAAAATTCCCAGATTTTCAGATAAACATACTCTTTTATCTCGGGAGTTCTTAAATTGCGAGCATTTTTATTATCTCTTTATATTATTTCATATTTCTCAAAGGTGTGTTTTTGTCAAAACGTGATAACTTGCCTAAATCTTCATTAAATTTAATGATTCACACCATTTTAAAGCTTATGTTTACCACAGCATGGCAATGAGCTGCCCTCGTCACTCTGAGACATAAGATGTTAAGTCTCATAATGCCTAGTAGTTTCACTGGCTTCAATGTCCTTCAAAACGAAACACAACAATGCTTACACACTGTTGCTTGGCGGCAGAAATAGACAAAGCGGTGGTACCAACCCAGACGGCCTCTCGCATAAGCATAAATATATTTTTTATTAAGACTGAAAAACAATTTCTGCGCACAACAACAAACTTATTATCGCGTAAAGTTTCTTAAATAACTTGACGCCAGCACATTCTCAGTATACAGCCACAATGAATTCAAATCCCAAACATTTTCAACCGTATCCCAGCGTCGTAATAAAAGCGTATAAAAACCGAAAAAAAGAAGATTAATAAAGTGACCAAGTTATCTCCCCTAACATTTGCACTGGGATTCACCTAAAGTGGTCTAAATGGATGAGATTTGTCTTCTTGAAGACGTAAGTTATGGTGTCCACGGCTGAATCGTGGGGCGTGACGGTCACTTATCAAAGCTTAACGAAGATATATAAGCTCGCCTTTATAGGCCACATGTTATGTCTTATGGCATTTTACTGAGTTTTATTGAAAGATAAACAGATGAGCCTCGACTTTAGATTGAATTAGTGAATTGAATTTTTTCAATTTTAATTTCAATTTTCAATTTCAAACGTTAGTGAACTCACGTTTGAAATTCCTGAAGGAGTAGGCAGAGGTATAACTATTACACCCATTTTATGTTTCGGAGTCTACGAGCGCAGTCCAACGCCACGCATTGTTTTGTAAATTAAAATTCTGTGCATTCCTTCTGTTCTGCAAGCCTGACCGTTGCCGTTTGGCGAGCGACTTGCTCGTCTTCTTTCAAGGTAATCAAAAAATAGTCATGATTTATTCCTTCATATTCGTATATCTTTACATATAGAATGAAGTCGCTTCCGCTGTATGTTCGCTTAGATTTTTTAAACTATTCAACGGATTTTAATGCAGTTTTCAGCAATAGATAAAGTGATTCATGAGGAAGGTTTATAAGTAATACATACATATTATAGTACAGAAAATCCGAAATATTCAAAGATTTGTAATGTGATGTCGTAACAAACATATTTTTACCCGTACGAAGCTGGCGCGGGTTGCTAGTAAGAAAATAAAAATGAACATCAACTAAGCTATCCCATTGTTACAATTCTGACCTTGATTTCAAAGATATCTTTGTTTTTATACAAACACCAAAGGTATCGTATAGAAAATCCAAAAGGTTTTATCGTTTGCAATTCCCATATCCATTCTTCCTAGCAAGTGGCTTATCTAAGAAGATAATAGGAAGATATTCGAAATGTAGATAACGGTGTATTTCAAGCATTGCGGCTTTGCGAAAACTGAAGTGTATTAGAACTAAGGGACCTTTCTCATGAGAATGTGACGTCATTGAGAAGCAATGTTTATATAGGATATTTTTTGCAACTACTGGTTAATATTTTGTGTCATATTTTTTTTACTAGCCCTGTATTATATACGTACCACTGCTGGGCACGGGCCTCGTCTACTGAAAGAGGGATTAGGCCTTAGTCCACTACGCTGGCCTAATGCGGGTTGGCTTCACATACCTTCGAAAACTCTTATCGATTTCTTAGGTATGCAGGTTTCCTCACGATGTTTCCTTCACCGTTAAAGCAAGCGATAATTAACAATTAATATACACGTAACTTAGAAAAGTCAGTGGTGTATGCTCTTGGGTCTGGTTTCGAACCTACGATTTTCGTCTCGACAGTTCATACAACTCCCCGCTGAGCTATCGCTGCTCTTAAATAAATATAATATTAATACCAACCCTAATATGTATTACATCCTATTACTTGGTATAGACATTTGCTGAATGAAATGCGTGATGCATTAGTCCACCACGCTGGCCTAATGCGGGTAGGAAGACTTTACATGCCTTCGAAATTCTTAAGGGGAACTTCTCTAGATTTCCTCACGATCTTTCCTTCACCGTTAAAGCAAGCGATAATCAACAATGTGACGCGACCATTAGAATTCTGCTTTAGTCGGTATTTGATATTCTTATCACCTAGTGTACCCTGTTTTTTTATTGATTTGATTGAATGGCGAGACGAGCAAGGCGCTCGCCCAATAATTTCATAATGCCCAGTAATTTCATTGGCTAAACACATATTTCTAGAACTATTTCATTTAAAAGTACCATAACTTTATGATTTTTTATTCTTCACATTTTTCTACATATGCAGCCGAAATGAGAATATGTAAAATCATATTCCCCTAATTATTTATGTAAAGTGTGTAAATTCTGTTACGTTGGTAGTATATCGCGGGAGTGAAGAGGTCTCGAGAGGGTCCGAGCCTTGGAAACGTTGCCACTTTATTCTGCCCAAACATGACGGCCTACTTTCGACAGTTGACTTTACACAAAATATATGATTAAATTAACTATATTTACCCAAATTCGTGCGAATTACATTTGGCAAATTATGGCGATGGCGATTTTAAAACGATCATAGTTTATTAAATGCAATATTTACTTGGTCAGTTTTAATAAAGCTCTTTATGGTTAGCAATTCCGCGTGTGTTTTTATCAGAATTAATGACTAGACGACCAAGTCGCTCGTCTGATGGTAAGCGTCACGCCTGCCCATAAACAGAAGCAACTTCGAATTTGAACTTCGAATTATGAAGTTTCTTTCATAGCAGAGGTCGGTAAGCGATTAAGTAAGTTACCTGACAGTAAGTGATATATCCACAATACCCGAGGAGAGAAGTATGATAAATATAACAAACTCAGTCCATTTTATATATTTTCAATTTGTAAAAGAACTGCAAAAATACTTCAGTACGATTTCCGTACAATGTTTTTGCCAAAGTCTAATTTCATTGACCGTTATTGGTCACACGCAGAAAACATATCAAAGACAGAAATTAGGTTTTTGGTGAAACTCCAACCGTTCGCTGTCATTTGTTGGCTCTTTGGCCGGAATTTATTTATCGATAGTGTCTTTATCGGCAAAAGATTCGGGAACTAATTAAGTCCCCGAACACATAAAAGTGATACTTTGATGCTATATAAGGTTCGTTCATATGGTAAGATTATTATAGATATCGTATTTATACAATCAAATCGTACTTAAGGAAACGTTAGCACAAAGACAATTTTATTAAAACTTTAAAATAAGATGTTTACAAGTCAATAAGATAATGTGTATCAAAAATCATATATACCACAACTGCAAGAGAAAATATGTGCACTCGCTGTAATGAAATATGTACATTGGAATATATTAAATAATAAATCGTAATATGAAAAGACTTCGCAGCCGTCGCACGTCCGTATCGTATGAAAAGCGTAGGCCTGTCGCATGTCGAAAGTGCAAAAATGTATCGATCGTGTTCGGGATTCGCTCGAAATATGAAATTATAGATTAGTTTTATAAAGTCCGATATTAAAAAAATGATTTAAATTGCAATGTATGGAAAACAAATCGCTATAACGGCTTGACATTTGGACAGCCTTTTTGGCATTTTATAAAAGTATCGACCCGTAAATTGAACGACTTTTTAGGGCATGATATATAGATTTTGATACGATTTCGATGTTTAGTAAAATATTAATATATCGTATTAAAATATGTCGATAAAAACATCGATATATATTATCGATAACACACTAGTGGGAGGGTATCTGACATTTTAGTACTCGACTGGATAGCAACCACCATACACATAGTGATAAACCTGCCATAGTGACTCGTTTAGGCGAACCACTTTCCGGGATCTGCCAGTGTATATCCAATAACTTCAGACCGGCATAATTCTGCTGACCGTCTAAGGACCTAATGTCTCTGGACGGTCGACATTATGTTTGACGGCATTGTACTTAAGAAGGTAGGTGTAGTCACTTTGTCATGCCAGGATAAAAATCCCTCAGATATGGGTAACTATGGTAACTCGTCGCGTCGGTTAGAAGAGATTTGCCCTCTTATCCGTAGTGACGAGTGGATTTAAAAGGGGCCATATTATGATGTCATCGTTATTTTTATTGCATAGGCCGGCAAACGAGCAAGTGAGTCACCTAATGATAAGTGATTCCACCGCCCACAATACTAGAAGAATCATAGGCGCGTTGCCGACCTTAAAGGAAAGGATAATTAGGAAGGGACCCAATATCTCTTGACAGACGACAGTATGTTTTCACTGCACTGTATTTAATCCAGTGTAGTCACTTTGCCTTGCTAAAAAAAAACATGTCTAGAACGAAGTAATTTCTCTCCTCTCTGACCTTTGTACCACGACCGATTCGTGACCCACATAAAATGAAATTAATTATACTGTTTTAAGGGACAGTATAAAATTATCAACACACGCGGCTTGAATTAATAACACATATTATAATTAAGGCCATACCCCCAGCAAAACGCCGCGCGATCGAGATTTTTAGAGGCTATCTAGTCATTACTTAAAATAAATATTGATTAAAAAAATATACAATATATTTCTACAATCTGTCAGCTTTACTTTGTTCGATTCAAATTCATGTCAATGTTGATATATTCTTTTATATTGTCGTTATAAATTAACCATAAAAATGAGAAAAATGCAAAGACTCCGTGCGTCTCCTTTTAAAGTACAGATTGTTTTCATATGAGATTAACATCACTAGATAGGCAATTTAATAACGAATATTTTGCCTGTTTTAAATTTTTGAAAAGACCAAAACCTGATTTTTTAAATCAATTATTCGCTAAATACGTGCACATTCTGCATGAAAACTTACACGCCGGGTACACGAGTCAGTATGCCGCGAGTCAGTCAAGGCCATTTGCTCACGGAAGGCCCTTAATGTGAACATTCACAAATTGGTAAAGAAACGTGAGTCGTTTTTTATACTCCCTATGGGAGTAATGAGATAAAGTAATTAAAAGACTAGACTAATGTAATCTAAGGGTTATTATTTTTTAGCCGAACTTCAAAAATGAGATTTTCAATTCAGCGAGTTTGTTTTTGCTTTTTTATGTACATTGATTTCTCTGCTTGTTGTGGGCCTATTTTGTCGAAAAAAAATGATCGAAAAAATGAGGAACGTTTATATGTACATCACGCTATGACCCATTGGAGCAGAGCAGTAACATGCGGGCGAAACCGCGAGGGGCAGCTAGTAATACATCATTTTATTTTTTCACAGGTAGCAGAGGTCTCATCAAACTTTTCGACAGGTCCGAAGTTAGTCACTCACCCTGTACTCCGTCACCCTATAGTTTCTTCAAAATAATAAACTATTACGCAGCTTGTGGCTTCACTTCAAAAGGACTGTAAAGAAGCGACTTTTAAATATAATCTAATCATACCTACGCCCTCACTCCAGCCTACTGGCTCAAGCCAGTGAAATTACTAGGCATTATGAGACTTAACATCTTATGTCTCGGGGTGACGAGCGCAGTTCAGTGCCATGCAGTGCTTTGTAATTCAAGGTTCTGTGTGGTGTTGCTTCTGTTTATGGGAAGGCGTGGCCATCAGGTGAGCGCTTTGCTCGTCTCGTCATTCAATGAAATTAAAAAAATATATTTAGGTACATATAATACAGACGAATTGGGAACTTCCTTTTTTAAAGTCATTTCAACCCGAAATGTGAGCAGTTATTCCTATTCAGATCGCAAATCTTATCGTTCTACATATTCCTAGCTACGGGCTAGGAAAAGGATGATTATCACAATAAAAAGTCCGGCCTTGCGTACGATAATATATGTTGGTTATAAACTGAAATCATAAAATCACGATAAAACAATGCTTTTACGAGTTCCTTCTCGTCTTTTACTACTATATTACTACATATATTTTGATTTCATGCCTCGTTTAAACTCTGACGATATTACGGGACAGGTAAATTTTGGCCATTTATAAAATTGGATATATTGCAAATGAAATATTTCTGAAACTAAATTTTATTTTCACCAGACTGTACTAATATAACATTGATTCCAAATTACCGCGACACTGATCAAATTTCATCCAAAGAATTACAAGAATTGCGCAATACTACAATTGGGCAAGATTAATCCGTCTGAAACTAGAAAATTTATTCTAAACCCGTAATTAGTTTGGTTGTACAAAGCTGTTTCTGAACATCAAGACATTTTAACGAAGGAGAATTCAATGGACAGCAGTTCTGGATTGTTAATAAACTTTAGGCCTACAGACATGGCGGAACTGTTGACCCATGAAATTAAGCCACCTGCGGGCATTCAAAACTGTTTGGCTTGGCTGTCTGTTTCCGACAAAATAATCGAATACACATTTTATAATATGATTTGATTCATAGGAAAGTTCTATATGGGTTTAAAATGGTTTATCATTAATTTATTTTGTAGTCTTAGCACACATAAGCTCACGCCTATCTCCGTGAAGGAGTAGGCCTGTGCAACTAGAACATTCCCGGTTCGCCGAGCTTTGTAAATTATTATAGAACGCCTGCCCAAAAACCGATGCAACACCACTCGGAACATTGAATTACAAAGCACTGTATGACACTGGACTTCGTTCATCACACTGAGACATAAGTTAACAACTTATAGTCACAAAATGTCCAGTAATTTCACTGGTTTCAAACCGAAACACAACAGTGCTTACACACTACTATTTGGCGGTAGAAATAGAACTTTCTTACTTATCTCACCATTATAGCCACGAACCGTTGCGATGATTACACGGGTCTACAAAAAAAAATTCTTTCTTTGTCCTAAAGTTTATTTTATGATTTTTCGGTTAATTATGCACAAAACCGAAAAGAAAATATAATTTTTTGGTATAAAGTTTGCTTTTGTGATAGTTATAGTAATAATAGTCATTTTTGATTTTTTCATACATTTTAATACATTTAAAACTACTGCGCGATTAGAGTGGGGTTTTTACGTTCAAAAAGTGCCGCTAGACGGCACTCGAGTAATAAACAACGATTAAGTGTTTTGTACAAGTCTAAAAATATCGTCGCGAAAGTTTAAATACGATGCTGATGCATTTTTTTATATATATGGTCAATCTATTAAAGTTTGCGATGTAAAATACGAACTAAAGACATCTGACGTTCTCTGTGAAGCCTACAAAGTATATTTTGACTGTCTTGTTCGGCACCAAGACAAGCCATGGACTCCACATGTTACTTGTAGTTATTGTAAAAGATGTTTGGAAGGTAAGCAATTTTTTATTAAGCAGTGAATCAAATATGATAGATAATATATACATTTTTATTGAAGTGAAACTTCTTTAGAATCGTTGTGCTTTGAAACTCGATGAAACGAAAATGCGTCACGATAAAGACATACATATTCAAAAATAGGATTTAGCCTGCGAGAGAATGATATAGATTACAAGTCAGAAGCAAAAGTTAAAGCTGGGGTTTTGATGGTCCGTAAATTAGACAGATTTTCGCCGATGAAAAATTTCCAACGTTGCTGTATCGTACTCAAAAAACGATTTGTTTTATTTCCAACGTTGCTGAATCGTACTCAAAAGGCGATTTGTTTTATTTCCAACGTTGCTGAATCGTACTCAAAAAGCGTGTAGTTTTAAAGCAGTAGTTTCTGGATTTTTAGGAAATAACAAAGCTAAAAACTACGTAGTTGACGATATGCTAAATAAATATTAAGGCCATGCTCTGTAGGATGTCATTAAATGTACATATGCTACATTATCATTTAGATACATTTAAAAACAACATGAGAGCGTATTCAGAAGAGCAAGGAGAACGTTTTCTTGAGGACATTATGAGCTTTGAACAACGTTATCAAGGCCAATACAATGAAAAGATGATGGGAGAATATATTTGGGGTTTAGTGAGAAAAAGTACTTATGAACATAAAAGAAAAAGTAAAAGCGTGCACTTTTAAATTATTTTCCACTTATTGTAAGTTATTTTGATAATAAAACTTAATAAATAATAATAAAAACATTTATTTGAAAAGTTTCATTTTCAATAAAAAATTAAAGCCACAGATTTTGAAAGATATCTTTAAATCGGCCTCCTCAATACAAAAGCAAACTTTTTCATGTCATATATATTTTTTTCGTCTAATTACGACCTAAAATATCGAAATAATATGCTTTAAAGTCAAGGTCAAATTTTGTGTTGACCCGTGTTATCCAGCCGTCAAATTGACAGTTTCCATTGACATTTCAATTACCTTCATGTTTATGGTCTGGTGCGATTTTTTCTCGCGAGTGAGCACTCAGCCCTACAAACAACTGAATCTTTGGGTAACTGCCTAAATTGAATTGATGCGACGTGAGCCAGATACTATTTGTTTCTAACTCGTTTAACAAGTTTTTAAAAGTGGATTTTGATGGGGAAGTTTGATTCTAGATGTTCGGGTTGGGGACATTTACTTTGTCAAATGGTTTGTGATTATTTGCAGAGGATGATAAACGAGCAAATGGGTTACCTGATGGTAAATGATATTCACCACCTATGAGCACTAGAATACTATAAGAATTGAGTGGTAGCGCCACGTTGTAGACAGTTTTGTCTATAAAATGAATTGGTCGGTTCGATCCGGTCGTTACTACTGTCACCGAAACCGACATAAATTAGCGGCTTGTTGCTGCATTTTGTACAGTGGTTGAGATATCCGGAAACCCAAATCCTCCTCTTCTTCTTAATCCGCTATTTATCCTTTTCCTTTAAGGTCAGCAACGCATCCATGATTCTTCTGTTATTATGGGCGTACATGGGCACTGGTGATCAATTACCATCAGGTAACCCACTTGCTCGTTTGTCGACCTATGCTATAAAAATACCATTAATTTAATATCATGAATTAGAAATTAGAAGGCCACGATCAGCCGATATCGGTATAGCATAGTTAACTGAAACAAATTTTGTAATGTCGGATGATTTTACTAGAGACTGGCGTCAGCGAAGTTCTTGTCTGATAACTCCAAACTAAATTTTAGCTTGACAACTCGTTAAGCTGTACGTTACTGAGGCTATTTCATAGATTAACATAATGCATAGTCCTAAAACTCAAACCCGACGTCACTGAAGTTAATGACGCGACCATCGGAAACCAGCCTTAATGGGATTAATATAGGATAAACATATAATCTCGTGTTAGAACTGAGCATTACCATGCTTCAAGAATGTCTAAAATACCACAAAATGAAAACAGTGATGTCGAAAGTTCTAGACAAATCTAGTTTACATAATATTCCCAGTGGCTTCCCACTAGATCTTGGGAACGCTTTAGTCATTTAGCTGTTAAATACAAAAATTAAGAATTCGCGCCAAAAGGAAATTTCTTAAGTAAATGGCGGTACACAAGTAAACTCGCCACGGAGTATTTGAGTCTGCAAATTGGGAGCGCGTGACTAGAAAAATTTAACGAACTGAAAACTGTGCTTCGTGATACGTGAAAAAAACTTCGCTTCGTATAACAAAGTCTGAAGAAATTTCTAATTTAACTTATAAACGGTCTTTGGCTCGCCAATTGTAATTATTTGAATAGATTTTTGGATAAAGGTCAACATTGATTCGATCTTGTTGATCAAATTTTAATGCAAATTAAAAAATAGTTTACATTGAAATGATTAGACTAATATTTATTCGGTATCTTTTTCATCACACCTTTAAAAGTTGCTTTGACATCATGTGACAAAAGAACTTCGAATCCCGACATTACTTTTTTATTTTATTTGATTGAATGACGAGACAAGCAAGGCGCTCGCCTGATAGTAAGCACCACGCCTACCCCTAAACAGTTGCAACACCACACAGAACTTTGAATTACAAAGCATGGCACTGAACTACGCTCGTCACCCTGAGATGTTAAGTCTCATAATACCCAGTAGCAATTTCACTGGCTTCAATGTTATTCAAACCGAAACATAACAGTATTTACACACTGTTGCTTGGCGGCATAAATAGACAAAGCAGTAGTACCAGCCCAGACGGCCTCTCGCATACGAGGGACCTACCACCTTGACGTAACCGAGATTAATCTGTTACCTTTCAATACTTTTGTGACAATATATTATTATCTTTTGTAGAATCGAAATGTTTAGGTACAATGTTTAGACAGCAAAAACTAGATAGAAAATAAACAAAACAAGTCTTCTATGAAGCGTGAAGAGCAAAGTAATTTAAGGGATTCGATTGACTAACTTCTGTAACAATTTGGTGTCCAACTAATGGGCATGTCAGCGTTCCAGCGTGGAGACTGGCCAGAGATGTAATTATTGTTAGATCCATTTGGTTTTGCTTTGTGTTCCTAAAATCTTGTGAATTCTAAGGGTCAAGTTTAAGTAATAAGGATTGTTTGGTAGACTCAACTTATTTATAATCACTTGATTCAGTAGGTGGTAAGTCTCTCTTATGAAAGAAATCATCTGGGTACCAACGTTTTGCCTATTTCTGCCGCTAAGAAACAGTGTGTTACTGTTGTGTTATGGTTTGAATCACATGTCAGCCAGTGAAAATATTGGCTATTATGAGATTTAACGTGTTGCCATTTGCCCATTAATACTGACAAAAGATTCTTCCGAGTTATACCACAGGATCAAAAAGACGATAATTCCACTATGATTTGTGTGGCTAAATGCATGTATCATGTCAAAGTGTCTTTATCGTGGTCGGAGCCAATACATTTAGAGCTCTACCGACACCCGCAAGACGATAATATGTACAAAGAGTTGAACGGCCAATGGCATAATGCACTTACCTAGAGTAATGCGATTTCAACAAAATTATTTTGTGTGTTGGAATAGAATCTATCATTCGAACACTTTACTGTACTTTGAATTCCTTTGATAGTATTCTAGTCAATTCTGACCAAAAACGTGTTAGATTTTTTTTTATTTGCTTGCATGACGAGACGAGCAGGTCGATCGCCTGATGGTAAGCGCCGCGCCGTAAACAAAAGCAATATGCAGAACTTTATATTACAAAGCACTGCACTGGACTGCGCTCGTCACCCCGAGACATAAGATGTTAAGTTTCATCATTCACAGTAATTTAACTGGCTTCAATGTCCTTCAAACCGAAACACAACAGTCCTTACACATTGTTGCTTGGCGCCAGAAATATGCGGCTCTCGCTTCGCAACCGGCAGTGATATAGTAATATTAGTATATATATAATATATAATTATTATTTATATTATATCCTATTAATCTCAGCTTAAAGCTGGTTGTTAAGGGGGTACTTACGGGTTGGAACCAAGTAAGTATCCCCTGTTGAATTTGGTCTCCCATTCAGTTATGTGTTGGTATGAATCGGTGGTGTCGGATCTAGGTATGGTGTGGTTTCGTCGGCCTGCATGAACTTCCTGACTATTCTACATGTGTTTAAAATGGCTGCTTTCTGTAGTTGAATAAATGTTGTGGGCTTCAAATCTATTATTTTCAGACTTTGGTGGAGATGTTTTGGGATAACGCCTGTAGTTGATAATACTATAGGGACAATATATACCTTGTCTTGTTTCCAAATCCTGCCTATTTCTTCTTTAAGGTCGGTGTATTTATGTATTTTTTCCGCTATTGTCTTTAAAATATTATGTGTATTGGGTATTGCTACATCTATAATGTATGTTGTTTTCTTTATCTTATCTATTAGTGTAATGTCTGGTCTGTTATAGTGAATGGTTTTATCGGAGAGTATAGTACGGTCGTAGTATAGTTTGTGAGTGTTATTTTCTAGTATGGGTTGAGGAGTATATTTATAATACGGTATGCGGTTTTCTTCTATAAGTTTGTGTTTGATTGCTAATTTTTGGTGAATTATGTTAACTATTTGGTTATGTCGATGTGTGTAATCTGTTTGTGCAAGATTTGGACATGCTCCGGTTATGTGTTGTATGTTTTCAGAGTGTAATCTACATTTACGGCATTTATCATCGGTCATAGTGATGTCTTTGATAATATGTTTTCTATAATTTCTTGTATTAATTACTTGGTCCTGTATAGCAATTATAAAACCCTCAGTCTCTGGGAATAGTGTACCTACTTCAAGCCATTTGTTTGACGCATCTATGTCAATATGCGCCTGTTCAAGGTCATTTGGGTGTCTTCCGTGGAGCACTTTAGCTTTCCAATCCTCTATCGCATCTCGGTCATAATCATTATGTGTTGGTGTAGTCTGATCTTATTATTATTATTAATTATTATAGTATATGTATATATATATAATATTATTATTATCAGTAGGCTAGTAAGCTTACTGCGCCACGGAGATTTTTTAGTTTGTCTTTGAACCTCTTTTATTGTTGTTATAGAGTTTATTTTACTACTTTTAGTGAAAGTATCATCAACTTCGTTCTTATATTATGTCGGAATATTAGATTTTCACCAACTTTAACGTTGTAATTTTTCTTCAAATTCATTTGAGCCAAACCTATACCCCATGAGATAAAGCAAAAAATCACCAAAATCAGATCATAACAAAATATATTCGTGGTTACACATGCGAAAAAGAACCAAAAATACGCGTCGAATTGAGAACCTCCTTCTTTTATTCGTCAGTTAAAAAGGTCCTTCATCCTTGTAACGTAATTGTTAGCTGTTGCTACAAAATTATTGATGCCAACAGACTTGTCGTGCACTTAATTCCAAGATTTAATTTAATTATTGGCACCATCTGTATTTACTTATCCAGATATTAACCGCGTTAACCACTCGCTGTTAGTTACAAGGCATAAACATAATTAAATAAGCTTGCTCTTTTTGTTTATATGAACATATTATAATGGAGGAGTAAAAACACGCCCGAGTGCGACTGGGGCTCTCGCTTTGATAGTTCCGTTTGCGTGTAAACAACCGATTTTTCTACCTTTTATTATTAGGTAGGATATCCGTTACGGCGCGCGGCTATGGCGGATGTTTTACTATATATATGCTATGTGAATCAAAATATCAGGTCATCATGTGCATCAAATCCACCAGCCACCAAACAGACAGACAGACAGACATAGAGCGTAAAATTCCGATTAGCATTAGGATTTCTTTAGCACATTTAGACTATAGAACCCTAAAAATAAATCGTATGGTTATTCGGTACAGTTAATCTTAATTTGGACAAAAATATTGCAGCTCAAACCATAAAACTCTGTTACTGAGCTACATTTTTAACTGCGTGCATTCGGAGATTATGTTTGAGTTAACTTAGTACAAACGACTTTCTTATGTCCAAAAGGCCAAACTAATATGGTATGTTTTCTGAAACATCTAATGGATAGATTCATAGCAGAGGGATTTATTATTATTATTTATTTAGCATCAGCTAATAAAAAAATAACTTTATATTACTTTTAATACGCCTAATTTCAGCCAGACGGTTTTTAATCACCGTTTCAACTAACATGAGAGTAATCTACGTTAGCCTAATTATATATATTCCAGCCAGCTAACTAAATTTGTTTATTTTTTTATTTTTTATAGCATACCTAGGCCGGCAAACGAGCAAATGGGTCACCTGATGGTAAGTGATCTCCACCGCCCATGTACGCCCACCACCAGAAGAATCATGGGCGCGTTGCCGACCTTAAAGGAAAGGGATAATTAGGGATTGGGAAGGGGAGGGGATTTGGGCTTCCGAATATTTCACTCACCGTACGAAACACAGTAGCAAGCTGCTACTTTACGTCGGTTTTCTGTGAGACAGTGGTAACGACCCGGTCGAGCCAGCCCATTCATGCTGTAGACAAAACTGTCTACAGCGTGACTCTACCACTCGTTGATATTAAACAAAAATGCCCAGTTCGTAATAAGCCATCATCATATTTTTCGTGTGAAAATAATGTCCTTATATTTTGTGTTGCTGAAACAGACATAATATAATTTGAATGTTTAATATTACAAATTACAATTCTAAATTATAATTACACTAGCGGACCCGGCCACGCGTTGCTGTGCCTAAGGCATATGTTAAATTATATTGTAGTAAACCATTCAATACAGTATGCACCATCTATTGGATACTTACTCAGTTCAGCCGATAAATTACCTTACATCTTTTAGAATCTTATGGAACTCACAGATAAATAACTCTTTTTTCATATAACAAATAATGTGCAATAAAAAAAATTGGCAGTTGTAGGGACTGCCGATAGAAGTGAAAACTTAAGTATATTTATTGAGTACTCACTCTCAACTCAACTCTACTACATTGCACTGCAGTCCAGTCCAGTCCAGTCCCCCGTCCAGTCGGGTCCCCAGTCCAGTCCGGTCCCCAGTTCAGTCCGGTCCCAAGTCCCGTCCGTTCCCCAATCCAGTATGGTCCCCAGTCCAGTCCGATCCCCAGGCCAGTCCGGTCCTCAGTCCGTTCCCTAGTCCAGTCCACAGTCCGCTGCCCAGTCCAGTCCGGTCCCCAGTCCAGTCCCCAGTCCAGTCCAGACTTAAGAAAGATTTGCTAAGCTCTCAAATCTCGATAACATTTATGGAAGAAGCCATCTCGGTTTGAAAAACCACTTTATCTGCGTCTAACATTTCTGAGAAATTCATATTTACGAATTTTGTTATTAAATTTCATATCTTCGAATTAATTAACTCTGACTTCATTTCTTTAGAACGTTTTTACGTATTTCTTTTGACGACTTGTCATACATAGTTTCTTTTTACTTAGAGTTTTATCTGATAGATAAAAAATCCGGCATTCGCTGTCAATGAGTGTACTGGATAACGGCCACGGATTTTATCCATGTAAAAAAGGTAGAAAAAGAAATGCGCTCTTTGAATATTGATCATACACTTGCGCTTGTTAGCTCCTGTGGTAACCACAAGTTCAGGTGTATACTATCTACGTTTTGACGTATGCGATCAAGATAGAAAAACCCCGACACGTGAGCTGAGTCAGGCGACCGTAAAATCACTGTAAAATTGTATAAAATTGCATTGAAACGGTTACGCGTCGCGCTCTCTTGTCTCGATTAAATACTTCAAAAAAGTACGTATGTAAGGTATACGAGTATAAATCAGAGGAGAAGCTCGGGCTATGCTTCGCGGTTACGTATCTTAAATGTAATAGTGTAGTGAAATGACACATATACTGATACGCACGTTTCAAATCAATGGAATTGAAGTAAATGCAACATGATCTAACTTACATCTGTCAACAACGGGAAATTATTAATTCGACATTCCCTCGACGCCAACTAGGGAACAGGATCGCAATGCTTGTTCCTGTTTATCGCCTTCGAAGACAGAACTAGGATAATCCTAAGTAAGATGCAAGTTAGCGCACGAGCGTTGACATTTGGATCGTGAACACTTCCGGAATGGTGTCATAAATAAAGCCCCATTCAGATAGAGAGAGTTTATAGCATGACACAGATAAGAAACTAACTGTAAAGTCTGGTTTACGAAGCCGCGTCACACAGTTCAAAAAAAGAATCTTATGACGCGACGCGAATGAAAAATTTCTGTTATATTCTCGCCTATTTTGTACGAGAACGTAACTCCATCTAAATGGGGCTTAATGGAGAAAACACACGTTAATTGAATCCCTAAAATGCAAAACCGTCTTAGAAACTAAGAGGTAGTAGAATAAATAAAAGCGTATAGGCAGTCTCTGAACGCAGGTGCGTGCGGTTGCTCCAACGTTGGCTTATTAATAATTTTGTGAAATATGTTCTTGCGTCATAGCACTATCTTCCTGTTTCGTTATAATATTCCAACGATGTATTCCGTAGTTTAACGTTTTATTTTTAATATTAGTTTATTAAATGAGGATGAATATATGGTTACAATTTATATTGGTGTTGAAATAAATAACATAAATAATTGTAGGAAAATTGCTCCTAGCAGTGGGACAGTGTATAGAGGGCTGATATTATTTCTTGGTTTATCTGGGCAAGCAATTAATATAATTAATATTTACCACTCACCTTCGATTTGTTTTTCTTCTTGTTATTTATGGCTTCCCATTATTATGCATTTCGCCAATGACAAGTATAACTTATTTTCAAGCCTTCACAAGAACGATGAAATATCTGTGTGGACGTTTTCAAGGTCGTGTTGGAGTTTTTGTGTAATTTCATTCCAGTAAGATGCTTAACTCACTTTTTTCAATGTTTCCATACACTGTTCATCACCATCAATGTTTATTGCACAAATCCACACCACTTTTATATAAAACAACATTTTTTTTAAATAAATTACAATAAACAATGAACAACACTGTCTCCTCCTCTCTTCTTTCTCAAAACTTCTTAGATCATTTAGGGTCAGCCCTCTAAATACATTTCCTCAATTCGGCCCTGTCCGTTTAATCGCCTGGGACATATTGATTTACTGAGATTCTCACATGCACTACCTACAAAATTTAATAAAATCTACCAAATTTCTACGTACAACAGAAAATCATTGGCTAGGAAGACCATATTTTGGTTTCAAACGGCCCTTATCTTCGCGAAGAGGTCGTTTGTCTGCACTCTCTGCTCTTACATTAAGCGTGTGTACATACAAAGATTTATTGCTTAGTGAAACCATTACGTAGACCAGTGAAACGTTGGTGAAATGTTCCCGAATTACTAGCAGCATTCCTCTTCCTTACAATATTTGAATATACTTACGCGGAAGTGACAAATAAATGCAAATGGAATATAACAAACCGTCATACGTGAATCTCTGACAAAATTCCCCCACATTTCATAAACGGTATTTACATTCCATGACTATACAGTCTTCGCATATTTTTTCAAGTAGAAATCAATTTGCAAATAAAATTAAATCGAAATATTTTAAATGTAAATAAAAAAGGAATGGTTTCTGGTTAAAATCAACGATAGTAAACATGCTACAATATAATAATAAATAAAGCATTTTATTTCAGAAAACATTATAACAGCCTCCATGGCGCAGTGAGCGACTAAGCTGTAAAGCGAGATGCCCCGGATTCAATTTCCACAAATATTTGATTCTGCTTTGTGTGTGTTTCTTCGCCAGAGGGGTGGGCGTCAGGCAGGCGGCTGTTAGTAAAAACTACAAGCCAAATATTTCTGTTAAATGTGTTAAAAACAAAAACATGTTGTACTTTAAAGGTTACCTTAAATTTTTTCAGTTTTTTTTAACTCATAGTCTAACAAACTAATGACTAACGTAGAAACGTTGTTTCTCAACATTTTATGTAATTTTTAAGGACCTATCGAATGATGCCGTACATGCCCATGTGCAATGGAAAAGAAATATTTATCCCCATACATAACCCTAAAAAAACCATGACATTCAAGTAGTGCTATGGAGAATATTTAGCGCATTCCAAATTAAAAAGTTAAACAATCATACCAACAAAATCTCCCATGATTTTCAATGTTAAAAAATCAATAGAAGATAAATTGACAACGAAACCTGCCTGAGAAACATTGATGGAAAATCAAAGGAATGAGGTCCATTGTATCGGTTGAAATACGCTCGGAGTAAAGGTAAACACTAGGGAATCAACAGCTAAAAAGAATAAAATGACCGATGCCTGAAATTTTGCTGAAAACATGTACATGTTTCTTCGTGTGCCTTTGAATAACGAAAGCTATTTCTTACAGATAATATGTTTTTTGGCTATTGAAACTCATGGGACCTTTTATACCTATTTATGACTTTTATCGGGGAATCCTTATGTATTTCTGAGACTCAGAGGGAAGAGAAACTCTTCAAGAATTTTCGGAGATCCAAGCCATCCCCCTTTTTTTATGTATCATAGGCCGGCAAACGAGCAAGTGGGTCACCTGATGGTAAGTGATTTCCACCGCCCATGTACGCCCACCACCAGAAGAATCATGGGCGCGTTGCCGACCTTAAATGAAAGGGATAATTAGGGATTGGGAAGAGGAGGGGATTTGGGCTTGCGGATATCTCACTCACCGTGCGAAACGCAGCAGCAAGCCGCTACTTTACGTCGGTCTTCTGTGAGACAGTGGTATAGACCCGGTCGAGCCAGCCCATTCATGCTGTAGACAAAACTGTCTACAGCGTGGCTCTACCACTCTTACACACTCTGGTGCGCCATACTGGCTAACTGACGATACTCTAGATACCCACGAACCTGCACCAGATCGGCGTGGTGGGCTATGTTTCAAATCCCATAATCATAATGCTACTCAATGGTTGGGTGAAAATAATGTTGACGGACCAGACCTTTATCGAAAAGTGATAATCACTTTGTGTTCTACGACATATCCGTACCTGTGAAAATAATTAAACATACTAAACAATAAAGTTTCTATTATACACGATAGACTTTAAGACAATAAAGAGTTTACAAAAGGCCTTAAAAGGCAAATACTAAAACTCATCGAGTTTATTCCTTAGATAAAGTGAAACATATTCGCAAAAACACAAACATTCACAGCTAACGTACTTCTAAACGTTTATAAATCTAATTTAGTTGTAACAAATCGTTTTAGAGGATAATCTCGTTGGCGAACAAAAGTGGAACGCCCAAATCGTGTAAGTGATAATGTTCTGCGAAAAGAATAGATTTGTGTTGCAATGTTTTAGAAACTTCATAGATTCTAAGTTTTCTTAACTTTCTTATTGTTTTTTTATTCGCCTGAATGACGAGACGCGCAGGTCGCTCACGAGATAGTTAGCGCCAGGTCTGCTGCATAAACAGAAGCAATACGATACATAATATTAAATTAAGCATGGCATGGCACTGGACTACCCACGTCACCCCGAGGAATAAGATGTTATGTCTCATAATATATTTAACTGGCTTCAATGCCCTTTAAACTACAACACAACAGTCCTTACATACTGTTGCTTGACAGTAGAAATAGATAAAGCGGTATTACCCGAGACGGCCTCCCGCATACGAGGGACCTACTACTATGTGTACGTTTTGTTCAACAACAGGCCTGCAAGCAACCAAGTGGATCACTTGAACCACCACTGTAAAAAGAAAAGCAAGTGGATCATCTACGGCAAACAAACTCCACCTTCTATAAGCACAAAAGAACCAATGATGCGTTCCGACCTTAAAGACATGGGTATTGGGAAGGGGACTGGGGATTTGGACATCTGGAAATCTCACGAACCATACAAAATGCTTAAAGCAAACAGCTCAAATAGTTTTCTACGAAACAGTGATAATAACTCGGTCGAGCGGGCCCATAACCCAATCATGCTGTAGACATAAGTTTCTACAATTTGGCTTTACCACTAATACACAGGTCATTTCATTTTTCACAATTAACAATGAACTGTACTAAATTTGTGCCAACATTACAATAAACACGATATAGTAGATAACAAAGTTTTGCAGGTTACTGGGGCACGGTAGTTGTCCAACAGGCCTGCCAACACTTAAAAAGTATATACCAACTAATTCGTCGATAACATCATATGAAAGAATTCACTTTACATGCTCCGTAACGGGCACGTGACGAAATCAAACACGTAGAGAAAGAAATCCGAAATTGGTTTGAATTATATTCCCAAGCCTTCTTTATTTGAAAAAGTGTCTATTGTTTCAACCGTAGTCAAATTCGATTATCGTTCAAACTTTATGATCATACATACCTTAATATGCCTTTTTTCAGCAATAGTCAGTTTTTTTTAATTTTTTTTTATGAAGCTGACATAATCCTGCCAACTTACTATAGACAAAGCGTCTGTCGTTGGTCGACACTATTCTTGGATTGCAGTACACTTACCATCAGGTATAGCGTAGTCACGTATCCGTGCCAGGATAAAAAAAATATTCACAATATTTATGTGTCACTGTAACTGAAATAATGCAATGACATAATATTACAAAGTGATATTTAAATGTAACCACAGACTTTTATAACGTGAGTCCAATTTTACTACGGTTGAAATAACAGACTTCTAATATCCAGCCTTACTTTCGTGACTTGGATTAAAAATTTCTTATCGAAAATTCTGTGGTAATTCAAGTATAAGTAATAAGTAAATGACCTCAGTGTTCGATCCTAAATCTCTGCAGTACAATTTGCGTCAGCTACTACTCTGCGCCCATAATATGTTTCGCCCTTGTGGTAAAAAAACATCTTATTCAAGACAAACTAATAGAAATGTTTACAAGATAAAAGGAGAAGAAAGGTCAGACCTACAACGTTAGCCTCAACGCAAAATGTCCCATCAATTTTCAAGCACACCAATAAATTTTCCTTGAGAACTGTTTCCAAGATTAGCCGAAATAAGACGCAAATAAAAACTAGACAAATATAAAATACCCCAGTCATTGTAATACTGAGAAATAAAAAATACGCCGGACTAATGGAGCATGGAAATCCGAGGATTTGCACGACCTTAAAATGGCTAGTCAAGTCTAGCACTAATTGACGCAGACGCCTCGGTGTATAAAAAATTCGTTTGCCTAACCTTCCTTGAAATTATTCTATGGTATAAAGACTGAGTTACACAAGAAGAGTTTTACGCACGATACAGATGATACGAGATTTTTTACGGCAATCAAGTAAGAGGGCCACCTAATGGAAAGTGGTGATTGCCGCCTTTTAACACTGAAAAGGAATGAGGATTGCGAAGGCGCAGAAGGGTTTTGGGCCTCCGGAAATTCCACATACCAACTAAACGCAACGGCAAGTTTTGTCGCTTCACGTCAATTTTCTGTTAAACAATGGCGACCTGGGTCGAGCTGGCTCATTAATGCTGTAGAAAAAGTATCATACAGTGTGAATCTACTACTATAAAAAATAACTATTGTTTTCAAGACCACATCATGCATTTCTTGGTTTCTATTATGTACAAGTCCTATAAGTATAAAGTGCAAGCGAGAATCGCATGATGCGGCCTCGCAGACGAAAGATTTCTCTTATAATTTAGCCTCTGTCATGCGAGAAACTTTTCTTGTGTATATCAGCCTTATAAAAATTATGCTAAGATATTTCTGCAAACAATGATAATATTTGGTAATCAAAACGTAGATAATATTATGATAATATAATTTGAGCCACCATTCAAAAAATATCTAATATTAGAAAAATATAGTTTACTAGCTTTTGCTCGCGGCTCCGCCCGCGTGAACAGCATTTTCCGGGATAAAAGTAGCCTGTAACCGTCTCCAGGGTCCCATCTATCCCTGTATATAAATTCATCAAAATCGGTTCAGTGATTTAGGCGTGAAAGCGTCACAAACAAACTCACTTTCGCACTAACTTTCACCCCCCTTTTCATCTCTTATTAACTAAAATTTCCAAAATTCCTGAAACACATGTTTATTTGTTTTACGTCAATAACCGAAATACAAAATTTTGTTTATGTAACTTTCAAAATGACGGACTTTCATACATATAATCATCCCCTATTTCGACCCCTTGGGGTGGAATTTTCTAAAATCCTTTCATAGTGGGTGCCTATATAACAAAATGAATATACCGTCCGAATTTCATGCTTGTAGCCTTGATAGTTTGCGCTTGGCGATGATGAATCAGTCAGTCAGTCAGGACATGTTATTTTATAAGTATAGATGTATTAAATTTGGCTATTTTGGCTATTATAGTTGAATTAACAATAGTTTTTTGTTATATGTCCGAATGATAAAACAAGCAGGCCGTTCGCGTCCATCGCGTCGCCTTAGATTTGTATCGGAATCGTCACACGTTGGTCTCTCACAATCAAACGACAAGAACGTTCGTGTAGCGTTTTTGCGCCTTATTCTAACCTAATGTTTCCCAACCTTTTTTAGGCCATGCCTCCTTACATTTTTCCCCTTACATTCATACCTTAACATTTTTTTGTTAAATTTGTCACTGATATCTAGAATTGCATTTAAATAACCCAAAGCGAAAGGGTTAAAGTCGTATCGAGTCCATTTTCAAATTCCCCTCCTGTGGGGCGTGGGCCCCACGTTGGGAAACACTGTTTTACCCCACTGACTCGCGTCACGCGTCGCAGTCTCCCTGTCTCGATTGCGTACCAAAAATATATTAGTCTGCCAATTGTTCAACTAAACATTGAACGAAGTTTAGACAACCAATGTGTCATTTTAATTGCTGGATATTAAGTATGGTTGTGATTTATATCATTACTCAATAACCAGTCTCGAGTATATTTTTTATAGGAATTAAAAAAATATATACGCACAGGATGTTTGTTGTAGAATATTTTACGCACGCTAGTATCTAATATATCAATCTTATTGCCTTAGTTGAAAGTATGTAGGTCATGAATATTTGATTTGCGGATTTGCGGCGGATATGCGGCTATGAAGCACGGCCGCGGGTTCGATCCCCACACCGAGACAAATGTTTGTGTGATCCGAAAATATTTGTTTCGGAGTCAGGGTGCTGTGAGACCGAAAGTCTCTCGTAGTTCCTGATGCCCACGACACAAGACTCGTATCTTTCTGTGGGGTCAAAACTATGTTTGTGGCTGTTGGGTGTATTTATTTATTTAAGTATAAATAATTTTAGGACCTTCCAGTACAAAAATAAGTTTTCCATCTATAGTCCGGGCTTGTAAATGTCTCTTCGCAAACTTCGTAACACAAAATTTGCGCGAACAACATTATCTGCCCAATAATAAGAGGAATATAGACATATCGGTGTTGCCGTCGTTTTTCCTTATAGCTTTCACGTTTAGTTTGGCATGTAGTTCGTAAATGAACTATGGGTTTGTTTGTCCGTATAATTTATTAAGCAATGCTTACCCCTGATTATCGTTATATGATTTACTTAATTCGAATTTCCCAGAAGCCCATTAAGCCCCTTTATTTACTATCTTAGGTTCTCCAGAACGGTCCAAAGAATTACGTCTAGATAACAATATCTTAACTTTGTATTCTACAAAGATTTCAAAGTTATCGGAGTATCTTAAAGGCATGACTCAAGGAATCCCATTGAGGATAGTAATATCTATATAGGAATACCTCTTCTATCCCACAACGTATGCATTTTGTCGTACACTTTACAAATTTATCATATAGTTTAGAGGTAATATATTTTTTAGAATATTTATATTTTAACAAAGTCATTTAAAGTCGTGTCTATATGTGTGATCTTCTTCCACGGTCTACCCTTATCCCACTCGCAGTGAGGTCAGACGACTCACTGACCTGTGTCCTTAGAGACTAGAGCCTGGATTACTGAGTTAGATGGACATACTAACCTCCCGAAAGAAAACAATTAAAGACACTAAACTATCAGATACCAATAAAATGGACATTTCTGAAAACGGGTAGCCACCCACGTTAGAAGCAATAAAAGAAACAATAGCGAAACTACGCAGTTATTAAAATGTCGATTTGTTACGGAAGCGGACAGTTTACTTTCATTTTGTTGAAAAAACATAACCAAATTCGTTTGAAAAATTAAAAAAGAATATATGCAAAACATTTTTTTCACGGATATTGAAGTTTAATATGTAGATAAGCTCGGCGAACCGTGGATGCACTAGTTGTACGACTGCCTGCCTGTTGAGAGATATAGGGATAAACTTATCTAACAGCCTCCGAGGCGCAGCGGGCGAGTAGCCGGCTGTGAAGCGAGAAGCCGCGCGTTCGATCCCCGCACCGAGAAAAATGTTTTTGTGATCCATAAATATTTGGTTCGGAGTCTGGGTGTTGTGTCTCTCGTAGTTCCTGATACTCACGACACAAGACTTGTATCTTACTGTGGGGTCAGGACTATATGTGTTACTGTTGGATGTATTCATTTATTTTGTGTCTGTAAGCTCATTTTTTTTTCATTATATTCAGAACATATTGAAGTAAAAAAATAAAGTAATGATCCATTTTCCGATAAGTCCTAAATTTTGGGCGCAATGTTTGAAACAGTTTTAAGGACATCTGATATGGAACCAGGTTTAATTTTCAGAAAAATCGTGTTCAGCTCACATGAAATATGCATGAAGACTATGTAATTTGTTGCCGATATTGCTCCTGCGTGCCTGCATGCATGATGAAATGCAAATTAGTTTTTAAATAACCTGCGCTGTATTTGACGATGTATTATGCAGTCATTAACATGAAGCTGTTATGAAACTGCCATTTTAAAGCCTCTTTTATTAAAAATCTATTTCGCTCAATCGAGTCGCCTATCACTTTCTCGCAGAAAACCGATTTAAAATGCTTGCTGCTGCGTTTCGTACGGTGAGTAACATATCCGGAGGCCCAAATCTCCTTTCTTTCCCAATTCCTTAATTATACATTCCCTTTAAGGTCGGCAACGCGCCTATTCTTCTAGCATTGTGGGCGTACATGGGCGGTGGAGGTCATTACCATCAGGTGACCCAGTTGCTCGTTTGCCGGTCTATGCTACAAAAAAGCCGTAGATTGGTTATAAATAAATTGTAACTGATTATGTCGGTACCTACCAAAAAACTCCATTCTCGAATATGCGACTTTTTATTTTGGCACGACAAAGTGATTACACTGGGCTTAATAATAAATGCGGCACAGTCTAAATAACGCTGACCATAGAGACTGCATCTCTCGACGGTCGCTAGAATTATGCCGGCCTGACGTTACTGGATATGCAGTGGCTGACCCCGGAATGCGACTCACCGGAACGACCCGTTATGGTGATTTTTCACAATATGTACGGTAGTCCGATCACGCACAAAAATATCAGTAAAACCATCCTAACTACCTGTCTGATTCATGTAGTACACAAAATTTCGAATTGCCTTAGCGCTCTTTTATTATCAATAGCCAGCAAAATCCCATTTAACCTCGCTTCTCTTGCATGGATACGTGATTCATCGACCGTAACATTTTGATTAATAGCACGGGAAAAGGAGGGGACAGTTCCGAAAACTCGTGGAGTACTGGAATGATAGAGTAGGTTTGTAGCCAATGGCGTGGTTTGGTTCGATTAGGAGTACTATTTTTATTAGGTTGAATGACGATTGATGGTAAGCGCTAAGCTTGTCCATAAATAGAAGCAACATTACACAGAAGTTTGAATTACAAAGCACTGCATGGCACTGAACTACGCTCTTCACCCCGAGACATAAGATGTTAAGTCTCATAATGCCCAGTAATTTCACTGGCTTCAAACTGAAACACAACAAAGCTTACACACTGTTGCTAGGCAGCTGAAATATAGAAACCGGTGGCACCAACCCAGACGGCCTCTCGCATACGAGGGACTAACCACCTTGTAAAAATTGAATTTTTTATGTCACGACGAAATAATGCATTGTATGTTGTGACTTTGGACACCCGTCCACATTAACTTAATAAGTACGTGTGACATACGCTTCTCGGTGCAGCTGAATATTGTGGAAGTGTGGGTCACGCACTTTAATCTTTTACCTGCCCTTATCCCACTCGTAGTGAAGTCAGCGCAACATGCTTTACACACACACATGTTACAGAAAGATTTGGCTTGTAGTTTTTACGACCGGCCGCCTGCCTGTCATCAACCCCTCTGCGAAGAAAACACTTGTCACATCTGTGTGAACCTCAATATTTTAATTTAAAAAAATAAGTAAAATACCTAATAAAAAATCATTTATAATAGAATAGATATTTTTATAATTAATAATTAGTATTAAACATGTAATCACTCTCACGCGCCGTCCGATTTATTATTCGGGCAACAATTACGATGCACTAGTTTATGCTTCAAAAACCGGTTGGCTAAACGTCGTCGCGTCGGTTACTTTTTGAACCGTTGCCGTTGGAGGTGTCACTGCAGCTCGCAATTCTATACCGCGCGGATAATTCTAAATAATTTGCGCAAGCATCTATAACGGACATAACTTTTACCTTATAATATTCTACACCCTATTCTTAGTGTTGTGAACCCCATGATTGGGTAAGTTGTTTGAATGTAATTATCGGTTGCTTAGCCTTAGTTACTACTAGTGTACATACTTGATGTGATTTTCAAAGTTTGTACCACGTAATTCGCTTATTGCTACGTATGTAGTTACTACTACGTACGTAACTCGCTTAGTGTTACAATATGTATATTGGATTATGTATAATAGTACGCCAATACTTGCTATAAGTGTTGCTTAAAGAAATTTTGTAGTTCATTTTTATTTTATTTAATTTTAGTAGCGAGATATGTATTATGTCCTGATCTGCTTTATTTATACCTTGACTGCCTCATCTGGATTGCTATTTAGTTGACGCCACCTTCCATCTTCACGCTTAGCTTTTCTTCCTAATATCGGAATCGATCACATCCATGTAGCAGTCAAAGTTTAAAAGTGGCCATTTTGTAAAACGCCTATTATCCGTGGCTTCCAGGGTTTTCCGTAGCGGGCAGTTAACCGCCAACTATTCTGCCGTTTCTGTCTGGACTACCGGGACTCCATACTACCTGCTGCAGATCGTCGTACCCTCGTGTCGCCTAATACGTCAGCCGCGGAACAGTAGCTGCCAACTACGAATCGCCTTGTGCTGCTACGTCACGTCGCGGCGATTACCGAGGGGAGTAAGCTAGCGGGACCAAATGTACATGACCTCTCACCTGAACCCGGCCCTAGAGATCTACCTTGCGGACTTACCTAAATTTTTATCATTTTATTATCCTTAAATTTTGTAAATATACTCTTTTGTTTGTTGAGAGTCCAGTTTTATTTTCTCAACGTAACACACTCAGAACCGAAACAAATATTTATAGATCCCACAAGTATTTGTCTCGCTGCGCGAATCAAACCCGTGACCTCTCGTTTTACAGCTACTCGTCCACTGCGCCAACGGAGGCTGAGGACGAACTTTAAAAAATTAAAACAATATATTATTCAAAGGATTCCTTTGTCCTTTGTAGTATGTACGTAGGTATATACTTCGGAAACTTGAGCGTAGTTCGAAAGTTTTCTTATTTCGCTATGAATAGTAATATACATAATATAACATTATTATAAAATGCCATACACTGTAGTTTATCATTTAATTGTCTGCATGAACGATGATTCAACGATCCGCAATACTATGGCTATTTTCCCCTGTTTTCGGTATAAATACTGTACATGATTCAGATCTAAAATGAAGCATATAAAGTAAGAGCAGGCGAGCTACTATCGCGCAAGCGACGTGCTCGTTTATTCGATCAGGCAAATAAAAAAATCTTAATGTTATGATTACTTAACCGCGCTGTTGGGAGGGTTCCTGATATTTTTGTATCTCATAGAATAGCGACTGCCGTACACGTGGTGAAAAAACGTAGTAACTTGTTCAGGTAAGTCCGTCAATGTACATCCAATAAATTCAGGCCGGCATCATTCTTATTCTCTTCACATTATATTTGGACTTAACATCAAGTCCAGTGTAAACATTTTGTAGTGCCAGATTAAAAACCTCAACATTGAATTCCAAAATGTCACAACTCCCGTTATAAAGTGTACCAGGATCACAACAATAAGGCGTTTACACACAAAATGATAAAACTCTAACCATTCAAAGCTATCGGCCGATTGCCACTACCTCGAAACGGCAGCAAAATAAAGAGCGGCGGTGCGAAAAACGTCCCGGGGGCAAATTTTGTTACAACCGCCGTCTGAAAATGTAAAACTCAATGGAAAGCGGAAAAAAAATTGTTAACAAGCTTGTGAAAACGTTGCGCAATCAAGTTTGCAGATCGGTTGGGTAGTTCATACTGGATTTACATTATTAGCTTAACTTATGAAACTATATAATTTTAATAAGTAACGATAACTCAAGATCCGTCGTATGCGAGAGGCCGTCTGGGTTGGTACCACCGCTTTGTCTATTCACAAGCACTGTTGCGTTTCGGTTTGAAGGACATTGAAGCCACTGAAATTACTCGTTATTATGAGACTTAACATCCTATGTCTCGGTGTAACGAGCGCAGTTCAGTGCCATGCAGTGCTTTGTAATTCAATGTTCCGTGTGGTGTTGCTTCTGTTTATGGGCAGGCGTGGCACTTACCATCAGGCGAGCGCCTTGCTTGTCTCGTCCTTCAATCAAATGAATAATATTAAAACGCGTCGCGGTCTCCCCAGGTCAGTTGTGAAAGGAATACGTCTTCTAAGTAGGTATCTCTACTATACATATTTCTGCTCTTGCAAACTCACAATAACAGTAAGTAGTAACTTAAGTACACACTCGGTTTCAACAGCCATCTAGAACTTAGAAACTACGCAGACTTCTCAAACATCATGTCTGTCAGTGTTACTTTTTTAGTCACTCACTTTGGTCTAAGTCAAACTGGGTTCTTTATTCCACAATACCAAAATTATAAGTCTAATAACAAAATTTTAGGATTTGATTTAAGAATCTTAAAATCTGAAATTAATAATAGGAAATAATTCGAATGACAGCTGCGTACCTCAAAATAGTTTGAGTGGTAGATCAACGCTGTAGACAATACACAGCATGAATAGGCTGTCTGTCTCACAGAAAACCGACGTAAAGTAGCGGCTTGCTGCTGCGTTTCGTACGGTGAGTGAGATATCCGGAAGCCCAAATCCCCTCCCCTTCCCAATCCCTAATTATCCTTTTCAACGCGCAACGCGCCCATGATTCTTCTGGTGGTGGGCGTACATGGGCGGTGGAGATCACTTACCACCAGGTAACCCACATGCTCGTTTGCCGGCCTATGCTATATAAAAAAAGGCCTTTAGGGAGACTTGCCTTCTAGCATGAAATTACGACATATTTAAGTCACTATGACTTAAATATGTCGTAATTTCATGCGAGGCCATTCGCGAAATCAAAGAGACGTGACAAGGAATTTCGGCGTCCCATTACACTCGTGTCTACCGCAGATGTGATTAGATCGAGGCCTCAGGGCTTGAAGCTTTGATGTTGTTTCATTTTACCTGAGATGGAAAACAGTTTGCTATAATGTTTTCTTGTAAATTCAATATCTTGGTAATCATACGTTGGGACATTGAAAGACAGTCTGACATTCTTGGTACAGAGATATTAAATTTGTTTGAGTTTCTTTTTTATGTAAAGTACTTGAGACGTCTCTGTTCAGTCATTTATTATTATTATAGTTTTATTTTACGCTAGTCTATAATTTTCTGCAAACCAAATCGTTCAGTAACATGGTTAAAAAGGATATTGTGCTAACCCCAGTCCCCACTGCGAGTGGAATAGTGGGCAGGTGGAGGAATGAAAACATATATAAATATATGTCAACAGTCACACACATAGTCCTGACCCCACAGTAAGATACGAGTCTTGTGTCATAGGTATCAGGAACTACGAGAGACTTTCGCTCTCACAACACCCAGACCCCGAAACAAATATTTGTGGATCACACAAACATTTGTCTCGGTGCGGGGATCGAACCCGCGGCCTCTCGCTTCACAGCCGGCTTCTCGCCCGCTGCGCCACGGTGGCTGATGATTTACGGTAAAGGTGTAACGTATTAATAAAAGACGATACAATGTTATTACAGGATTAATGTAAGATGCACACCTTGGGGAAATTACTGAACGATCAATGCGCCTTTTGATGTCTTATAAGGATTCCATTAATAATAATTATCCCAAGTTTATTTATTTTTCTCTTTTCACTAAATACGTTTATATTATATGAGATTGGTTTTATATTGAATGTGTGCAAAGTCACAGCTTTACTTTTTATAGTCGGTTAAGTGACCTTCGGAGCAGGTCCTTCGTTTAATGGTAAGCGCTACGCCACCAGGCTCCATACCTTTGTTATCCAATGAAAAACAAATTAAATTCGGATCACCTTATGAATAGTTGTCCGTGGTTATACTTTAAACAACAAATATACTCGTCATCCTACTTTTTATTAAAAACTCCATACATGCAGTCGTCAGCCTAGATCTATAGGTACTATATTCTTGTTGTACCGTTTTACATACGGCATTCTTTCCATGTACACCGATGTGAAGCTGTAGCACTTTGCTATTGCGATTCTAGTAACAGTAGTAGTAGTAGTAAGTATTCTGCGACGCCGCGCCGGAGGGAACGCGGTCGCGGCCACTACGGACATTCAATATATCATTCTTACGTTTGAGTACGCCGGCGACCGCACTTGCAGTCTGGTCAAGCACTATAAATCGTAAGTAGCAAGCAATATAGCTGGTGATAGAATATTCATATTCGCCCGGGTAGCGACCACCGTACACGTGGTGTTAAAAATCTGCCATAGTGACCCACACACCTTGTGTGGATCGCGTTCCAGGATCAGCCAGTGTATATCTGGTTCTTCGAGGGGCTTGTGACATGACTTGATGGTTGGTTGGGGCGCGTATACGGGTACATCCTGCCTGCATCGGTCATCCGCCTGTCCTGTCGCAGGCCCCTTGATTTGCTTTTTCTTGATATTATATATTCTGATGCCTTATCTACTGCTTCCTCTTAATATCGGCGACTCATCCATCATTCTTAACTACTTGACTACTTGGACTATTACTACTTCTGTATGTACCCAGCATTAAATAATATTATATGGTCAACAAATTTTGCAACATGTTTTTCGCACGCATAGTCTAAAAATATTTTTTTTTATCTCAAATATTTATAATGCGTTTCGTCAGAAAGTCGGTTGTTCTATTCCAGTATTATGTTTATTTATGTTTATGCAAACATTAAAAGCGGATATTTTAGTTGCATTTTTCTTTTTGCACCCATCGAATGCAGGAGCGCAGTAATTAAGTCGCTGCTTGGGACTAATAAGCCCGGCTTCATATCTCGGTCGATTGAAGCCAACAAACTAAGACGGTGCATTATAAAAAATTAAAAACTCCGAGGTAAACTGTAAAAACTTTATGAAAATACTTAATTCGAACGGTATGCTTAGAGCAGGAAAAATATTTCTTGACTTTTGAGTGGTAGATAGTTTTGTCTACAGCACGAATGGGCCGGCTCAACCAGGTCGTTACCACTGTCTCACAGAAAACCGAAGTAAAGCAGCGGCTTACTGCTGCGTTTCATACAGTGAGTGATATATGCGGAAACCCAAATCCCCTTCCCAAAAATATCGCTCCCCTTTAGGGTCGGCAACGCGCCTATGATTCTTCTAGTATTGTGGGCGTACATGGGCGGTGAAGCTCATTTACCATCAGATGACCTACTTGCTCGTTTGCCGACCTATGCAATAAAAAAAGACATCCTAAAATTTCGGACTAATTTAAATCACTCGTTTGTTAAGCCCGATGGAATCGATCACAACACTATAAAATATTTGCATTAGCTCTGCGCATATCAGCTGTTTAATATTTCGTTTTGTGCTACGTTTCATGTCTTAGCAACGCTTTATTTATGTCATAACAATGTCTTTACAAGATGTTAGGTCCTTCGTATGCGAGAGACCATCTGGGTTGGTACCACTGCTTTGTCTATTTCTGCCGCCAAGCAACAGTATGTAAGCACTGTTGTGTTTCGGTTTGAGGGGCATTGAAGCCAGTGAAATTACTGGGCATTATGAGACTTAACATCCTATGTCTCGGGGTGACGAGCGCAATTTAGTGCCATGCAGTGCTTTGTAATTCAAAGTTCTGTGTGGTGTTGCTTCTGTTTATGGATAGTCGTGGCGCTTACCATCAGGCGAGCGACTTGCTCGTCTGGACATTCAATCAAAAATTAAAATACATTATACAGTGTAGGTATTGCCGATCATTTTGCACGCAGTCGTTGAGTCATAAGTCCGGTGACACTATCGCCGTCAAGCCATCGGCTGTGTGAACTGTCCATAACAATAAATATAACGCTTCGCGGGATGCAAAAACACATACAATATTTCAGTCTATCGTAAAACCTGTTAAAAGCATTTAAATATAGGTAGTTTACTGCGTCCCAATGCGAATGGACGAAACTTTTTAAATAACTTTAGTACAAAGTGACATCTGGTATGGAAAGCCCAAAATTAATTTGCTATATCTATTAAGTAACTTACGCCAGACAGAATATAATCTGTCTGTATATTTTTTTTTATAGCTTAGGCCGGCAAACGAGCAAGTGGGTTACCTGATGGTAAGTGATCTCCACCGCCCATGTACGCCCACAATACCAAATGAATCATGGGCGCGTTGTGGCCCTTAAAGGAAAGGGATAATTAGGGATAGGGAAGGGGGATTTGCGCCTCCGTATATCTCACTCACCGTACGATACGCAGCAACAACCCGCTACTTTACGTCGGTTTTCTGTGAGACATTGGTAACGACCCGGTCGAGCAGGCCCATTCATACTGTAGACAAAACTGTCGACAGCGTGATTCTACATCAGGTGTAGTGCAGTCACTTTGCCGTGCCAGTATAAAAAGGATTCGAAATACATACTTGTCTCGGTGCTGGATCGAACCCGCGGCATCACATTCCACAGTCGGTTACTCACTCACGGTACCAAGGAGGCTATCAAGGTACAGATGTTTGTCTAATCGACGTTGGGAGTTTTTAATGGCTAAGTTATTCTTGAATAAAAAACGTTCCTTTTAAAGCCCATTATTATTATGTTTATTGGAGATTTACTTAATATCCTTGTGAAATCTGCATCGTAATCTGTTCAGCAGTTTTATGTGATGCGCAAACAAATTAACAAATAGTAGTGACTATATTTCGTAATAAGTCCCAAGAGCTAGGAAATTAAAGTAGTCTGTGTTTAAAAAAAATCTCGATCCCTAACAATTTTATATTAGCAACGACTATCACAGTTTTAGATTAGACTTTTAAAATAAACCCTCTTTTCACGCACCGAGGTTAAACGAAAGATAATTCTCAGCAAATTATATCTTTGTAAATTTCCTCTCGGCTTTTGTGGCTCTTTCTCAAAGTGGAGTTAAGGATAATAGATTGTTCTACATTTTTTCTTCGGCGCTACTAAGCCGAAATAATAAGTAAAAATCGGGTGATTTCTGATTTTTATTCTCGGAAAGCATATTTGGGTAGAAAATAAAACCATTATTTTATTCATCATTATTTTAAATTATAATTTTATTTATGATTTAGTATTTTTATATATCTGAGAACAGCAAACGATCAAGTGAGTCATCTGATGGTAAGTGATCTTCACCATCATGGAACACAAACCTGACGAATTGCCCAACTTAACAGAAAACATAATAAGAGGATCGGGAAGAGGTGGGGGATATAGACTTCCAGATATCTAACTTCTCATGCGAAACGTAGCAGCAAGTCGCTACTTTACGTCGGTTTTCATTCAGGCGGCGGTAAAAACCGGTCGAGCCAGTCCACGCTGTAGACAAAACTCACTACAACAACGCTCTACCACTCAAACACAAAACCGTTTCAGAACAGTTGTATAACAGCAAACAGAAATATTATTTGTTTAACACCAAGCTGATTTAATTCCAACACTAATGTGCCGAATCGAAAATGCTTTATCATTGTAGTAATCATTTCGCTTTGTTACTATTATTTCGACATTCGGCTAGCATTAATGGTCCACTTGGGACTGTAGGAACTTCATTAAATATACAGATAACCGTATATATGAAATTTATGAACCAATGCAGATAATATGAGTGAATTGCTATCATGACTGACTTTACTTCGGCTTTTTGAGTTTTAACTGTGTATATTACAATATTTTTCTTTCTTCCTGTCAAGCGATATATCATCTTATTGCCATGGTTCACTTTTCTACTTAAGCGTTTTCACTTCACCTGCTTTTAGCATCTTCCTTAATCAGATTATTTATTCTCATATATCTCCTTTTACGTTTGCAATTTCTATCTTTTCGTATATGATTGTCTTTGTGTTATTTTTCTATACTGATAGTATTCTGCCAGCTTGAATGTCCTTTTCTAAGATTTGATAATTCCTACATCCTATTACAGCTCATGTTCTACATTCAAATCTATTCAACCGTTAAGCGTGATTAATTAATAGACACAAATTCACAAACTCCAAACTTACACATTAATAATAATAGGATTAGGATTCCTACGATATTTATCGAACTTTAACTATATTTTCTTCCTTCATTACTTATCCCTCGAAAAGTTCGTAACGATACATTCCTGCCAACAATCGCTGGCAGTCACTAAAATTGTTACATTTATCAGATTTACATATGTGAAATCCAGAACGTACGTTCCGCGAAGGATTTTCCCAAATATATCCGGGTAACATTGCACAACTGAATATTCTGAAACACAGGAAACGTCTCCGGACAATGTCGTGTCACTGCTCTTAGGGTGACTGTGATGTGTGTGCTGTTTTCTGTATCCAACGAAAACCTGTCTTTCTGTCTCTTTTTAAAAGGCTCTATAATGAGAACGATCATGGGTAACCAACTTAAATTTTCACAGAGTATAAATACACCCAACAGTCACACATACAATTCTGAACTCCACACTAGGTTCACTTGCTTGGTGAGTATGAGGAACTAAGAGTGACTAGCGGTCTCACAACACCCAAATCCAAAGGATTTTCCACCAATTCTTAAAAGATAGGAATCGAAGAAATTAAAACTATAACTTCACGGCAGTTATCTGTAAAGTTGCATCTGAATTGGCTGCTTCCTGCAAATAAAACTGGCCACAGACTTTAACACTTAGGAAAAGTCCCAAATATCCCAAAACAAACATGAACCGTAGTCCCCTGACACATGAATCACAAGTTCACAAGCGTAGCTATGAATAAATGCGATTTTCCCTGACTCAGATAAACAAATGGTAAGCTTAGTTGTTTGTCAGTTCCTTAAATACTACAAGAGATGTATACATGGTTGTTTTTGACAACGCATGTTGCTGATGTTAAACATGCTGCAATTTACTTCCTTTAAGAAGGAACATATAAATAAAGGCGGTAATGAATGTGTTTTGAATACGAATGACTAGGAAATAGTTGTTTTGTAGGCAGTTTGGAACTGTTGTAAATTTTTATGTGTTGTTTTTCCTTTATCGGACTGAATAAATGGAGCATAGGGTGTACGCTCGTATTGACCTTGTATAGTATAGGTTTAAAGCAAACTATTTTGAGGGCTTACGTGTGACTATTGGTTATTTTTAACCGATTTTAAAAAAGAGTAGGTTCTAAATTTGACGTTTTTTTTTGTTTTGTTAAGGTATGTACAGCGATTTCTCTGCTAATTATGGACCGATCTTGTTGGAACAGATTCAATTCGATAGAATTGCATTGCTTGTGATATCCGACCTGTGCTCTAACTGTTTTTCCCATACCGATATACCGACCAAAAACCTCGCGGTGGCCTCCTTCGGCACGAATGAGCCAGTTCCAGGGGATTCTGATACACTTGGATCACTGCCGCCCCTATACTCTGCCATTGCCCATCTTTAAAAGCAATAATACACATACAGCAAAATAATACTTACCTTGACGGATCCTTACATATGAAAAACCTACCTATCGATTATGTCCATAAAGGTAAATTTTGGGTTTAAATCAAAAAAATAACAGTCAAATATTCAAACTTCCACACCGTATTACATAATATTTTGCAACATGAAATTCGAATGCCACAAATTACAAAAGAAAAACGCCTTTGAAATATAACGAATTGCTTAATTAAGACGTAAATATCATAATATGTCAAAAGTAATTCATAAGCACTGCCAAATAGAAGTACAAGGGTCAGGGTGAAGGCCGAGTCTTTTTACTGGCAACATTCGCGAGATTAAATGTTGCGTATAATTTAACGAGTTCACCATGAGAAATATTCCCAAACAAGATAAGCTGGGGATTTTTCCTTCTGTGACAGTTTGATTAAAATCAAATTGGACATTTTCTGCAACATCAACCGCGTTAAAGATATCATTTTGTGTCATTTAATTGGTGTTTTGTAATTTGCTAATAATTTCTTGTTATTAACAATCTCCGAAGAGGAAAGAAGTATTTATACAAGCCGGCATGATTCTGGTAACCAACGATAATATTTTTTGTCGGTGGTCGCTAGTTTTTTGGACTGCACTAAGCTTACCATCAGGTGTAGCGCAGTCAATTTGCCGTGCTCGGATAAAAAAAAAATAACAAAAAATAACAAAAATATTTATATTAAAAAGTGCGGATAGAGTAACATAACATCTGCATCAGTAACATAATGCCTAATTTAAGATTCTTCCAGGGTTAGACTACAAGATCTTACGAAACTTACCGAGTATTAATAATACACGAAAAAAGACAAAAAAGAAGGCTTCGCAAACTTCAAACCGTTTAGGACACTCGAAACCACGACCGAAATATGAATAAAGTTTGAAATAGGATCAGGAGATAAAAAACTCATAGAATATTCCATTTTTTCCAACTTTCGAGGCAATAAAGATTTAATTTAAATAAAACAAGGGTCCTGAGACCACTCAGATTTCCGTGACAACTTTTTCTTGTTAGAAACCTACATTTTATAGGTATATAATTTATCACAGTATTACGATTGTAGCGGAGCTACTTTTATTATACATTTTTATTAGTTTAACTTTTATCTAAATTTGTACCTAATCTAGCATTATACCTAAATTTGTATCTAACTGAATAATAATATGTAAACAGTATGTAACGAAACTTAAATTTAAAATAAATAAAATAAATATGTTCAACGAACAGCTGGACAGTCGCGCGTCGCAATTCATACTTTATTATTAGCGACTGCGCGACCGGTTTGTCGTTCGGCTCACAGCCGTCGGCGCTCGGCCCATGCGCCGATATATAGAAGCCGGCGGTCAGTCAGCCGCTTACCGCTTCCGACGCGTAACGCATGCCGCTTTACACTCTGCCACCAGCCGTACCGCTGTGGTATCGTAGCGTACCGTAGAAATCGTTGTTTTGTGTTAGCCATAAGCTTACTCTCTATCTGTATAAACTTTTGCTGTCACTTCTGCTCCTTCTTTTCTCTTGTGTGCTGTGTACAATAAACTTTGCTTGCATTTCCATACTCCGAACTTTAATTTTTACAACTCGGTGAAGTAGTGTACCACTGGATACCACTCCAGTGGGTATACTCCTACATTGGTGACCCCGTGAAGAGCACATTGCCATGAGTGATAGCAGTACCGACACGGCAGGCACGGGTGGTTCACAAGATGGCCGCCATGTAACCACCCGGCGCATAAAAAAAACGCGGCCATCCCAAGCACGTGACGATGTCGAAGCGGAAGAACCAACACCCCCACGACCTCGGTTCAAACTAAAGGTACCACAATTTTCCCCGGACGATCCGGAAATATGGTTCGCACTGCTGGAAGGCCAGTTTACGAACTTCGGCATAACAGATGATTCCACCAAGTTCACGCAAGTCATCATGAACCTAGACCTGGTTCACGCGAAGGCGGTGAAGGACATCATCGTAAAACCTCCATCTCGAAACCGCTACGAGAAAATTAAGGTGGAACTAATCCGCCGACTATCCGCTTCGCACGAGAAGAAGGTGAGGCAGTTGTTGACACACGAGGTGCTGGGCGACCGAAAACCATCCCAGTTTCTGCGCCACCTGCAGGACCTGGCTGGGCCCTCGGTCCCGGCCGATTTCGTCAAAACCATCTGGTGCCAGCGCCTACCCAGCAACGTGCAGACGGTGTTAGCTTCACAGCCAACGCTGTCACCTGAGCAGCTCGCTGATCTCGCCGACAACATCCAAGACATTGTAACGTCGTGCAACGTTGCAGCGACGTCGTGCAACACTTCCCACAGTGGCCCATCGAGCGAGATCGCGGAGCTAAAGAAGATGGTGGAGCAATTGGCTCTGAAGGTCAGCGAGGCTACCCGCACGTCACACCGCTATACGGACAGGTCCAGATCTCGGCAAGGCCCTTCTTCGCATTACCGTTCCAAATCCCACCAGCGGTCAAGGTCAAGCTCCAGATACCGTAAACACCCGCTGTGTTGGTACCATTACAAATTCGGTAACGAAGCACGTAAGTGTATAAAACCCTGTGACTACGCGGGAAAAGTGTAGGGCAGTCAGTTATGGCGGCCGACGCCTGCCCTTCTAGCGGTCGCTTATTTGTAATGGACAAACAAACTAAAATTACTTTTTTAGTGGATACGGGTAGTGACGTTTGTGTTTTTCCCCGTTCAATTGTCAAAAAGCGTTGTGAACAAACCAATTTCGATTTGTGTGCGGCCAACGGTACCGTTATTAAAACTTACGGCTACTTAAATCTATTATTAAATATAGGGTTACGCCGGGACTTTCCCTGGCAATTTATTATAGCCGATGTAACGCGGCCGATAATAGGCGTGGATTTTTTATCACACTACAATTTAATTGTAGACATAAGAAACCAACAGCTTGTCGACGGACATACAACACTCGCGACCACGGCTTCACTTGCGAAGTTTTCCGACAATGTGTCTTCGGTAAAGGTTGTGTCTGGTGATTCGGTGTATCATGCTATACTAGCACAATACCCCGAGATCACCCGACCTCCCGGCACTAATAAAAATAACACTACAAAACACAACACACTACACTACATACGCACTACACCTGGACCGCCTGAGTCCTGCGCACCACGAAGGCTAGCGCCTGATAGGCTAAAAATTGCTAAAGCTGAATTTGAGGCGATGTTACAGATGGGTACCTGCAGACCCTCGGAATCTCCCTGGGCATCTCCACTGCACCTCGCACCGAAGAAAAATGGCTGGCGACCTTGTGGAGATTACCGCAGGTTGAATGCACGCACCATCCCGGATAAATACCCGATCCGTAACATCCAAGACTTTTCCCACAGTCTAGCAAACTGCACGGTCTTTAGCACTTTAGACTTGACTAGGGCCTATAACCAAGTGCCCGTCAATCCGTCCGATATAGCCAAAACTGCCATCACAACACCTTTTGGTTTATTTGAATTCCCGTTTATGACGTTTGGTCTTCGCAACGCTGGTCAGACATTTCAACGGTTCATCGACGAGGCGTTGCGAGGGCTAGACTTCATATACTGCTATATCGATGACATTTTAATATTTTCTGCGGACCTGGAAACCCATGAAAAACATCTGCATGAAGTGTTCGGTAGGCTGCGAGATTTTGGCGTAGTATTAAACGCCAGCAAGTGTGTGTTTGGTACCTCAGAAGTAAATTTTCTGGGTTACCATATTTCAGCAGATGGCACTAAACCCTTGCCTGAAAAAGTGGATGCCATCAAAAATTTCCCTCAGCCCAAAACCGTCAAGGAGTTACGCAGGTTCTTGGGAATGCTTAATTTTTATCGCAGGTTCATCCCGGACGCGGCCCAGCATCAAGCGCCACTGAACGCACTCCTGATAGGCTCAGTAAGGGGCTCACATCCAGTCACCTTCGACAAGAAGGAGCTGGAGGCTTTCGAAGCGTGCAAACAGGGTCTTTGCCAAGCTGCTATGTTGGCACACCCTGATAGCAACGCTGAACTGGCCCTTGTAACTGATGCGTCTGACACTGCAATGGGGGCAGTATTACAGCAACTGAAGTCAGGTACTTGGCAACCCCTTGCATTCTTTTCCAGGAAGTTCAGTCCTACGCAGATTAAATACTCACCATATGACCGCGAACTTTTGGCCATATACGAGGCAATCAAGCATTTTAGGCATATGGTCGAAGCTCGCGACTTCGTGATTTATACCGATCACAAGCCACTTACATTCGCCTTCACTTCCAGGAAAGAAAATTGTTCACCCAGGCAGTTTCGTCACCTAGATTTTATTTCGCAGTTTTCCGCCGATGTCCGACACATTTCGGGTAAGAACAACGTGGTTGCTGATCCCTTGTCCAGAGTGGACGAGATCGTGCAGCCAATCGACCCCGAAACGTTGGCAGCTGCTCAAGGCAGTGACCCGGATTTAAAGCACCTTCTCGAGGGACATACATCTCTGCAGCTTACGCAGGTAAAACTACCTGGCACGAACACATTGTTGTTCTGTGACGTAAGCGGCACTTCGCCTCGACCCTATGTTGCAAAGATCTACAGACGACAGATCTTTGAATCACTGCATTGTTTAAGTCACCCTGGAGCCAGAGCATCCATCAAGTTAGTGAGTGACCGTTACGTATGGCCGGGCATCCGCAAGGATTGTCGCGAGTGGGCTCGGAGCTGCCTAGCATGCCAGCGCTCTAAGGTCACGAGGCATGTCTCTGCCCCGTTAGGTACTTACAACGTACCGCAAGGTAGATTCCAAGAGATCCACATTGATCTCATCGGTCCGTTGCCACTCTCATCAGGTTTTCGCTACTGTCTCACCGCCATCGATCGTTTTACTCGTTGGCCTGAGGCAATACCGATTGGAGATATAACCGCCGAAACCGTGGCAAAGTCCCTGTTAAGTGGATGGATCTCTCGTTTTGGATGTCCCTTAAAGATCGTCACTGATAGGGGACGACAGTTCGAGTCATCCTTATTTCAAATGTTGTCCCAAACCGTAGGCTTTGTCCATAAACGCACAACAGCATACCATCCTGCATCAAATGGCATGGTGGAAAGGTTCCACCGGCAGCTTAAGGCTGCCATAACCTGCCATGCGGATAGCTGTTGGGTTGAGTCGCTTCCTTTAGTCTTGCTAGGAATTAGGACAGCCTTTAAAGATTTGAAATCATCTTCCGCCGAATTGGTGTACGGAGAGACGTTACGTCTTCCAGGAGATTTTTTTCTCCCGGTCGATAACGTACCTTACGACTTGACGGACTACGCATCCCGCTTGCGCTCACTGGTAAATAGGCTAAAGCCTCCTCCAGCGTCGCGCCATAGCAACCATCGATCGCCGTTTGTTTTTAAGGACCTGGCTACATCTTCTCATGTCTTCCTTCGGGATGACACTGTAGCTGGTTCGCTTAAACCTGCATACACAGGTCCTCATCAAGTCCTTCAAAGAGGAGATAAAGCGTTTAAAATTGTGTTAAACGGTAAGACAGTCACAGTGTCCATAGACAGGTTAAAACCTGCCTACTCAATGCACGATTCACTGTCTCACACTCATAATTCAAATACACAAACTAACACTCACACCTCACAAACAAAAACTAGCACTGACACATCCAAAACACACAGTTACACTCATACACACACCCCATGTCGACGTACACCTGATGCCGAAGACAACATTGTCAGAACTACCAAGTTCGGGCGGAGAGTAAGATTTCCCGACTATTATCGCCCGTAGGACGGTCTCAGGAGGGGGGTGGTGTAGCGGAGCTACTTTTATTATACATTTTTATTAGTTTAACTTTTATCTAAATTTGTACCTAATCTAGCATCATACCTAAATTTGTATCTAACTGAATAATAATATGTAAACAGTATGTAACGAAACTTAAATTTAAAATAAATAAAATAAATATGTTCAACGAACAGCTGGACAGTCGCGCGTCGCAATTCATACTTTATTATTAGCGACTGCGCGACCGGTTTGTCGTTCGGCTCACAGCCGACGGCGCTCGGCCCATGCGCCGATATATAGAAGCCGGCGGTCAGTCAGCCGCTTACCGCTTCCGACGCGTAACGCATGCCGCTTTACACTCTGCCACCAGCCGTACCGCTGTGGTATCGTAGCGTACAGTAGAAATCGTTGTTTTGTGTTAGCCATAAGCTTACTCTCTATCTGTATAAACTTTTGCTGTCACTTCTGCTCCTTCTTTTCTCTTGTGTGCTGTGTACAATAAACTTTGCTTGCATTTCCATACTCCGAACTTTAATTTTTACAACTCGGTGAAGTAGTGTACCACTGGATACCACTCCAGTGGGTATACTCCTACACGATTAAAGCTAGGCGAATTTGGGAAATACGAATGCTTGATAACAATAGATCATGTATTTATTTGTCCTTGAATTACTGGCCTCATTTGGTCAGATTTTGATTGGATATTCGTACTATTTAATTCGTATAATACAAAGATTTACTTAAAATGTGTTAGGTCCTTCGTATAAAAGAGGCCGTCTGAATTAATACCACTGCTGTATCTATTTCTGCTGCAAGCAGCTCTGTTGTGTTCAGTTTGAAGGATGTTGTAGCCAGTGCAATTACTAGACGTTAGGAGACTTAATAGCTTATGCCTCGGGGTGATGAGGCCTACGGCCAGTGCCGTGTAGTGATTTGTAATTTAATATTTTTTTGTTTTAATTTGTTGTAATTCAAAGTGTATATATGGTCAGGCGAATAACCTGTTCCTTTCGTCATTCAGGCTAGCTAAAGTTGGTTAAAACACGATAAATCTATTTTCTCAGTGCGGCAGGAAGACGCAAAAAACCTATCAATATTACATAAATCACCCAACAGTCACACGCATAATCCTGTCTCCACACTAGGTTACTACGAACTAAGAGGGACATGCGGTCCCATAGCACCCAGACACGAAACAAACATTTGTGGATCAAACAAACATTTGTCTCGCTGCGGAGATGGAATCCGCGATCTTTCATTTCACAGTCACCTTCTTGCCATGGTTGTTAACTAAAAAAAGCTTTGGCTTGCCCTTGTCCAAAACAATAGACACGCCACTGCATACAGTATTACATTCTGGTATAACTTAAGAAAATTAATTACACAACACAAAGCGAACATGAGAAATGATCATGTATTGTCTCTGTACCATAAAACTATCTTATATTTGGCTATAATCCAACGTCTTCATATTTGGCAGCAGCAAGGAACATATCTTGCCGTTTTTGGAACTGAATTTTTATGAGTCTTCAACATTGTACTTTTGGGATGACTGAGCAGCCCGACACTGGCCAGTTTTTACGATAGATCTTTTTTGATAGCATCTGGATACCAGACGCTTCCTCAGTGAACATCAGAATGACTGGCCAAAATGACAGATCAGCTTTAAAATATTACTAACATTCAGTACCTATTAGCTACTATTTAATACCTTTGTTGGGATATTTCGTACCTAATTAATAACTAAGAAAATTAATTTGATAAATGGCTAGTCATTCTGATGTCTGAATGACCACCCACATTTAGAAACACCACGAAAAGGCTCCGAAATTTAATTTCGCCTATACAACAATTTAGTACCTATTTAGTACCTAAACATATATTTTTTCTAGATTTTTAGGACAAAAAATAAAAAAAATATGAGCCAAAAATGTTTTATAGTGACAGAACAGCTTTAAACATTCAATACCTACCACCTTAGGCAATGGGATTTATAATGTTTAATAATCGTGTAAAATGAACTAAGTAAGCTGCTATTTCCTGAGGTCGTAAATAAATTAAAATATTATAGGTACTCGCATTATAAAGCATTCATATAGAAAATCCATTGATTATTTATTTAGACGTTTAGAAAAAAGTTAATAATTTTACTAACTGGAATGTAGACGAATGGTGAATGTAAAAATAAATAAAATAAAAATAAATAATTCAACAAAGCTAATAGGTAGGTATTGAATGTTTAAAGCTGTTCTGTCACTATAAAACATTTTTGGCTCATATTTTTTTTATTTTTTGTCCTAAAAATCTAGTAAAAATATATGTTTAGGTACTAAATAGGTACTAAATTGTTGTATGGGCGAAATTAAATTTCGGAGCCTTTTCGTGGTGTTTCTAAATGTGGGTGGTCATTCAGACATCAGAATGACTGAAAAAAATGAAAGCTGTTCTGTCACTATAAAACATTTTTGGCTCATATTTTTTTTATTTTTTGTCCTAAAAATCTAGTAAAAATATATGTTTAGGTACTAAATAGGTACTAAATTGTTGTATGGGCGAAATTAAATTTCGGAGCCTTTTCGTGGTGTTTCTAAATGTGGGTGGTCATTCAGACATCAGAATGACTGGCCATTTTTCAAATTAATTTTCTTAGTTATTAATTAGGTACGAAATATCCCAACAAAGGTATTAAATAGTAGCTAATAGGTATTGAATGTTAGTAATATTTTAAAGCTGATCTGTCATTTTGGCCAGTCATTCTGATGTTCACGCTTCCTCAATATTGTATATAGGACGTATATTAATTGCATGTTTTCTGCCAGAATGTTGACGCCAGTGACGAGTCACACCCTGGATGAGAGTGTTGCCAAGTAAAAACTTTAACTTACACTATTGTATGATCTCAAAAATAATTGTAAACTAGTTTTGAAAAGAGCAACGTTAGAGTTTTTTGTCCGTTCTTCTCTAACCACTTGCACGTCCAGGGATACTTTTCTAGCCAAAAAAAAGGTGGGTTGTACGTCCAGGGATACTTTTGTAGCCATAGCGACATATTTTATATAACCTTCGTTATTAACAAATTGCGGGTAGTTTTTCCGTGTTTCATTTGTTTATTAGATAGCTGACGAATTAGTTTACAACAACAATCACGAGATGATAGTGTAAGAAGCCTCGAAGAATAGTTTCTTAGGTCGGACGTATATCCCCAAAGGGGTAGATAGCGGTGCAACTAATGCCGCTGTTGGGTGAGTTTATTTTCTATCCCATGATGTGATAAAGAGCTTCCCCAATGCTATACCATAGAAATACCAATCCTTGGCTTCTAAACTGTGATTTTTTAAAATCGAAAACTCATAAATAGTAATTACCCGACCTGGAATGTGAACCGAAGACCTCACGATGTCTCTGCCTAAGTACCCTGCCAAGATTTATATTTATTCGAATCAAAATGCCACAAAACGATATTCTTAAATCATCAAGACCAACCTGAGTTGTGTAAAACTATTATCCTAGATTGTAGATTGTTAATTCTTGCTTCAAATTATTGTAATAAGAGGCAGCACCTTTGCAACTGAAAGCTAACTCCCACAACACTGACCCAAAGGCAATTTCGACCTCCTTAAAGTTCCGTTTGTCTATTCAAACTAATTTAGACGTAAGTTTAAGGTTACTGAACAGAAGTTAAGAATCTTTAACACCTGTAGGGAACGGATTTGAGAATGTTTTTGGATTATTATTGTATCGGTAGGATTTATTGTTGCCGCTCAGTTAAATACTTAAGAGAAGCTCGTAAGGCTTTATATGGAAAAGAATCTTAAAGCCTGATATTTAAACACGCATTATTATTATATTATTCTGGCTGGCTTAGTAGGTGGGTATCAGGAACTACGAGAGACTTTTGGGTCTCAAAACACCCAGACCCCGAAGCAAACATTTGTGGATCACACAAACATGTGTCTCGGTGCGGGGATCGAACCCGCGGCCTCTCGCTTTACAGTCGGCTACTCGCCCGCTGCGCCACGGAGGATGTCAATCATAAGATCGTAAGTCTCATAATGCCCAGTCATTTCACTGGCTTCAATGTCCTTCAAATTGAAACACAACATTACTTACACACTGTTGCTTGGCGGCAGTAATAAACAAAGCGATGGTACCAACTCAGACGGGCTCTCGCTAACGCGAGACCTTGTGAAGATGTCATGTCTAATAGATAAGTTAGGTTTCTCTAAAACATGTAATTCTATGTGGGTGGCCAAATTCCCTGTATTAATATCACCTTCCTATAATATAGGGTCCTTTAAACGGAGTGTGAAGAAGCAGTTTGGCAGGCCGGCATTATCTTGCCGACCCATGATGGACACATTGTTTGTGGTGGGTCGACACTATTCTTGGATTGCGCTACACTTACCATCAGGTGTAGCGTAGTCACTTTGCCGAGTCCGGATAAAAAAAAGACGGCCTCTTGCATACGAGGGACCTACCGCCACCTTGTGAACATGTCATGTCAAATAGATAAGTTAGGTTGCTCTAAAACATATAATTCTATGTGGGTCAAATTCCCTGTATTAATATCACCTGTGTACGTCCCATGCAATCCCAGGATTCCATTAATAAGGAATCGGGAAAATTTAGGTCGCGCCGGTTCCAACGCAGTGAAATAAGGCAATGTAATTAGTAAATGGAGTCGTCATATCACATTAGTATAATTGTATTCTCCCGTAGCGTGGCACAAATTCCTTTTTGATGTAAGGACAATTGGAAAATTATTTTATTACAGAAATTCGAGTGCCTTTTTTCTGAAATAATCATAAGGTATCTAATTATATAAACTGTTACTTTTTTTTTTTTTTTTTTATCCTGGCTCGGCAAAGTGACTACGCTACACCTGATGGTAAGTGTAGCGCAATCCAAGAATAGTGTCGACCAACGATAAACAATGTGTCCATCGTAGGTCGGCAAGATCATGCCGGCCTGCCAAAGGGCCAAAGGGGAGGGGAAGGAAAAAGGGATGGGAAAAGGATTAGGATCAGGGGGCAAGCCCCCTGGGGAGAACCGGATATACACTGGCTGACCCTGGAACGCGACCCACACAAGGCGGGTCACTATGGCAAGTTTTAGCACCAGTGTACGGTGGTCGCTATCCGGTCGGATACAAGTATCCTCCCACCAGCGAAATATAAATAAAAGGCAAATAGTGTATTTTCATATATCTTTCATCTCATTTATTTAGTGCCAGCTTACGTAGGCTGAAAAGATGATGAGCCCTCGAGTTCAAGTTCCAGGTCGGGCAGCAAGTATGTTTTAGTTTCATCATCATCATCAGCCACAAGACGTTCACTGCTGAACATATGCCTCCGCCAAAGATTTCCAGACCGACCTGTTGGAAGCGGCCTGCATCCAGCGACTTCCTGCGACCTTTATCAGGTCGTCTGTCCACCTTGTAGGCGCACGTCCAACGCTGCGCTTGCCAGTACGTGGCCTCCATTCCAGAACCTTTCTGCCCCACCGGTTATCGGTTCTGCGAGCTAAGTGTTTATCGATTAGAAATATCACTCATGAGCTACCCCTGTTGGAATGTGTTTTTAGAATTTGACAAACTGGGAATCGATCCCAAGCCGAAAAATGGAAATTTGCGTTAAGTTTGTGTTTGTGGACCTCACCAGTTATTGCTGACCCTATACCAATGAGGCGATAAAATGTTTAATAAACTGTTTACCAGTCCACTTTTAGTTAGAGGTGGAGTTCAAGGTGGTAGGTCCCTCGTATGCGAGAGGCCATCTGGGTTGGTACCACCGCTTTGTCTATTTCTGCCGCAAAGCAACAGTCTGTAAGCACTGTTGTGTTTCGGTTTGAAGGACATTGAAGCCAGTGAAATTACTGGGCATTATGAGACTTAACACCCTAAGTCTCGCAGTGCCGACGCAGTTCAGTGTCATGCAGTGTTTTGTAATTCAAATTTCTGTGTGTGTTGCTTCTGTTTATGGGCAGGCGTCGCGCTTACTATCAGGCAAGCGCCTTGCTCGTCTCGTCATTTAATTAGATAAAAAATAATTTGTCCACAATATAAGACTTAACGTTCATTACTAAAACTTATTAATTCACTACAAAAGGCACCATCTTATGAAGCGGAAACAAACATAAATAGGAACTAATCTATCAAAGAACACGTTCAAAGCACCAGATGATTAAATACAACACAAACGCGTTGACAGTTAAGTATTATACAGCCACAATGGGCCGACATTTCAATTAAACGAGACAAGAGTAAATTATTATAAAAGCAACATTGCGTTTGTAAAGAAAAAAGATATCAAAGCACAAAGGCATGCTACCTAAGGAGGCTGCTACACTATGATTAAAGCGGTAAACTACGGCATAGGTGGGAATATAATATGAAACAGTCATTTACGTGACCTCTTACGATTCTTTTTTTCAAAATGTATAACGCAAAAATTATCAGTAATATTGTTGTCTATTTTCCTATTATAATAAAATCTATTCATCTAAATAGGGCTTAAAGCCTGGCAAAGATTTTATACAATCTTCTTCCAACTAACTTTTATCCCACTCACAGTGGGGTCGGCGCAACATGCTTTTGACACAATATGTTACAGAAAGATTTGGCGTGTAGTTTTTACAACCGGCCGTCTTTCTGACCTCAACCCTTCTGGGTAGGGAACACCCACACCCGAAGCAAATGTTTTTGGATCACACACACATTCGTTACGGCACTGGAATCAAAACTGCGCCCGGAGGCTGTTAAAAGATTTTCTATGACAATCAAGATAAAACAAATTATGAAATGTCTTCACGAGTTCGATTATTTTAATTACAGAGACAATGAATTTGGTTCAACGAATTCATTTTCCAACTTCAGTCACAAATCACGTAATAGACTATGTATGATGCTCTAAGGGTGATATTAATTGGCGATAAATAGAAATTAAAAAAAAATCATTGTGTAAAGCAATTCTACCGCAGGTATTTTAAATTTTTTTTGCATTCCAGAATCATATGTAGGTACGGGACTGCAGTACGCGACACATGGTGACAGCGACACATCCATTTTGTGTATGCAAATGTATAAGTACATTTAGACAACCACAACAACAGAACAGACACAGACAACCTAGACAGAAGAGCGCGACCATTTCCATACAATTATATTCAAAGCGGACAGGTCACTAGCGCCTGATTTGCGTTACGAGTTGCAATCCCTGTGTCTCATTTGCGTACCTCGTAACATACTTTGAGGATATGTAACACTGAAATGGTGCTGTTTCAATAATTCAATCAAAATGATTCACTTTCAGGGTTTCTTTATCTTCAGCCTATTCTAGTTTCTGAGAAGTCACTGTTGACCGCGATTCACAACGTTAATAACACATCCAGGTGCTACAAATGGCTTTTGAACTTTAATAACTAAATGTAGCATAATTGAAAATCAAATCATCATCATCATCATCAGCCACAAGACGTCCACTGCTGAACATAGGCCTCTCCCAAAGATTTCCAGACCGACCTGTTGGAAGTCGCTGGATGGAGGCCGCTTCCAGCAGGTCGGTCTGGAAAATTAAATATTACAAATTAAATATTTATCATGATTAACAGAAAATCAAGCATACTACGCATTTTTTAGTCAGTTTGAAGTCAGTAAACGGAGCAGCGTAACAAAAGTATTATTAAGTATCTTTGAGAATTAAAGAATCACAAGTAACCTCTATTTCAATCCGTTTTACATCTTAAACCTCATAGATCGCTCCACTCACGAACTCGTTTTTTATATACTTCTAAAAACATCCACTCAACTCGAAACTTTAGTTAAGGAATATTTTAAAGATGAGAACCTTTCGAATTAAAACCATAATCAAATTGGAGCTACTAGAAGCAATTGCTGCAACATTTTAATTCTGATTTTCAACTCAAACACGATTAGGGAGATGAATTTCCTGGAGACGCTCAAGATTAGGTGCGGGACTGCTAGTGTTGTAATTAACCGCCTTTTATAGTAATCCGACTTAGCAATACGAGTGTCAGTCTTCGAATCTATGAAGTCAATGAAAATTATGACAGAATTTCATTATCGGCCGAAATAAAAAAAACATTTAAAATAGGTTTATCTGTCAAAAAAGTTAGAAGAAAACATTGAATGACATTTACAGACCAACAAAAAATCAAACGAACAAAAAAATTTTACGGAGGTATCGTTCAATTTTATAACCAACAAAGTTATATGGTGGCAGTATAAAACTGCCTTAACGTCCGTAATGATGCCAGTTCGTGCGTGCCTGTTTGCATTTAAATGGAGCGCATTTTATGCATTTCCCCAAGCCTGTGTTGACTGTGTTCTTTGTGCCACCTCTTTGAGCCTGTGTTGACTTATTTACTGATATGTAACAACAGTAGTGAGTTTCAGCTAATTACCGTTGAGGAGGAAATGTTTGTAGTATTAACTAAGAACATTGGTGTTTAATAGATTTTTGGTAATAATAAAGTCGAAGGGCTTACTGACTGCTCTTACGGAAGATGTTGCCCAAAACGGGCACTACTTTTTTATTATGCTAAACAAGTGAGTGGATACCTGACGGTAAATGTAAATGAACACCCACAATACTATAATAATCCCGGATGAATTACCAGGTTTAGAAGAAAGGACTTGTGCTAATTAGGCATCCTGAAATCTCACTAACCATATGAATCGCAACAACAAGCTGTCATTTCACATCGGTTCTGTCAACTGTAAATACTCCGGTGAGGTCATACTATTAATTTTATGGACAAACCACTGTCTACAGCCTGACTTTACCACTTACAAGACATTTATAACTCCTGGGCCATAATACAATATGTCGTGAACAATTTAGGCATGCAAATCCAATTTCCCAGTATTATACTATCAGAAGGTCCAGAGCAGACGACTTAATTTGTCATGAATGCAACATACGGTATTAAAGCTGGATTAAATGTTCACTCATGGCTCTCACCGGTAGTAAAACGGTATGCGAAGGGTAATTACTTTTATAACCATATAATATGGGAGATAAAATTTAAACGTCGTAATTTTAGACTCTGTTAAAGCTAAATAAATGGCAAGAATATTAAATTATTATTCTATATTTTTGTATTTATATTATAAATTTATATGAGCCATTCCTGAGGTAGGTATCATAAATTTCAATTTACCGTCATCAACAATACATTTATTACAAATATTTGTTTGTGCGTGTTTACACGCAGCAAGGTGACAGAATTATGTAAATACATTTTGTCATTAGCTTGAATGAAGAAACGAACAGGTCGCTCTGATAGTAGAAGCCGCACCACACAGAACTATGAATTACAAAGCACTGCATGACACGACACTGCGTTTGTCACTCCGAAATATAAGTTGCTAAGTATCGACGCCCAATAATTTCACTGGCTCCAATGTCCTTCAAACCGAACAACAATGTTAACACACTCTGCTTGACAGAAATCATAAGATATGCTTCTCAAAAATCCTTCCTTATTGGATGCTTACAACATAACAGGGATCAGCTGCCAAAATTCTAATTTGTAAACGCAACAGTTTAAGGCCTACGTTGATAAATCAGTCAGGACAAGCATTTATACATGTATAAATTACTAGCATTCGCTCGCGGCTCCGGCCGCGTGAAATTCTGCACCGTTATATTATCGGTATCGTCTATGTTCATCAGGGATATTGTAGGATTCTAATGGTGAAATAATTTTTTAAATGGGTCCAGTAGTTTCAGAGCCTATTCAATGCAAACTATCAAATCTTTCCACTTTTTGATATTATTCGTTTAGAAAAAAGGAAGTACAATTTTCGATGTTCACGGAAAAGTTAATTATTTCTTTTAAATAACCTAATCGGTATTAACATGATATCCTTTAAATACAGTGAACCGTTAATTACAAAGTCTGCGGGAATATTTCCAAACGCGCTAGTTCTTTTGAAAAGAACTCATTTATTCGCTTAAAGCGACACTTTTCGGTAGACATGAGCTGACTAGGCCAAATAAAATATTTGGACCGTCCACTTTAAACGGACCCCTTAAAATGTCTCCTTTTAAAGCTAACGGTTTCCGTTTGTAACTTTTTGGAGATCATTTTCTGTTGGTTATTTAGACACCAAGCACGACTTCTGGCTATTTTAGCGTGCAGTTTTTTACGTACATTTTTGTGTGTACAAAATACAACATTTCTAAATTTTAATTTTAGATCGAGTTTTTTCACTGCTAGGACTTTTTCGTCAGACCATCTATTTTTTATTATTTTTTAAGTCTATAACCATTGCCTCAAAGTTTTCATTAGTGTTGCATTTTTCAGTATTTCCTGGATACTTCTTTGTTAATATTACTCCAATAGAAAATCATTGAATTGAGGACAAAGATAAAGACATATAAATAAACATTTAAAATGATATCTCACTGTACGAAACGCAGCTGCAAGTGCTACTTTATGTCGGTTTTCTGTTGTACATTAGTAACCCGGCCAGCCGATTCATGCTGTAGACAAAACTGTCCACAGCGTAGCTCTACCACTCATAAAGTGTCTTTCTAAGGTTATTTGAAAAAGTAATTTTGCAACCCAAAAGTTAATAAAAATAACTTAAAAGTTTTTTTTTAATTTGATTAAATGACGAGACGAGCAAGGCGCTCGCCTGATGGTAAGCGCCACGTCTGCCCATAAACAGAAGCAACATGACACAGAACTTTGAAGTATAAAGCACTGCATGACACTGAACTGTACTCGTCACCCCGAGATATAAGGTGTTAAGTCTCATAATGCCCAGTAATTTCACTGGCTTCAGTGTCTTTCAAACCAAAATACAACACACTGTTGTGTTTGCACACTGTTGCTTGACGGCAGAAATAAACAAAGCGGTGGTACCAATCCAGACGGCCTCTCGCATACGAGGGACCTACCACCTTCTAAACTTATAAGATATGCATGTTATCTTGAATTTCTGCAGACAAAAGGTATTCACGTATATCATGTTTATATTCAGTGATCTACATTGTATTTCAAAAAAAATTCGAGCTGGGGACTGAACCGAGACAACGTCTTGAATAAATTATACGTAATCAATGCTTTTTAACATTTGTTTAAAAAAGGACTCAATTCTTTATAACAAAAGAACAATTCAGATCTTTTTAAACCTTATAAGGTTTAAGGTCGATTTGCGACTTTCACCTTGGGCAAATTAGAAAAAAAATATTGATATTTTTTTCATGAATTTTAACCACTTGAAGTGACCTAAGCTGAGGTCGTACCATGCGTCTAAAATCCCGATGTTTTTTTATCTATGATTTTTTTTAACTACGGGATTACGTTGGTTAAATGCGCAGTGTTTTTCTCAGCCACAGGACGTCCACTGCTGAACATAGGCCTCCCCCAAAGATTTCCAGACCGACCTGTTGGAAGCGGCCTGCATCCACCGACTTCCTGCGATCTTTATCAGGTCGTCTGTCCAACTTGTAGGCGGACTATGACGATTATTATGACTATCGCTAAATCGTAAAAATGACGTTGACCTTGGGTTATAAGAAAATTCAGAGAAACCTTCTCAGTGTTGTACGTCGACATACAATATGCGCTGTATGCAAAATATACGTCTAAGATAGTTTAATTAATTACGGAAATTTTCACATAGTAATTATTTTCATACAATTCGTCACATGGTGGCAGTGTATAACCTTAAGGGCCGTCCGTGAGCAAAACACCGCGCGATCGTGGTTTTTAGAGGCTATCGAGTCATTAGTTAAAATAAATATTGATTAAAAAAATATACAATATATTTCTACAATCTGTCAGCTTTACTTTGTTCGATTCAAATTCATGTTAATGCTGATATATATTTTTAAATTGTCGTTATAAATGAACCATAAAAATGAGAAAAATGCAAACATTCCGTGCGTCTCCTTTTAAAGTACAGAATGTTATCAAATGAGATTAACATCACTAGATAGGCAATTTAATAACGAATATTTTGCCCGTTTTAAATTTTCGAAAAGACCAAAGCCTGATTTTTTAAATCAATTATTCGCTAAATACGTGCATATTCTGCACACGCTGAGTACACGATTCAGTATGGCGCGAGTCAGTCAAGGTCGTTTGCTCACGGACGGCCCTTAATGTAGACACTTTTAAGTTACAAAAATTGTCTATTTGAGTTTTAGCGGGAGTTTCTGACAGTTTGGTTCATCGCTTATTTTAAAACTAGTTTAAGGTTGTGTTTGTTTTATAAAAGTGGTGTGGATTTGTACAATAAACATTGACGGTAATGAACAGTGTATGGAAATATTGAAATAAGTGAATTAAGCATTGTACTAAAAGGAATTCACACCAAAACTCCAACAACACCTTGAAAACTTCTACACCGATAATTTCATCGTTCTTATGAAGGCTTGAGCATAAATTATACTTGTCATTGGCGAAATGCATAATAATGCGAAGCCATAAATAAAAGAGAAGAAGAAGAATTATCTATTTATTTATTTATATTATTGCTAGAAACTACTATTAGAATATTTAAAGGATACGTTATTATAGAATTCTTAAAGACTGAGTTTGGGAACGGATTCCAAATCTTGCCAATTACTATTCTTTATAATATGATAAAACTCTTTCTAGTAACATAAGAAAATATTATTGAATGACAAACTATTAGCAATAAAACAATTCTAAAATTGGAACAAAACTACGCTCAGAGCAAACATTTCGAATGAATCGGAAACTAAAATCGATATTGACTGGAGAGGTTATGAAACCCCCGGTTAGTGTATTTGCTATCATTGATTTATTTATTTTGCATTTATTGCCAATGTACGTACATTAAATTAATTTATAGTCAATTAAAATAAAATTTGTATAAGTTTAAAGGCTGGTGGTGGATAATCATATTTACCCGGATAGCGACCACCGTATAATGTTAAAACCGGTCATAGTGACCCACACACTTTGTGTGGATCGCGTTCCAGGATCAGCCAGTGTATATCAGGCTCTTCGGAGGGCTTGCCATATGATTTGATCGTTTGTTGGAGAGGGTATAAGGTACCTTTGTTTCCCTGTACCTTCAATGGTCATCCGCCTATCCTGTCGCTCCTCGATTTACTTCTTTCCTCTTAAGAGTGTGAATAAACATTTATATAGGCCGGCATAATTCTGGTGACCACTGATAAACTCATTTTTTGTCGGTGGTTGTGTGGTTTTTTAGACTGCACTACGCTTACCATCAGGTGTACCGTGTAGTGCAGTCACTTTTCCGTGCTTGGGCAAAAAAAAACAATTAATTTTTATGTTTTTATGTTTTTAAGAGAATCATCAAAATGATTTATTATTAATGTTTTAGTCTTTCGAACTCGCGCACCAGAGGTTCCGTATCTTTCTTTTATTTTTTATTATTTGTAGAGAAATCCGCTATACACATAATCGGTAAAAATCATAAAAATAAATTTATGAAAAACCTTTAATATAATTTTATATACCTTTAAAATTATAGTCAACGCTTTCTACCTATAATTGACCGTAATGGTCAAGTTTTTTTTTATTTGATTAAATGACGAGACGAGCAAGGCGCTCGCATGATGGTAAGCGCCACGCCTGTCCATAAACAGAAGCAACATCACACAGAACTTTGAATTACAAAGCACTGCATGGCACTGAACTGCGCTCGTCACACATAGATATAAGACGTTAAGTCTTATAATGCCCAATTTTACTGCCTTCAATGTCCTTCAAACCGAAATACAACACTGCTTACACACTGTTGCTTGGCGGCAGAAATAGACAAAGCGGTGGTACCAACCCAGACGGCAATAGATCTGCTTTTTCACACTGAAATCCGAAATCGCACGGAACCCTGAAAATCATCTGCCAATAGAGTCGTATCGCTCGCTCTTCCGTACACTCCCGGGACATCTTATTTGAACGCCCTGTATATTGGAAGTAAAATAATAAACTTATAGAGGCGGGTTGGCAAACTTGATAGCTTCGGATCCAGGTGATTTTTCTTTATTAAATTTTAGCTATTTTATTTAGCGTCAGCTACGGTACATAGTGTAAACAATTCATATTATCTATACATTCTTAAAATAAGTTATCGGAAACCCTGTACTGCTAATATTCTTCGATCCGATGAAGTTTTGTGTTTTTTTTTATAGCATAGGCCAGCTACGTATATGTACCTACATGTAATGCTCTCAAGCAATATTTTTCGAAACCCAAGCTGAACTCAGCCTGTGGTGCTGATTGACTCGAACTAGTATTTATCGACTCATCAGCACATGATCAGCACGCTTGGTGATACTTTCCATAAGAACGAAGCCGAAGCCATCGACAGACAGATAAAGGGATAAACAGACTATAAAGTCCCCTCTTATGTCAAAATAAAGGAAGGAACCTTCATCCTACAGTGGGAATAGTTTTATTCACTTTCATAATTATTATGATTAGCCCATCGTTATACATTTATATATACTATCCTACTACCTAGCATAGGCCTGCTTTTCTGATGAAGCAATGTGATTCGATTAGAATCGAACCCGTGACATTCGTCTCAGAAGTCTTTTTTACTAGTCTATCGTCGCTTATCTAGTTTCTTCTTCTTCTTCTACCTACCCTTATCCCACTCGCAGTGGGCGGAACATGCTTTTAAACACATTTTACAGAAAAATCTATAACGCGATGTGGAAATCGAATCCGCGACCTCTCAACCAGCTACACACCCACTGTGCCACGGGAGCTGGCTCTCATCTACTTTGCAACATTAAAATTATATATACAAGAACATTTGCGAGACTCACAGTGAGACGTAAATATAATATTCCGTCGTACATTTTGCAGTTGAGTGCCCAGATTTCCTTAAATTGAAACCAGAAAATGTTCCGTTCACGTACAAGTTACGTGCTCATCCTCCCCCTTATTATTTTGGTTATTAAATGAATAATTGAAACACTTGTGCGGAATATATTCTGATCTCGGAATCCACGGCATTGTTATATTGTCTTTGTGAAGCTCTTATGCTCCTCATATTATCATAATTACAAAAAATTAGCTGTGATAGAGCTTGATGGGATGTTGCGGTCTCTGTGGCACAGTGGACTACACGATGGCTGTGAAACGACAAGTGACCAGTTCGATCCCACACTAAGACAAATATTTATGTGATCCATAAGAACATGTTTCCGGTCTGGATGTACCTAGAGGTGTGTCATCAAACAGGCGGCGGGTCCTAAAATCTACAAACCAAATTTTTCTGTAAAATGTGTTAAAAAGCATGTTGCGCCAACCCTACTACGAGTGTGATAAGGGCAGATGGAAATTGATGACGAACTGGACTCCTACGAATGGTCATGGAGAGACTGATTGGATGCATTCGAGGCGAAATGGGTGAAGCTGACGAAAGACCAAACTCAGTGGAAGAGGAAATTGCAGGCCCTCGCCCAGCAGTGGGACACATTATAGGCTTGTAAAAGAAACTATTAAATAGCAAACCCTGATAAGGCCAGCGTGGTGGATTAAGGGTTGAGTCCTCATTAGTAAAGAAGGCCCATTTCCAAAAGTGGAAAAATTTTATACACGTCTGATACCATCTGCTGAATAGATGACGAGTAAATAAATGGAATGAATAAATGAATAACTACTACTTCAATATTAGCTAAGGGATAATATCAATTATTAATTAAAATATTGATACGTCTGCGGTAATATAACAAAGTTACATTACATTCGATACCCAATCGCAATTACATTTCGAATATTAATTCTTGTGTTTAGATATTCTAAATTTAGTAATGTTTACAGATATAATATCAATAATAAAACTGTTATTGGAATATCGATAAGTTAGTATTCTAGAGATTTCCCAAATCTGGGATTTCGTAGAGTAATAAGTATCAGTTGGCCAGACGCTGTCCAAATTTTAAACTGCCTAATACCTGCAATAAAGTAAGTATACAATAAAACTGTTAAAATTGGTTATTGAAACATATACCGAGGTAAAAATTACTAAAGTGAAGCTCAAATTGTCATACTTCTAGTGATTCAACATAAAATTCAATATCTATATACACACACACGCACACGCGGACGCACACATACATGCACACAATTACAATTACAGCTAGTACTAATTCAATTCATTAATATACTCATTCACGTAAATGTCCTAACACTGTCCTAGTCCTTTAAATACATTTTTCATTTTACATCCTTTTATAGTGATATACTTTCTAATCTTTCTGTTATCCGTACTCCAGAGGCCCAAGATACAGGCATTAATGCTTAGACTCGCTGTGACACATATAAAACTGTGCACTATTTTGGTTTAAATAAATTACCATTATGATATTAAAAATAAATAGTGTCCTATTATTTTCTTAAGGCTCTTTTACATGAAAAGAGTTCGTCGTAAGACATAGATGAGGATTTAACAGAAAATTGGTTTTCAAAGCCACATCATACATCATTCTAATGTATTTGATTTATCATCTACTTTTAAACAAATCGTATATTTAGTTAGTAACAACATGCATATGTTCATATATTTCGTGCCACAATATGTTTTCTTCCTTCAATCTATTCTTCTATCTTTTTAAGCATTCTCTACTCTACAAATTACAATATGTATTAGTATTTATGTTTGCCCAAAACCTACCAACACGATAAAGGCGTTGACCCTTGGAAAAACTGTTTGTACGAAAACAATATTTCACACACTAGGTGATGATTGAGTGTTTGATGTGGCGAAAGCCGTAGGAACTCCGGCCAATCGAGCATACTAAAATATTAATATAGAGAGCGACTATATAACTTGAGTTAATAAGGTTTCTACATGGATAAATCTCACGGGCAAGCGAGCAAAACAATAAAGTTATCTACACTAATATTATAAAGAGGAAAGATTAGTATTTTTGTATGTAACGAATAAACTTAAAAACTACTGAACGGATTTCAAAAATTCTTTTACCGTTAGAAAGCTACATTATCACTGAGTAACATAGGCTAATTTTATCCCGGAAAAAGCAGATAACGCGAGGGAAGCCGCGAGGAAAAGCTACTATTCTATAAAAATAAAACATCAAAGGTATAACTACGTTTTTTTTTATTTATAGCATAGGTCAAACTGTCGACTGATGGTAAGTGATTTCCACCGCCCATATACGCCTACAATACTAGATGAATCATGAGCGCGTTGCCGACCTTAAAGGAAAGGGATAATTAAGGGATTGGGAAAGAGAGAGGGTTTGGGCCACCGGATATCTCACTCACCGTACGAAACGCAGCGTCAAGCTGCTACTTTACGTCGGTTTTCTATGGGCAGTGTTAACGACCCGGTGGAGCCGGCCTATTCATGCTGTAGACAAACTGCTACAGCATGAATGTTACACTCACCGTTTCATGTACCTTCAACTGGGCATCTCTTTTCTTTTAAAAAAACACGATCTGCTCGTCACATTATTTACCATATTCTATTGTATTGATTAATTATATTTCAACGCAATAAGGATAAAAAGAACTATTTTAATTATCACCTGCCAATCTAAATATTACTTATTATCGTCAATTCATTTGAATTTATTACGACATAATTACCTCATAATTCTTGACGAATCGAATATAATTTCGTTAGGAAAAAATGTCAACCTTTTATAAAACGCTCACGCGTTCAATGCGAGGGAAATCTTTTCACAATAGGACATCAGTTATGATTTTTCGGCTATCCTCGAGATCGACCCTTTTGTATTCAATATAAATGTCTTACGCACCCACCTGTATGACGTAGTGACGAATAGGAAATCATTGAATAAAAATAGAAATCTCATTTTGGAAATTCAGATGGCGAAAAAATATTGTTACAGAATGACTTCAATCTAACATTATTTTTTGTTATTTATTTATTAAACACCCAACAAGTTACATTATTATCATTCACATTATGAGAACACATTTGATGCACAATAATTATAACCCAAAACATGTGTTCTATATCATAACTGGGTGGCAGGTGCAAGGTAGTAGGTCCCTCATATGCGAGAGGCGGTCTGGGTTGGTACTACCGCTTTGTCTATTTCTACCACCAAGCAACAGAGTATAAGCACTGTTGTGTTTCGGTTTGAAGGACATTGAAGTGAAATTTGTGGGTATTATGGGACTTAACATATTATGTCTCGGGGTGACGTAATTCAGAGCGTAGTTAGTGCAATGCAGTGCTTTGTAATTCAAAGTTCTGTGTGGTGTTGCTTCTGTTTATGGGCAGGCGCGGCGCTTACCATCAGACGAGCGCCTTGCTCGGCTCGTCATTCAATCAAATAAAAGAAATTGTGAAACGGAACCGCTGAGTTTTTACTTAAATACAGTCTTTTCTTGGGCAGTCGACATAAATCGTTTTTAGTAACAAACGAACCCCTTTATTCCAGCATTCACAAAACGTATAATAAAATAGGTCGAAAAGAACGAAATTATTCTTTTAAAGAGTAATCACTAACAATTAAGCACAGTAGAGAAATGAACCGGCAAACATTAAGGACATAGCTGTGAAAAGTCCTTAATTCTTAACTTAATTCAGTTTTGCTCATTTTATACTCGAGCGAAAATTGTAGAAGCGAGGAATAGTGACGTGGCGGTGCTTAGATTTGATTTACTTGTTTTAAAGCCTGTACAACACACGACACGACGAAAAAGAAAGTGTATTGCGGAAAGGGAATTAAATTTAGATAAACAATGAGGCCGCAATTTTTATTTTAAATTTTGGTATGAGCAAAGGTGGGCGCGTAGTATGGATATCTCACTATCTCTCGCACTCGTGTACAGTAATGTCGTGAACTGGTTTTTTTTATCCCGAGGATCGGCAAAGTGACTGCTCTAAACCTGATGGTAAGTGCAGTGCAGCCTACAAAAACAAAAATTTCATAAAGAGGAAAGATTTAATTGTTTATTTGCATTGAATAGGCTCTGAAACTACTAGACCGATTTGAAAAATTCTTTCACCATTAGAATTCTACATTATCCCTGATGACCTAGGCCATATAGATAATAATATGTGTGTTCAGTATTTCACGCGGGTGGAGCCGCGAGTGAGTGCTAGTCCTGTATAAAGCAGGCTAAACTAAGTATTAGCCGTGAATACGGATACATCTAAGTTTAACGAGCTACATCTGGCCGCACCTAGTTCTAGACAGCTAAAACTAAGTGCACTTAGGCTTTTAACCGTAACCGGGTGGTAGACGTTGAAATTAATCGGAAGTCCGAATCCGATGTAAGAAGTAGTAATAATTTGTTGTCTTACACTCTAACTTAGGCTTAAAACGGCGATAATGGAGAAAGAAGGAAAGAAAAAAGAAAATAAGAAACAAAGAAAGACGGAAACAACTTTCTTTTGATGAAAGTTTTTACAAAATATGTATAGGATACCAGCTTTTGCTCGCGATTTCTATATAAACTTTGTAACCCCCCTCTGTC